>CM032446.1:143169751-143182251 GCA_019049505.1 Pachyrhynchus sulphureomaculatus
AAATTTATTTTGTTTTTGTTTAATATTTGACAAACATTCCTATAGTTAACAAAAACATATATCTATTGAAATACATATGAAGAACCATGGTCGCCGTTAGTAAATAAAATGTGGTTAGTCCAGTTAATTTAGTTAAAATGCGTTATTCCATTTTTGTCCGACGGAAAAAGTGAGTACATGGAGTAAGTATTAATGGACCTATTAATTCACTTGAAATTTTTAAAAAACTTCTTCCTGCTTGCAACATATTTTATAAGGTACAAATACCCCCAAGAACCTGGGGTTGCATTCCATTTTGCACTCATACATATATATAGATGTCGGATTACTTACGCAATGATTATGACAAATACGAAATGGTCGTAGAAAATTGTTTATGCAGCCATTATTGCTAATATGATACCGACGACTCGATCGTAGAAATTCAACCCCCAGTAGCAACATTCTATTTTACTTTCGTATCGTATCAATATCAAACTGTTTAAGCAACCATCATGAGAAATACAAAATGGTCTGCTAGGTAGTAGAAAATTGTTCATGCAACTCTTATTGCTAATATGATACGGCCACTCGATCGTAGAATTCGACACCTAGGGACGGCATTCCATTTTACACTCGTATCGTATCGATATCGAATTGCTTATGCAACCCATATGACAAATACGAAATGGACCTGCCTCGAAAGTAGAAAATTGTTTATGCAACGCTTATTGCTAATACGATACGGATGATCGATCGCAGACTGGAATTATACCCCTTTGTACCCGAATAAAGGAGGCCATATACTATAGGATTTTTATTCTCTTAGTTTTCCGTTATACAGTTATTTTTATGACACCTCTGGTCAGTTGTTTTCCTATTTGTAAGAAAAATTTTACAAGACGACAAAATGGAATTCAATTGAAATGAAAACTGTGGGTTTCATTTCGGCTGACCGAAATAGAATATACAATTATGAAAAAATGTGCATGACAAAAAAGGTTGCTCAACGTACAACCAAAAGGTGGAAAATTTAATCCTGTCTAAACAAATAGTAAGCTCTAAAAAAAGATCCATGAATGTGAATAGTGGCAGAGTTGTGCAAGTTATTTTCACCAAATTGGTCGCAAATGAGTGCGTAGAGATTTCATAGTCAGCTTACACAGCCACTCAGAGTCACACAGGGTATATAAGGCCTAAATTATTTAATACTCTCCCTCTGAGCATCAGAGCGAATTTAAAAATATGTAGATTCTTTCCTAGATTTATAGTCTGGATTAGAGAAAACTACCAACAGATAACGTACATTTCCCCTTTTAAATTTGTAATTTGATGTGTTTTTCCTTGAAATGGATTTTAGAGTTGTTTCATATTAAATTTAATATTTCTGATTATTTCCACTATAAGTACGTTATAAGTTGTACATTTATTTTGACCAGTTATCTAAAACTTCATAGTTTATAGTTCACTTACAATTTAGCTGTAGCTTTTCGAGTTTCCAAATTATATTTTTAGTATAAGAAGCAAATGTAATTATAAACCCTTATGAACTAATTATAACAAAAAATACGTCGGAAAGTCATTTCTTAGGTTCTCTAAGTGTCATACAACAGATAATAATTTTCGCTTAGATTTTGTAGCCATGGAGGAAAAATTATATTTTTCAAGATATTTTAAAGTATCTCTCAATAACTAGTACACGTCTCAAAAAATATAAAATAAAAAATGCCAATGTTCCATACTAGCCAGAAAAGTAATTAGAATTCGCTATCCAAGTATAGTGCCACAGTGTCCCACTTCCTACACTACTAAAACTTTCGACATACATTCTAGATAAAAACCGGCCAAGTGCAAGTCGGATTTGCGCAATTAGTGTTCCGTACGTTGATTGCTTTTAAAATAAAAATATACAGAGGTATAAAACGATCAATGACCTCACAAAACACATCCAAATGACTTCAACAAAATTTGATTCCGATCTTGGTTGAAAACTGATGACCTAGAATTTTTTTTTTTTATATACCAGATAAATTATTAAAGTTAATGCACTTGTAATAACTTTCGTTCAATCTACATCCTGTGGAGAATACTCCAGAATTTTTTAAAAGTTTTTTGATCTATACTTTTCGAGATAAGGGAGGGGGACAGCGATTTTTTGGCAATTTTTTAAAAATAAAACAAAGAAAAGTGTGCGCTAGTATTACATTATATATATTTTTGAACTCGTGTTTTCACATGCTTTCATTTGACACCCCACTCGATGACCCGGTAAAAATTTTTTTTTTCACTTCCGATTCCACCCTTTAAGTCAAAATTTAACTTTCAAAATTAAACCACTCTGATGGGGCCATCAATTCCTATATTATTGCCAAATTTCAACTTTCTATATGAAATAGTTTCGGAGAAAATCGGGTGTGACAGACGGACAGACACCAAAGTGATCTTATAAGTGTTCCGTACGGAACACTAAAAACCAACGATGTACGACAGGCCTGATTTTTATATTAATCGTGTGTAAAAGCTAAGTCTCTTAAGGTTGCAGAATTAGTATATAGCATCTGAACTTCACCTAAAAAGAATAAAAGAAACTAAGGATTTTTTGTTCTGATAACTTTGCGACTGATTTGGCAAAGTAACTATTATCAAACTCAAATATAGGTAGGCAAATTAATATTTTTTATTGGAAGGTCGATAAACAGAGATAGGGAACCAGTATTTTACTAGAAAAGTAGTATCACTGAGTTCTTCTAACAAAAATATTGGAGCAACGTGTTTTTAGAATTTGCTGAACCTAGCCCAACTGATGAGCCGTGATACGGCGAAACGCGTCCTGGGATGGTCCAGCAAATGCGAAGAACACTTTGGTAACTTCTAAGAATACGATTTTTTCGTTTATTTTTAATTGTTATACGAATGTGTTTTTAGAATTTCTAAATATACCTATCTCAGTTTTCGTCTACAAATATTGAGTGAAATAATGGTTACAAGCGGCTAGAAAATTGCGTAATATACATTTATAATGGTATATTTTGAATTTTAAAATCTTTTGTTGCCTTGTTCGTGACAAAACATGGCGTTTCATGATCAAATAAGTGTGGGAAGAGTACCCTAATTTTATTGATATATTCTTTTTTATAGTCGATCTAATTTTAGCTTCTAACTTTTACTACAAAATTACTGAATATTACTTGGCAATTATGTTAGCCAATTTTTCTATTATAACTTAAAATGGACAACGCTTGCAAAATTCATTTATTTATTAGAAACTTTTCTTTTGTATCGACAAATATAACATTAAAAGGAACAAAAGTAATTATTCCGAAATAAAACAGTTTTTGAATTGTATTGGTTATTTAAATACGCTTAAAATGAATTAATTAACTAATTTATTTTGCGATGATCTATTGCTGACGCATACCTTCATTCACCATAAAAATCTTAAAATAAGTTACCATTCAACAATTTTGCAACCAATGTTCCTATAATCCTACGAATAAATTTGGCAAAAAAACATTTACTTTCTACATTTCAAATCTACACAGAATGATGAATGTTGCACGGTAATACGCTGTACTAAATAATATTAAATATATTTTGCTAAATGAATATAAATTTTAAGCAATTTTGGACTATCGAAAATAATCTAATTTATTTTCTTTATTTTAACTTAACGACACGCTAGTAACAACGGATTGTCGAATATTTCACAGGTATACAAATCTATTATGTGTGAGGGCAGTTTCCTAATAAAGTGGCCTAACGTAGGTCCAGAAGGAAAACATAAATAAGGCATATATTTTCAGTATAGCCACACTTTACTGCAACAGAATTTTCACATTGGTGAACTACGATTTCAATTTTCGTGTAGAAGTACTCAGAATCTTATCGCAAGTGATGGCTCAAAACGGCTGCCTGCTGATCAACATTATTGGAGAATTTCTCTCCATGTCCCTCTTCAAATTCAAAAATCAAAAGTAATCGCTGGTTGCCATATCGGGGCTATATGGTGGAAGGTCTTATTCAGTGCATCCACGGTCGCGAATCACAGACCAGCTGTGCGAACAGGAGCATTTGTGTGCAGTAGAAGGACACTGAAGCAATTTTACCGAACGTTTTTCTTTACCATATTCTCTTAATTTATCCTCAAGAGTTGCATAATAAGCCCAATTTACGTTGGTATTTTGTTCTCTAAAATCCACCATCCAGACTCCTTGTGAATTTCAACAAATTGCGCACATGATTTTGAGGGTTGATTGCCTTTCTTGGCGAGTTCTTCTCCCTTATAACGCCACTACATCGAATCGCATTTGTTCTTAGGGTCATAGTTTAATTCCTAGTCACTCTGCGATCCTATATTGATTTAAAGTTGCAGAAGCGCACCTCACGCGTTCCTGCTTTTGAAGAGCAGGCAGATGTTTCGGGATCCACCTTGTTTGTTCGGTGAACACTATTTTTAGAAAGTCCCAGTGTAGTATCTCCAATCTCGTATCACTTAACACTTCCTCTTCAATAAGGTAAATTGTTTCGGAAGTGAGCACCGTCAGCCCGCATTAGGAATACTATAACAGATTTGTCTAAGTCTGTCTAGTAAACTATGGATGAGCTCTACAGTAAAAATCGTCCTGCGGTAACAATATTAGGATAACTTACGAATGTAATTTTTGAACTACGCCTATTACTAATGCGGCTGAAACTATTTTTGGTAAAAATAAATAAACCTTTCATTAATCAGAACTACCAAAAACTACATTCTATACGACTATTTGTAACATTTTGAGAATGTGTTTCGGTTCCGTTATCAAAAGGGAACATCAAATCCTCTAATGCGGCTGAAACTATTTTTGGTAAAAATAAATAAACCTTTCATTAATCAGAACTACCAAAAACTACATTCTATACGACTATTTGTAACATTTTGAGAATGTGTCTCGGTTCCGTTATCAAAAGGGAACATCAAATCCTCTAGATTATGTAAAAATCCTCTAAAAATAGAAAACTTATATTGTGGAACCCACGGGAACAAACCATCAAGTGAGCACTAATTAACTCAGATACAGTTAAGATGCTTTAGAAAATAGATAGAAAGTTGTTTGCAAATAATACAACGATGTCCTTTCCAAAATAATGTTTTAAACCAAATTCAGTCTTTGTATTCTAATATTGTAAAATTGGGATCCATTAAATTTTAAAAACCGCCTCCACACTTAAAAGAGTTTTAACTATAAACACTGGATAATACATGTCGCTTGCTGCGTAATACAGAGCAAATATATTTTTTAAAAGATATCGAATGATTTGGGCCAGAGGTGCAGAAAATAAAATATGGCGACTGTACATCTATGTTTAGTTTATTAACCAATTTTTAATTCTAACTGTCGCAAACATCTGCCGATGTGGAAAGAGTTTTTTCTACGATTAACTTCATTAAAAATAAGCAGCGCAACAAATTACCAGCTGAAACGATCAGTATGTTATTGCATACTAAACAATATCTAAATGGTTATTCAAGTGACAAAAACTGTTACGAATTTCAAATAGAAAATAATTTATTACAATTAAAACAAAATGTTTTAATCTAGCCATGATGCTTAACTTTGTTATACTTATTTATTATTTTCTTAGTAGTTTATAATATTAATCATTCTCATTAGATAATAAGACACTCTTTGTATCTATAAGTGAATAAAAAATAATAAAGGCTATAAAATGTATTAATGAAACTGCAACAGATTTAAATTATCAGAAAATAAAATCTACCGATCTTACGCCTGAAAAGTGAGACTATCTATTTTATATTGGTTCCGATTAGCAACATTACAATGACGTATTTAACACAAATAGAAATAAATTTAGCAATATAAATAATTATGCAACTAAAGGTAATTGAAAGTAAATAATCAAGACGACTTCTATAACAAAGAATAAAGTAGAACAAAACAAGGTTTTCTTTAAAGTAGTCATTAGAATATATAATTTTCAAGGATTTTTAAGAGATAAAGTGGCAACATTATGTATCCAATATTAGATGAAATGTACTGTCCTTAAAAAAAAACCAATGAAATGTCGGTGATTCATAAAATAAAAATAGGACAATGGGTTTAAATCCTGAGTACTTTATATTTCAATCTAAACATATAAAAATTTCAATTTTACAGCTAGATTATTTATAAACGCGGTTTTCCTCAGTAATTACAGCTAGATACATAAACTGAATTAAAATAATTATTCTAATATGCATTAATAAATACATCAAAACTTAAGATTCATATATTTACCCATAATATTAAACACATGCTTATCAAATAGATAGCTGCATTAATAAGGCATAAATTATTTTTTGGTTACTTATTTCCGTCGATTAACGGTTCATTATATGTTTTAATAAACAACAGCAGCTGTAAACAAATGCTCCTCATTTTGGTCCTAACTCGTGAAATTATATATTCATGCTTTCAGAAAATCATTATGACTTCACTGGAGTTTTCAAACTTTTGGCATAAACAAGAGAACCACACACATCAAACTAACTCAGTGTAAATTTTTAGACAGCCAAAACTGAGAGTTAAACTTTTAACAAAAGAGGAGAAGGACACAAGGTGGCACCCCGTGTTTCAATAGTATATAAAATTAACCATAGGATGCGCTAATAAAATAGGAGTTTGAAGTTCTGACGCCGTTTAGGAACTTTTATATCCCGTTGAGTAGCAGCAGGGGCTATTTGAGTTTCAAGTCAGTATCAGTGCATTCGTCGATGCGTTTGGTATTAGATACATGTACGGGTGTTAAGGAAATAAGAATAAAGTTTTTTCTTTAATGTATTAAAAACAATTCGCGATAAAAAAATTGTAACTTTTCAAATTATAACTTCCTGACTTTCATTACTAGGTGTATTTACTGTTTGCCTTCGAAATCTAATGGCACCGTACAGTCTCGCGCACTTGATAAGTTGCGCGCGTATACATCTACAAAACTCTGAAGATATTCGTTGCTATGATAAAGTTATATATAGTATTATCCTTGGTTTACTGGTGTTTTTGGGCGTCCATAAAATAAAAAATCGTTGCGGCAATTAATCGCGTCGAGTTGAAGCAATTTTACAGAGGCGACTGAATGTATTTTAATGTGCAGTTTCTCTCTTGAAACTAGTTTCTTAAGATGTAGGTCAAACTCTAGGTCTTCAGATAATAAATTAACTTTTTGAGACAATAGGTGGCGCGCCTTTAGTTGCATCTAATAAAGCACTATTTTCAGAATGTTTTGCAGGTGCTCACTGTTGGTATATGTGATTTTTTATCGACGTGCACCTACAAAGCTCTAACGGTATACATGGTTGCTGCAATAAAATTGTATGTAGGAAGGTATTTTCATTGTTTTATGGTTTGCAGAGGAAAGAAAGTTGCGACAATTAGCTGTTGTAACTAATAGCATCGAGTCGCATTTTGTAAAACAGTATTAAGAAAAAGTGAATTTATTCTGACCTTAACCTGAAATAGTCAAACTAATATTCTGTGATATTTTCTTTTTTTAAAATAAATATATAGTATAATTTTTTAAGGTCGAACGAATTTTAGTACTGTCTCCTACACAGGTTATTGTTAATCACGTAGAAAATCCTTAGCAGGTTATTCTTTGAAGAATGAAGTCAACTGTTAATGCTAATATGTCCTACATATGTTTATTTTTAGGATTTAAGGTACTAAGAGATGAAAACGCAGTAGAATCTTCAAATAAAATTTATTAAAAATTATTTTACTAACTTAGAAATTTTTTTCCTGAAATAATGTTTTAAGAATTGTTGACATACGCTGCGGAAACCTAAGTAATTTTGAAAAAAATAGTTGCATTACTCGTCTAAACTAAGTAAAAATTGGATGTGAGCCCACAAAAAAAAATTAAATGAAATGTTCATACATATATAAAACAGATCTTTTATTTATTTATTTATTTATTTTATTTATTTATTTATTTATTTATTTATTTATTTATTTATATATATATATATATATATATATATATATATATATATATATATATATATATATAATATATATATACGAGGCTGGTTTGAAAAGTCCGTGCAAAGTCCGAGAGATGGCACCACCGGCGCGTATCGAGGTCATGTTTAGTTAGTAGCATCTATTGAATGAACGCACACCAAGTTTCAGCCATATTGGTCTATTTCTTTGTGTTTGGCATTCGTGTGAATCAAGGAAGTCGAGTGATTTTCAAGAAATGGACGAAAAAGAATTTCGTGTGGTGATTAAACATTACTTTATGAAAGGCAAAACGCCTCAGGAGACTAAAGAGAAGCTTGATAAACATTATGGTGACTCTGCACCTTCGATTAGAACAGTTTATAAGTGGTTTCAAAATTTTCGGACTGGCCATATGGGCACAAGTGACGCTGAACGTTATGGACGGCCCGTGAAGGTTACGACTCCAGAAATCATTGATCAAATCCATTATATGGCGATGGATGACAGAAGAGTTAAGGTGTGTGAGATTGCTAGTGTTGTGGGCATCTCAACTGAACGGGTACATAATATTTTGCATAAACATTTGGACATGAGAAAGCTATCCGCAAGATGGGTGCCGCGATTGCTCACGCTTGACCAAAAACGAAATCGTGTGAAGTGTTGCAAGGATGGTTTGCAGCTGTTCCAGAAGAATCCGGAGGACTTTAAGCGTCATTTTGCCACTGTGGATGAAACATGGATATATTACTATACTCCTGAGACCAAACAACAGTCTAAACAATGGGTTACCAAGGGGGAATCTGCACCAAAAAAGGCGAAGACCGTTCCTTCAGCCGGAAAGGTTATGGCGACTGTTTTTTGGGATTCGCAAGGGATAATCCTCATCGACTATCTCGAAAAGGGTAAAACTATTACAGGTGAATATTATTCATCGTTATTGGACCGTTTGAAAACCGAGTTGCAAGAAAAAACGTCCGCGATTGGCCCATAAGAAAGTCCTTTTCCATCACGACAACGCACCAGCACAAATCTCAGCAGTTGTGGTCGCAAAATTAATGGAAATAGGATTTCAACTCGTTTCACATCCCCCCTATTCTCCAGACTTGGCTCCCTCGGACTACTATTTGTTCCCCAATTTGAAGAAATGGTTGGCGGGACAAAGATTTTATTCAAACGAGGAGGTGATTGCAGACACTAATGGATATTTTGCAGACTTGGACAAATCCTATTATTCGGAAGGGATCAACAAACTAGAACATCGTTGGACGAAGTGTATAAGCCTAAAAGGAGACTATGTCCAAAAATAAAAAAGGTTTACCCCAAACACATAAGTGGTTTTTATTTTTGCACGGACTTTCCAAACCAGCCTCGTATATATATCATTCAATAAGTAAAAAGACAATTGGTCTCAGCTTAAACCCATTCACCGAAACCACTCCATCCTTCTAGTAGTGCAAGTTGGCAACCTTTTGATGAGTTTTTAATCAGCTGTTTGATCATGTAATGTAAACGTAACCTCAACATATCCAGTTTTCCATGGCGAGTCCACTGAAAGATTGCACTTTAGAAGAGCAGCGTTCTGTAATCAGATTTTTAGTAGCAGAAGGTGTTAGGCCAAGTGAAATACATTCTAGAATGTTATTACAGTATGGACAAAGTTGCATGAATCGTGCGAATGTTTACAAGTGAATGGATCGGTTCAAAAGTGGCCGAACAAGAGTGTGTGACGAGCAGCGAAGTGGACGTCCAATCGAAGTTGGAATTATAGCTCAGGGGTTGGGGTAAGCGTTGGAACTGTTCACAATAATATTCCGAACTATTTACAATGCCCGCCCTCATACGGCCCGGCTTGTCCAAGAAAAGCTTCAAGAACTGGGATGAGAGATCTCGCCTCATCCCGCATACAGCCCAGGCTCCTGAAGAGTGGCTTCGACGTCAACAGAAAGAATTCTTTGGCACATGAATCAAGAAGCTAGCAGACAGGTGGGAAGTGTATTAACGTTGGGGGATTATGCCGAAAAGTAGGCCAAATTTTGTAGCAATCCAATAAACCGTTCTTGAGCTAGGGCTATTTGTTTCTTTACTTATTGAATGACCCTTATATATATATTTATATATATATATATATATATATATATATATATATATATATATATATATATATATATATATATATATGTATGTATGTATGTATGTATGTATATATGTATGTATGTATATATATGTATATATGTATATATGTATATACAGTCCCTGGCCAAATTATTAGACGCACTGCAAGATTTCATGTAAAATATTAATTACCGAGTGATACTGTACCGTTTTATTATTTTAAATTGATTTGTTTTTTATTTTTATATTATCCAATCAATTACCTATTTATTTGATATAAATAAAACAGCATTAATTTAGAAAAGCATAAGTTTATTAAGTTTTAAAGAAAAGTGAAATTAATGTTAGTAAAAGTCAATATTTAGTTGAGCCACCTTTAGCCGCTATCAAAGCTTTAATTCTGCGCGGCATGCTATCAATGCAAGATTGTACTGTCCCTACATTTGAGGATGATGATTCCACACATGAATAATCTTTTCTAGGAGCTGGGTTTTGTTGGTAATCACATCTTTAGCCACTTCTCTTTTCATCAGCTCCCACACATTTTCAATTTTCATATCAGGGCCAATCCAACAGAGGGATATTTTTTCTGCCAAAAAAGCTTTAACAGACCGAGCAGTGTGGCAGGGAGCTCCATCTTGCATGAAAGTGAATGGTTCCCCATTTGGAAACCATTCTCTGAGCTGCGGAATCAACCGATTTTGTAATACTTCTTTGTACTGATCTTGCCTCATTATTCCTTTGGCGACGTACAGACGTCCAGTGCCCTTGCCGCTGATGACTGACCAAATCATCACTTTGGTGGGATGTTTAACCGTCGGGACGACACAATCAGGATGAAACTTTTCTCCATGACGACGACGCACATACTGAGCTTTATTCTGCAAAATTTCGAATGTGCTTTCGTCACTGAAGCAGACCTGTCAAAAATAGGAAAAATATATAAACTTCCATGTTTATTTGCTTTATTTAACTGAAAATGATAATAATGTATCAATTATTGATTAAACTGCTGTATCTTACCGATCTCCAGAAGTCCACATCTTTGTCTTGCCATTGTTTGGCCCACTTCAGGCGCTTTGCTTTCATTGCAGCTGTTAACTTGGGCTTCCTGGCGGGGCGACAGGCCTTAAAATCTAATTCTTTCAATTTTCTTCGAACAGTGCGCTCAGAAGCATTTACGCTAGCATCCTGGAGTTGTGATTTTATTACCTTTGTGGTAGCAAATCTGTTTTCTACACAAATTTTCTTCAAACATCTCTCTGACCGTGGAGTGAAAATTGGTTTTCTACCGCATCTTTTCTTTCTTTTCGGGCTTAATTCCTTCCCTGACTCAATTTTCTTTTTTATGCGTCGTACACTAGCTTCAGAAACCTCCAATCTTCGTGATATTTCTCGGTTTGTAAATGTTTTCGCAATTCGCAACAAGGGCCTTCACTTCAGCTTTCTTACGTGGTGAAAGATCGCCTTTTCTACCCATAATGAAAATAGTCCAATTACTTTTTTAAAACACTGCATACAAAATAAACTAATAATTGAGTAGTATAAAACTGTTAAACAAATAACAAACAATCACAGTCCATAAAGCCACAGAAACACGTCCGTACCTGACTCGATTCCGATCGCGACTGATACAGGTTTGTACTTGTTTACGTTCATGTATCACTTTGTCAACACAATGTTGCCATATGTTAAAAATAAATACAAATATGTAGTCTACGACAATTCTTTTAAATAAAAATCAATAATATTGTAGTTTAAATATACCATTATTGCATAAAAACTCTTAAGAAACATAAAATTACTAAAAAAAATACAGTGCGTCTAATAATTTGGCCAGGGACTGTATGTATATATGTATATAGGTATATATGTATAATATATATATATATATATATATATATATATATATATATATATATATATATATATATATATAGTGGCGTGCAAAAGTTTTCGACCAGTGACATTTCGTACTCTAATTTATTAAAAAAAAAAGACTAATGATTTTTAATCATTATGAGATGTGAGTATGAGATATAGGAAACAAAATAATATAGTAAAAGAATATTATTTATGTTTGTGAATATATTTATATTATTATTCTTATATTTATATGTGCAAAAGTTTCCGGCCACTTTGTACTACGAAAAAAAATCATTAGTACATATGCTCTATAATAGACTTAAACTATATTTTTATGTTAATATTTTGTAGCCATACCCTTTGCAGCGATAACAGCCGCACAACGATGTGGCATTGACTCAATTAATCGATTAATACAAGCAGGTGAAATTTTATCCCATTCTTCCTTCAATGATTTGAATAATGCGGCTTTATTTGAATATGTATGCTTTCGAACTTGACGATCTAGCATTTCCCATAAGTGTTCTATTGGGTTCAAGTCCGGTGATTGAGATGGCCAGCTTAAAA
>CM032446.1:143184751-143197251 GCA_019049505.1 Pachyrhynchus sulphureomaculatus
ACAAGCTCCAAGAAAATTATTAATTCGGAAAGTTTATTAGGTTTTACTTAAAATACCAATCTTTGTAAGTTTGTTTTGGCATAAAGACTTTTTCAGAAACTCCTATTATTGATATGAATTTTAAATTGATCCATCCAGCAGAGACGCCGACCGAAATCATATCATAATCATACTACTATATAAAACTTAATAATCTATGAATCTCATTACGTGTAGATTAAAATACAAATATTGTTAGACGTTCGCCAAGAAAGTAAATAACCGGTCAAGTGCAAGTTGAACTTGCACAATTAGTGTTCCGTACGTTGATTGCTTTTAAAATAAAAATTTTTGTTATGGTGGTATAAAATGATCAGTGACACAAAACACACCGCAAATGGGTTTTTTACAAATAATACCAAGAGAAGTGTGCGCAAGTATTATATTATATATATTTTTGAACTCGTGTTTTTACAAGCTTTCATTTGACAACTCACTCGATGATCTAGTAAAAAAAATTTTTTTCACTTTCAATTTCACCCCCCAAAACTAACCCCTCAAACCAGTCAAAAGTTAACTTCCAAAACTGCACGGCTCTAAAGAGGCCATCAATCCCTATAATAGTGAATCGCTTTTTCCGCACACATGCCGCTCCTGAAGAGCTTTAGGGACTTCCCTGCAGCACGCGTGCTAGACCCATAAAAAAAAAAAAATAGTGCCAAATTTCAACTTTCTAGGTCAAACAGTCTCAGAAAAATCGGATGTGATAGACCTACAGACGGACGCCAAAGTGATCTTATAAGTGTTCTGTAAGAAACACTAAAAAATAATACTTCTATCGGTCAATTAATCGTTTTTACAATGTTTTCCAGCATTTTTCTGGTCCAAAAATAGCCGCTCCGGTTACCTTTTACAGTTCGCATAAATTACAAAAACAAGTAATAAAATAGTTTAACATAAAATTGAATGAGATTTCACTTGAAACCGTATCTTCATAATAAATTATTTCAAGTTAGACAATTCATATTAATAATATGTCGAACATATGAATTTTATCGACAAAAGGATTTATTCATCTTAAATATAACTATGATTTAGGTTTGTTTTTAATGTTATGTATCTAAAATATCGTAGTAACAGAATTCTTAACGATTTCTATTTGTTCGTATGTCTGGTCTAAAAAATCAAATATTTGGTATAGTAGAGTTAGTAGCAAAGTAAACGAAGACGTAATGTACAAATTATTTGATTAGTTATTTAATGAGCATGTTTTTACCTCCGTTCCTATATAGAAGTATATGGTAATATAGTCGTGGAAAAACTGCAATCTGCGATTCAAGTAAGAAAGACACTGAGCGATATCCTTTGAGGAGAAGGAAGTGGGGATCATGAAATATTTTTTTACGTTTAACAGTATAACGAGAACTTTTTTTTTTGTTTATGGATGAGATAATGGGTAAATTGTAATTATTTGTACCCAAATACTAAAGGGATAGAAGACGGAGATTATATGTCCTTTTCAGGGTTCTTATAGTCAAGAGTTCTGAAAATTATATTACTTTTTCATTTCCGAAGAAACAGAATGTAGAGGTTAATGTCTGGTGTCAGTTGTAAATATCCCTAAAGCCCTTCCTTTGCTTTATGATTAATATCTCACCATTTCATTTAAAATATCAAGTTGCAATGCTTAGATTTAATTTTGCTGTAATGTCCAGTATTAATTGAGGCACCGGATTGCAGAACTGTCTCTACGCGTGACTCCTGTTTCCCTAGTAAGGAGGAGAGAGAGATAATGCTGTGAACGCGTCGATCGACGGACAAAATCAATTTAGGCCGCTCCCTGATTGGTCGGTGCGGTATCATTTTTCTCGGTGTGCTCCGATTGCATAACGACAACATGCCGAACGCCTATATTTCAATGAAACCCACCTGATTTGCTCCGCGCAAGTCAGGCACACCGAGAGAAACGATACCGCACCGATAAATCAGGGAGCGGCCTTACAATGCAATAATCAACTCGTCGTTTTTCTGTTGATAATTAACGAATCAAGTTGATTTTTGGCTAGAAATACATTTTAGGTTTGTGTGCTTCTTATGGATATAGTTGTTTGATAAAATTGTTTGTTTAATTTATTATTAACGATGAATAAACTTTACGCTGAAAAAATTTTATTATTAATTAAATAATTGGCCAAAATTACCAATGTCGGCTTATTTTATACATTTGCGAGTATCATATTAAAAATTGAGGTCAGTATGTTAATTTTTTGCAGCGATAATGTGGATAAATAAATAAGCAAGCGCGCACGCGCGCGTTTTCATGTAGATAATCGCAGTGAAATTTTTTTTTCATAATATAACACTGAAGTTGAGTATTTTTCGTAAGGAAAAACAGTCAAGTTGAGTGTACGACAAGTTGATTATTGCGTTGTAAATCGATTTTGCCCGTCGGTCGACGCGTTCACACCGACATCCTCTCTTCTGTCTACTAGGTAAACAGGGGTCACGCGTAGAGGCAGTTCTGCAATCCGGTGCTTCAATTTTAGAACTGCATATTTGCAAGGGTTTAGAATGGGAAAAATCACTTTATTGATTTTCTTATAATTCTTTTTTCGATCTGACTATAATAACGAATGGATAAATATGAAATTTGTTTTTATCATAGCTTAAATAAATGGAATTTAAATAAATCGTTAAGAAAAAAATTAAACAACAGCGTCCTTTCTACTTATTTAATTGAAGTTAATAGATTAACTTGGACGCGTTTTGAATATTTAATCCTCAGCTTGGCTTCAGATTATGAGTAAAACGTTAGAGACTATAATTAAATTAATTAAATAAGATGATGAAAAAAATAACACGTTTTTAGGACACAAACTAAATTTTTAAAACTAAAAATAAAACAAATCATTTAGTTTCTTCGTCCTGAGATTTTTAGTCTCAATTTTAATTTAGAATAAAATGTCAATAACGTGACTCATTTCTCTTTTCTACTTTTCAGACAACACGGTACAGTTTTTGGAGTATTGTGCGGATGCGCGCTGTTACTTTAAGCAATTTTATGTGTGTTCAGTGATAAAAAAAAATTGCTGCAATTAATTGCATCGAGTCATTGTTGTCTGCAGACCTTCAGATATAGTAGTGTAGCAAATCTGTTACTTAACAGTACAAGTTTGTTGTTAAAATGCTAATGAAATTTTATTCTAATAAGAATCTATTGATGAGAAACTTTTTTTGACAGCTAGGATTTACAATACTGTCACACTGCGAAAAAACAGATTTCGAAAAGTCTAACATAGTTTTCCCATGTAACATAATTTATAAATTCAGAGTTATAACCTAAACAATAAATTGAAAACTGTAACCCATATGGGAAAACCTTGTCAAGCTTTCCAACATAAATTTTTATAATACTTATTCTTCTTCTTCGGGTACCATGACGTCAAATGATCGTTGGTATCACGTTGGCTATCATGTTGATGATGATGGTTTAATTGACAGCCGCTCGGAAGAGTTGAACCGTAGACTTTCCGTACCACTGTCTCAAATTTTTCAACCACGATGTTCTCCTTCTCCCTAGACCACGCCTGCCTGGAATCTTTCCCTCCATAATCAGATTCCTGATTTCGTATTTTTCTGGACGTCTCAAAATATGGCTAAAATGTTCTAATTTGCGTCGCTTGATGGTCGTAACCACCCCAAAGTCCTTGTCCATGAGAGTGAGAACGCTGTTGTTACTAATTCTGTCCATCCAACTGATTTTCAGCAGTCGTCGATATACCCATATCTCGAATGCCTCCAGACGTTTAAGCATGGCTTCAGTTAGCGTTCACGCTTCCATGCCGTATAAAAGAACCGGAAAGACATAACAGCCTACCATTTTCAACCGTAGTTTTAATGATAGGTCGTGAGTAGGTTCTTCATAAATGCGGCTCGGGCCTTCTCTCTTCGAATTTTGACTTCCACAGCCGGGTTCCAGAGGTCGTTGATATTGCTACCGAGATACATCAATTTATCTGACTGTAATACCACCATCTTCAATATTAGATTCTTTCCTTATAAATCATACATTTTGTTTTATTTGCATTACGTCTTAAACCAAACTGTGTACAAGTATCAGTTATTTTATCCATAAGTTTTTGTAGATCTTTTCCGTTATTAGTGAACAATGAGGACGATACAATATTTATTCTAACAATCCCAAAAACGTTAGTTCCCAACTTTTTTCTGTATCGCAAAGTGCCATTTTTGTTTTTTGCACACCTTCTACATCTTAACAAAAATTCGCTCCATCAAAAATGGAGTTGCGTTATGCATTTATTAAGAATATGTTTTTAGGGAAATTAAGAAAAAACATGTTCGCATTAATGCGTTTGGTGGCACTGTATGGACACATATTAATTAATATAATTTTTAGATGGAACACCAGTCTTTATTAGCCATACTATTTTTTTAAATAATGAATATTTTCATACATTTAAATAAAGAACTTTCTGCTACCTTATCAAACTTATTCTTTAAGAAAAGTAAAAATTAAAGTTGCTAGCAAGTACCTCACGGTTTAGTTTTTTTTATTAAGAAAGCAGATCTTGAGTTTCCTGTTTTTGTAGTTAATTATAATTCATCACACTAAAAAATCTAAATTCAAATTGAGCAAATTTTTCGGCAATTCATTTTCTGTACACTTTATAATATTTTAATGAACATGTAGGCTAAAATAAATCTTATAAATTAAATTATTTTTAGCACAAATGATGTATTTGCCGATATATCCTACCTTTCAACGAACGTGCTTCCATGATTGCGTCGTAAAGTAAATATTTGGTTCTGACCTATTTATTTTAAATTAATAATTAAATTTTGTAACAAAATGGATTTAATTGGAAAAAATTATTTCACCTAAATTTTAAATGTAATAATAAAACATATAATTACACATATTTGTAGATGGCTTTTGGTTATTCTTAACATTCGTTTATTTGAGAAAATAGAAATGAGTGATAAATACAAAAGTTAGTTTTTAAAATTTTTAAGATGGTGAGAAGAAAACAGTTGGAGGGTATAGACAAGAAGGTGCTAAGTCATTTTTTTTAAATTGAGTTTTACGGTCGGAAATATCGCCTTAAATATTATTACTACACAAAATGTTTACTTTTCTCATAGCAACAGTCAATTTTGTTTTTTTGTTTTAACATGCAGAATTCTCGACAACTATGGTTTTTAGAAGAACAAACATTGTTCTTATTTTTTTAATTTTTGGGCTATTTCGCCTAATTAAATACTAATGTAAACTGAAACTTGTAATTTAAGAAAGGATAAAAAGCTAAGAGAACAACTTACAAAACTATTTTATTCTACTAGTTTTCTGTAGTTTTCTGAATTTAGGTACAATACACTGTACCTATATAACAATTTTAACTCAAATTCAAGACTTCTATACTTCAAAAAATATATAAGTTTACATTGTATTTTGAAGTACTATTTTTTTTCTTATGGAAATGAACTGAAAAGAAGAGAAGTCCTAAAAGTAAAAAAAAATATCACTACTACTACTTTAGCGATCATTTCAGTGTTTCCGCCTATTTAGAAAAACAATATAAGTAGAGACCGGATTATACGTAACATAAAAATTTTGAAATATGCATGAAGAATGCTTAAAATATGCATGAAAAGGGTCAAAATATGCAATATTAAATAATAATAAAAGTAGTAATTTTTAGTTTTTTATTTCAAAATCAGCATAAAATTAACAAGTTATCGACGATGTTTAAATTTAATTAACAATTATTTAACATTTTTTAAAATTATTTAACATTTGTATTCTTGTAACATAAACAATAAGGTATTGTTCCAAATGTTGGGTAGTAAGATTGTGTCTTCGATCACTTAAAATATTTTTATAAGTGGAAAAAGACCGTTCCACATCCACTGAGGTAACTGGGCAGTATTTTGAATTTGGGTGCTATGTTAGCACTTATTGTTTCTGGCAAAAGTTCACCCGTCCCATTAATAAAACTATCAATTTGACACAAAAGGTTCAAAGCCTGGTTATTGCACAAAATGTTTTCAAACTTTCCTTTAACTCTACGCGGGAATACATCTGGCAATGTGGAGTTTATTTGACGGATTTTATTCATTAACTGAATTGATTCGGTCAACGCCAAACCTCGAGTTTCAAGCTTTTTAATACCCGCAGGTATGTGGGAAAAGTGAGTGCTAATCAAAGCTATGTTTTTTTTAATATCAGAATCGTTAAATGCTTCCTTGGATTGACGAACTGCCATAGCCTCTGCACTATCGAAGTCATTTACTACACCTTTGATGGCCTCGAAATGTCCATTATAAACTAGTACACCTTCAATCCATGTTTTTCTTTATAGGCGTTATTGCGAGCAGGTACCTTAAGAAACACTTTCTTTGTTGATGAAATCAGTTTATTTACATTTCCAAAAGTGGATCGTACTTCTAGATGGACTCCGTGAGCAAAGCACGTCACATGAATTAAATTTGGATAAAATACTTGGAGGACATTGGCTGCCTTGATCATATAGGGAGCGGCATCTGAGAGAAATATAAACATTCTTTCATCTGCAGAAGATTCAGGAAATATTTTTTTAATACCCTCATTCACAAATCTGGCGATCGTAGAATGATTTGTTTTATCAACTTCTTTGCAGGCCACCAAATAGGAAGAAGAAGGCTCTAATCTTAATGCACCCACAATTAAATTCGCAATATAGCGACCACAACTGTCGGTAGTTTCTTCAGCTGAAATCCAAATAATGTCATCCTTAAGTTCATTACGTATTTCTTCCAGAACATGTTGATAAATTGTTAGTCTGTAATTTTTACGCAGTGTTGATTCGTCTGGTATTTTTTGATTGAAGTAATATTTTCGCAGAAAATCTTTGAATGTAGGATTTGTAAGTTTGTGGAGAGGAATATCACTTGCAAGCAATGCTTCACATAAATCCATGCTAAAGTGGTTTTTGTTTGCCTATAGAAGTGGAATCACTGCTACTTGCTGCTGTTATAAGTTGTTGTCGTGGGCCTTTTTT
Source organism: Pachyrhynchus sulphureomaculatus (assembly GCA_019049505.1). NCBI lineage: Eukaryota > Metazoa > Arthropoda > Insecta > Coleoptera > Curculionidae > Pachyrhynchus > Pachyrhynchus sulphureomaculatus. The sequence goes on from CM032446.1 coordinate 143,191,789, forward strand.
TTTGCAATCCTGCGATAAGAAGACTTTTCTTGACATGCTGATCAATTTGAAACTTTTTTGTGCACGAAACATTTTTTCGCAAACTCGACAATACAAAACATTTCGGTCGTATATAAATGTTCCAGGATAATCAGCTACCCACGAAGAAACACTTTTTTTTTACGGGTGGCATGGTACACGTTAAACTTTAACACAACACGTTAAAAATTGCAAAAAGACTACACTGATGTAAGCGCGTCAACAATAATGTTAAAACTGATATCTTGTTTTAAAATAAAAATTCGTCTTCGAGAAAATTGTTTATTTGATCCACGCTCAAACAAATATTCTTAGAAACTAACTACTTATCACTTAATATCCCGACCAAGAAACAAAGGAATAAAATATCGTCGTAATTTTGGGTATTCCCTTGGCACTATAACCTAATCGATGTTTAGACTATTGCAGGTAATCTCCCGGCGATAAGATCGGTTCCAGACGGCGACATTAACAATACCCTGAGCAATTTAATTGCCTAGTAATACCGAGAAATATTGTAAATATAGGGATAATATGCATCATTACTAGATTTTGGGTACAATATGCAATAATCGGTGAGAATAATCTAAATATGCAAATGCATATGAAAATATGCAAATGTATATGAAAATATGCAAATGCATATGAAAATATGCAAATGCATATAATCCGGTCTCTAATTATAAGGCTAGTCGAGTTCTATTCAATGATATATCACAAACCGATATTAAATTTTAAAAAAAATCTAGCAAGTGTTTGAATTTTTTTATACCACCTATAATTCCAGACCTGTAAAATGATTCTGAACACTTACGAACTTATTCGAAATAACTATGCAACGAAAAATGTGCCTACAAAAGTATATTTAAATGTATATATATATATATATATATATATATATATATATATATATATATATATATATATATATATATATATATATATATATATATGTATATATGTATATATGTATCTATATATGTATATATTTATATATATTTATATCTTTATATATACATATATATATATATACATATATATATATATATATATATATATATATATATATATATATATATATATATATATATATATAAATATAAATTTAAATATACTTTTTAGGCACATTTTTCGTTGCATCTCGAATAAGTTCCCAGGTGTTTAAAATCATTTTACAGGTCTGGAATTATTGTTGATATAAAAAAAAATTCAAACACTAGCCTTATAATTTTTGTACGAAAATGTTTTTTTAAATAGGCAGAAACACTGAAATGATCACTAAAGTAGTAGTAGTGATATTTTTTTTTACTTTTAGAACTTCTCTTCTTTCCAATTCATTTTTCATAAGAAATACAATGTAAACTTATATATTTTTTGAAGTATAAAAGTCTTGAATTTGACTTAAAATTGTTATATAGGTACAGTGTATTGTACATAAATTCTATCGTTGTCAGAAAACTAGTAGAATAAAATAGTTTTGTAAGTTGTTCTCTTAGCTTTTTATCCTTTCTTAAATTACAAGTTTCAGTTTATATTAGTATTTAATTAGGCGAAATAGCCCAAGAATTAAAAAGAATAAGAACAATATTTGTTCTTCTAAAAACCATATTTGTAGAGAATTCTGCACTTCTCAATGAATTTATCATGTTAAAACAAAAAAAACAAAATTGACTGTTGCTATGAGAAAAGTAAACATGTTGTAGTAATAATATTTAAGGCGATATTTCCGACCGTAAAACTCAATTTGAAAAAAAAAATGGCTTAGCACCTTAGCACCTTCTTGTCTGTACCCTTCAACTGTTTTCTTCTCACCATCTTAAAAAATTTAAAAACTAACTTTTGTATTTATCACTTATTTCTATTTTCTCAAATAAACGAATGTTAAGAATAACCAAAAGCCTACAAATATTTGTAATTGTATGTTTTTTACTACATTTAAAATTTAGGTGAAATAATTTTTTCCAATTAAATCCATTTTGTTACAAAATTTAATTATTAATTTAAAATAAATAGGTCAGAATCAAATATTTACTTTACGACACAATCATGGAAGCACGTTCGTTGAATGGTAGGATATATCGGCAAATACATCATTTGTGTTAAAAATAATTTAATTTATAAGATTTATTTTAGCCTACATCTTCATTAAAATATTATAAAGTGTGCATAAAATCAATTGCTGAAAAATTTGAATTTAGATTTTTTAGTGTGATGAATTACAGTTAACTACAAAAACGGGAAACTCAATATCTACTTTCTTAATAAAAAAAACTAAACAGTAAGGTACTTGCTAGCAACTTTAATTTTTACTTTTCTTAAAAGAATGAGTTTAATAAGGTAGCAGAAAGTTCTTTATTTAAATGTATGAAAATATTCATTATTTAAAAAAATAGTATGGCTAATAATGATTGGTGTTCTATCTAAAAATTATATTAATTAATACGTGTCCATACAGTGCCACCAAACGCATTAATGAGAACATGTTTTTTCTTAATTTTCCTAAAAAGATATTCTTAATAAATGCATAACACAAATTCATTTTTGATGGAGCGAATTTTCGTTAGGGTGTACAAGGTGTGCAAAAAACAAAAATATCACTTTGCGATACAGCAAAATTTGGGAACTAATGTTTTTGGGATTGTTAGAATAAATATTGTATCGACCTTATTGTCTAGCCTCTATTCGGAGGTGATATTCAATGAAGCACTCACTCGTACCACTGAAGGAATCAACATCAACGGCGTTAACATAAATAGCATCAGATACGCCAATTAATTATCACTAATAACGGAAAAGATCTACAAAAACTTATGGATAAAATACACACAGACGCAATGCAAATAAAACAAAATGTATGATTATAAGGAAATAATCTAATATTAAAGATGGCGGTATTACAGTCCGTGGCACCAAGTTAGAGAGAGTTGATAAATTGATGTATCTCGGTAGCAATATCAACGACCTCTGGAACCCGACTGTGAAAGTCAAAATTCGAATAAAGAAGGCCCGAGCCGCGTTTATGAAGAACAAAAAACTTAACTACTCACGACCTATCATTGAAACTAGGGCTGAAAATGGTAGGCTGCTATGTCTTTCCCGTTCTTTTGTACGGCATGGAAGCGTGAACGCTAACTGAAGCCATGCTTAAACGACTGGAGGCATTCGAGATATGGGTATATCGACGACTGCTGAAAAAGTTGGATGGACAGAATCAGTAACAACAGCGTTCTCACTCACATGGACAAGGACTTTGAGGTGGTTACGACCATCAAGAGACGCAAATTAGAACATTTTGGCCATATCTTGAGACGTCCAGAAAAATACGAAATCTGGCATCTGATTATGGAGGGAAAGATTCCAGGCAGGCGTGGTTTAGGGAGGAGAATATCGTGGTTGAAAAATTTGAGACAATGGTACGGAAAGTCTACGGTTCAACTCTTCCGAGCGGCTGTCAATAAGACGATCATCATTAACATGATAGCCAATGTAAATGTATGTACACACATACATACATATATATATATATATATATATATATATATATATATATTTATATATATATATATTTATATACATATACATATATATATATATATATATATATATATATATATATATATATATATATATATATATATATTTATTTATATACATATATATTTATATTATATATATATATATATATATATATATATTATATATATATATATATATATAATATTAGTATATATATATTATATATACAAATATATATATATATATATATATATATATATATATATATTATATATATATATATATATATATATATATAAGTATTTGCCCACCTAGAAATTTCAATGTAATTGCCAAAATTTAATACCTAATTAAACCCTTTTATTATATTAGGTAAATTTAATTGTTCTTAACAAGTGTCCATCATAAAATTGTTTAGATAAGCCTTATTGGTGAAATCAGAAATTAAAAACCAATTAGAACAAATTTACAAGTTTTTGCATGATAATCGTTTTGAGGCGATTTCTGAGAATTCCAGTTGGAGTAAGAACTCATTTCAAGTTTCTAGGGATTATGGAAATTCCTAGTGACATTTTATGATAAAAACTATGCTATAAATCCCATTGCCCTTTTGGAAATTAACCATTCGCAAACAGTATTTTGTTATTGATACAGTTCAATTGTTTTGTGAAAATGCCAAAAATGAAAGAAGTTTCCGTTGAAAATCGGGCTCTGATAATTGCGAGACATCAAAATGGTTACTCGACTCGATAAATCTCGAGTGATATGCGGATGCCAAGGAGAACGGTGGACTACATCGTAAAAAAATTTTCTGCGGGACATGGAATTCTCAACCAAAAATGTTCAGGAAGGCCTCGAAAAACGACTCCCGCTGAAGTCAGAGTTATAACAATGTCCAGCAGACGTAATAGCCGCCTAACCGCACCAGAAATCACGGCTCAAGTAAACCTGGAGCGGCCCATACCCATCAGCGTGACAGCCGTGAAGAACAAGTTAGAAGAAAGTCGACTACACGGGAGAGTTGCAGTGAGGAAACCACTTCCTAGGCAAGTGAATAAACGTAAACGATTAGAATGGGCCCGAGAACATGAAAATTGGACATCAGAACAATGGAATTCGGTCCTTTGGAACGACGAATCTAAACTCGAAATTTTCGGCTCAAATCGACGAATTTACGTGCGGCGGTCAACTGTTGGAAGCCTGTCAGTTGCCTACAGTAAAACATGGTGGAAGTTCAATAATGGTTTGGGGTTATTTTGGCAACGGTAAAGTTGGAAAAATCTTTAGGATAGAAGGAATCATGCAAAAAGAACAGTATCAAGAAATTTTGCTAACTCAAATGCTTCCTTCTGGAAGAGATATTTTTCAGGGGAAATTTATTTTTCAGCATGACAACGACCCTAAACATTCTGCTAAACAAATTAAAGAACTTTTGGACAAATGGAAATCCTATAACGTCCTGGAAGTGATGACTTGGCCTCCACAATGGGAACTTTTACAAGCGGAATGGGTTAAAATAACCGAAGAAACTGGACAGAATGCAGAAACTCTGTAAAGCGGTAATTAAAAACAAAGGAGGTCACATAGATGAAAAATCTTGGAAAATCATGAATATTTTTCTGATTTTCTAGACTGTAAATAATGTGAAAATAAATACTAATTCATTAAAATTTCAAAAAATCTATATTATCTGGGGTTTTGTTGTGTTGGGACTGCAATAACTAGGGCAAATACTTTCTGACGGTAGTGTATATATATTATATATATATATATATATATAATATATATATATATATATATATATATATATATATATATATCTATATATCTATATATCTATATATCTATATATCTACGTATCTATATATCTATATATCTATATATCTATATATCTATATATCTATATATCTATATATCTATATATCTATA
>CM032446.1:143202251-143304751 GCA_019049505.1 Pachyrhynchus sulphureomaculatus
AAAAAATGATTTTCGTGCTTTGACGGGCTGTAAAATCCAAACGTTGAATTCTAAAACAGTGCACCTTTCATTCTTCTCTCTTAGTTTTTCGCTCTCTATTAAAAATGTTACCTTACGTCTTAACCGGAAGCATCAATCTTTTTACCGAAAATAACCCAAAATTTATTGTTCCGTTCAAACCGAGTTGACATTTCTGGGCGGTCAAATTGTGAAAAATGCAATTTTTTAGATTTTATTCACACGACAATTTTTTGATTTATTGGGTTTGTTACATAAGTGTGCCTATTACGACATACAGTAAGAATATTCAAAAAATATACAAGGCGTTCCATTTAAAAAAGACAATTATAATACTATATATATATATATATATATATATATATATATATATATATATATATATATATATATATATATACATATATGATGAACAGAAGATCAGATATTCAAAATTTAAAGGTAATTTACTCTAACCTGCTTCAGATTAATAATAGGGAGGAAGTGAGTTGCCTTCAGCTACCCCAATATATATATATATATATATATATATATATATATATATATATATATATATATATATATATATATATATGGTAACTCTATTCATTTAAATGGAAATCTTCGAAAATTAGGGAACCTGTGCAGACCATATTTGCTGTAAGTGTGTTTTACATCCTTTTTTGTTAAACGCCATGTTCTCACATGCGCAAAGTGATAGGATGCAGAATTTTAAGACCAGAATAGTAAGTTCTACTACTGAGATAAAAAGCTCTCAGGGGCTAGGGGAATCCCAGGATTCTATTCTCCTAGTACGGGCATTGACGATCCCGAGGTACCTGAGTCATGTTGTGCTGTCTTGTGTTGTCCAGATTATATGTAACAAAAACGCAATCTTAAGGTGTTTACCGTGCCGAGAAGATGAATGGCTCAGCGTTTATGAGTCGCAAACGGTTCCCCCGGATACCGGGCGCCCTCGGGAGTAAGTAGCCTTGCTGTGGCATCCAGGCTCTGCCGCAGTCGACCATTCTTTCCTAGGAACACTATGTCAAATAATAATAATTATACTAGTGATAATGGCAGGGTGTTGAGGAGGCGGACCCCTGTCATACAAACACCTACAGCATCACCCCAACAACAACAACGACAAACGATCCAACCAACCGCCTCAGCTGAAACTACTCCCGATAGTTTTACCAGATCCGACATTGTAGGTGATGGAAATTGCCTTTTCCGTGCAGTTAGCTTACCCGACATTGTAGGTGATGGAAATTGCCTTTTCCGTGCAGTTAGCTTACACTTATATGGCCACCAAAACCATCATGAAAGACTCCGAGAGGCTGCTCTAAGATATATACAACAAAACTGGTCGGAACTTAACACATTTTCATTAATTGGGGACGACGATATGAAAGACTTCAATAAATACTATAACTATATGAGGAAAAAAAAAATGGCACCTATGGAACGAGCCTAGAGATATTTGCCCTCTCGGAAACCCAGAATAGCAACTTTCATATCTTCTCAAAACAACGAAGAACAAGAGATACAAAAATAACTTTTAGGGACAAACCAACAATAATAAGCACAAGAAAACACACCGAAACTATTTACCTTCTACTAAACAGTTAACCCAATGTCGGGACACTTTGTGCTTCTGACACCACAAAACACTAAAAACATCCCAAACAACAGTAGACCAATAAAAGAAGCATCGGGCGAGCGACGTAACGGTCGAGGACGTCGCGGGAAGTGGCAGCTCGACCAAAACGATGAAGACCGGGCAACTGACAATGGACCTGCCAAAAGTGTTGTGACGGCGAGTAAGCCGACACCCACCAAGGCGGGAAAATCAAGGCAACGCATGAGTTATACTACAGGAACAAACGAACACACCATGCGTTGCTTTGATAAAAGTACAAGTCCTGACAAAGAAACCACTAAGAGGGGAATCACTCGCCGCCTAGACCCACCACCATCAATCCCAAACGCAACCGACGAAGTATTTAATCAAAAACTCAAGCAACGACAAAGAAATCCTAACAGCACAAAACCAAAATTCAAACGGCAAATAAGAATAGAAAACAAAATCAACAACATCAGGAGATATCTAGGACACCTTACCCAGTTTATCAACACAGAGTCACACAGAGTATAACCAAGATCAAGTCCGGGTCTCCCAACAGAACACTGCCAGAAATCCTGGATACTCTGAAACAAAAATTATCCGTATATGCCGCAAGACTCCGTAGATACAAAGAACCAAACGAGAGGAAAGATACCAACAACCTCTTCCGAAGAAGCCAAACACAGTTCTACCGGAAAACTATGCACAGCAAACAGACAGCAGTGACCGAACCACCAAACAAACAAGAACTCACAGATCATTGGAAAAAGTATCTGGTCAGAACCCAAACTACCCAATAATAACACCCCCTGGATCAAAGCAAAGAAGGCAAAGATAAACATGTGACAGAACAAGAAAATTCCACATTAACTACTGTGGGACCAAAGAGCATGATGAGGCGCCTGGATGCAAGAAGTTCCGGAGGCAGAATGGCCCCCCGTTCGGATCTCCGGGTGGGGGCTGGTTCGGAGGCGTCGACTTGCAGACATCATAATTTTAAGATAGATTTTTGCAACATACGAGGTATAAACTCGAACATAAATTCAGTGCATCAACACCTGCAATGAAATAAACCTCATGTACTCGGTCTATGTGAAACCAAGGTCAGTCCATCGACCAGCACGGTCAACTATCTTTATCCTGGGTACGACTTCTATTCCCGATTTAGGCGTAACTTTGGAATCTGTCTTTTTGTCAGAAGCGACCTCTCTTGTCAACGAGAAGAAGCTCTGGAGCCCCCAAACTTTGATGTTATGTGGTTAAAAATAACGACTCAACAAACCACAAGGTTCATCTGTATCCTGTATCGACCACCAAGTGATACCAATTTTCGAACACTTTTCGCTTCTCTTGCAGACACCATCGATCATTTACAAAGTAACTATCCAAGTGCCGAAATTGCCATCCTGGGCGACTTTAATGTCCACAATATCAACTGGCTTAAATATTCAAATACTACCGACGAACAAGGTCGTGAAGCTGAATCATTCTCAATCAGTTATGGCTTAACTCAGCTTATTGACGAACCAACACGGATCCCTGATCGAGACGGGGAGTTCGCCAGTCTTCTTGATCTGTTTTTAACCACCAATCCGGAGATTTACACGGTCACCGTAAATTCGCCGTTAGGTTCTTCCGACCATAAACTGCTTTCGACATCGAGTATCCTGCCAATTAGTGCAGAGAGGCGCCTAGGCCGCGCAAGATTTGGCACTACAAATCTGCTAAATGGGAAGATCTCATGGAATACTTTCGAACTTTCCCTTGGATGGACATTTGTTTTCGATCCGAAAACCCATCTGACTGCGCCACGGAGGTCTCCGATGTTATTTTGGCTGGTATGGAAGCTTACATCCCTTTTTCGAAGTAATGCTCCTCCAACGGCAAGCCTTGGTTCGACCGAAAATGCAAAGAAGCTGTTGCTTCTAAACATACTGCCTACCGACAATGGCGTGAAAATCCTAACACCGTAAATCGTAACATCTTTGTTCATGCCCGGAACAGATGCAAGGGAATTATCGACGAAACCAAGGAGGCACACAATCAACGAATTAGAAACAAACTTCTCGCTTGTCCCAACAATTCCAGGTCCTTTTGGGAAGTCGCTAAGGCAGTTAGTCAAAATTTTACCAAATCCACCATACCACCACTCACACGGCCAGATAATTCCATTGCAACCACACCTGTTGAGAGAGCGAACTTGTTGGCTGAACTCTTTGCTTCACATTCTACTGTCGATTTCCAAGGAAAAACACCACCTACTATTCCCATATTGCAGTCAAGGATGCCCGATGTTGTCTTCAGACAGCGCATCATAAAGCGTATTTTGATGAAGCTAGACACCAAGAAGGCTTCTGGCGCTGACGGAATACCTGCCATAGTTCTCAAAAACTGTGCAAGGGAACTAACACCAGTTTTCTGTAGACTTTTTAACCTATCCTACCGAAAGGGAATATTTCCGTCCTGCTGGAAATGTGCCACGGTTCAGCCGATACCTAAAAAAGGTAAGAAGACCTTGCCAAATAACTACCGACCAGTTGCACTGCTTTCAATAATATCGAAAGTCATGGAAAAGGTTATCAATGGGCACCTTCTAAAATATCTTGAACGATTCAATATTATTAGCGATCACCAATATGGTTTTTCGTAAACATAGATCAACAGGAGATCTTCTGACTTATGTAACACATGTTTGGAACAACGCAATTGAACACTTTGGAGAATCTCGAGCGGTTGCTCTTGACATATCCAAGGCATTCGACCGTGTGTGGCACGATGGACTGTTGGCTAAGTTACGCTCGTATGGTATATCTGAAAGGTTCTGTTTGTGGCTCTCATGTTTCCTCAGAGAGCGTTCTTTACGAGTGGCGGTCGACGGATTTCTTTCTAACACCCTCACTATCAACGCCGGTGTGCCCCAGGGCTCCATACTGTCTCCTACTCTCTTTCTCATTTACATTAACGATCTGCTGGAAAAGACCGGGAATCCAATCTATAGCTTTGCAGATGACAGTACGCTTGTCTCTTCATTCACCTTGAACGCTCGGACATCGGCTGCTCAGGCGAATATCCGCAGACAGCAGGAGGTCGTTCAACTTAACAAAGACCTGGAAGAAATTCTATCTTGGGGTGACAGTAACCAAGTGGAATTTAACGCTACAAAAACCCCAAGCGGCAGTTTTTTTCTTAAAAAGTTAACGTTGCTGAACCCGACATAGTTATGTCGGGGCACTCCATTCCCCTAGCATCGTCGCTCAATTTGTTGGGCGTTAGTTTGGGAGCAAATATGTCTTGGCATGAACATGTTGCAGGCATAGCAAGGAGAGCTTCTCAAAAGTTGGGAATATTATTTAGAACCAGAAAGCTTTACACCCCACAGCAACTGTTAATTCTTTACAAAGCCCAAATTCGACCAACTATGGAATACTGCTCCCACGTTTGGGGCTCCGCTCCCAAACATACACTGCATTTGTTGGATTCTGTTCAGAGAAGAGCGGTCCGTCTGATTGGGGACCCGGAATTGACCGGCGGCCTTGATTCGCTGAAACATCGAAGAACGGTTGGCGACTTGAGTCTGTTCTACAAGTATTTTCATGGAAAGTGTTCGAAGGATGTAGCCCGCTTAATTCCTCCCAAAGCGGTGCATGTTAGAAATGCACGTCGCGCTGGTGCTTAGCATCCGTGTAAGGTTCAGCTTGTTACTCCGCGTACAACGCTTTTCAAGCAATCTTTTATATGGAGAACGTCATCCCTTTGGAATAATTTTCCCAGCGCTGTGTTTCCCACCGAGTACAATTTACAGCGATTCAAGAACAACGTGAATCGCTTTTTCCGCACTCGTGCCGCTCCTGGAGCGCTTTGGGGACTTCCCTGCAGCACGTGTGCTAGACTCATAAAAAAAAAAAACTATATATATATATATATATATATATATATATATATATATATATATATTATATACACATTATATATATATATATATATATATATATATATATATATATATATATATATATATATATATATATATATATATATATATATATATATATATATTATAACTACAGTGGCAAACAGAAGTATGGAAACATTTAAATTCCCATCTCTAGTCTTAACATTTAAACGGTTTACAATTACAATATTTATTTATTAATCGTGTACATGCTAACAAACATTTTGAAGACCAAAACAGTTATTGTTTATTAGAAATGTGCTTAGTTTTTAACGTAACAAAATTATGCGCAAACAAAAGTATGGAAACATTTTTGTTATAAAATAAAAATTCCACTAAGGCGACACGACTAAGATGTCGAAAATATTTAATATTTAGTGGGATATCCTTTTGCGTCAATCACTGCTTGACATCTGCCCATAAAGTCAATAAGCCTAGCACAAAAATCGGGTGGTATTTTTTCCCATTCTTGTTTTAATGCGATCCAAAGTTCGTCCCGGTTTTTTATATTACTTGTCGGGTTCAAATCAGGTGATTGTGAAGGCCAGCGCATCACCCGAATCCTTTGTTCAGAAAACCAATTCTTGGCCACGCGAGATGTGTGTTTGGGTCATTGTCTTGCCAAGAAAACTGCTGTTAATAAAGAACTAAGGCAGGAATATCAGGGTGTAATGGTGTCAGACATGACTCTTAGGCGTCGTCTATTATCTGAAAATCTTCATGGTAGGCGTGCTGTTAAAAAGTCACTCCTTACAAGCGTCACAGAGAGATTAAAATTTGCTAAGGAACATAAAGACTGGCCTCAAAATCAGTGGTCTCTAGTAATCTTTAGTGACGAAAGTAGAATCTCTTGGGAAGTGATTCTACTGGTTATGTAAGAAGACCAGTTGGTCTAAGATATGACCCAAAGTACTTTGTACCTACTGTCAAACATGGTATGGGGTTGTTTTCGACGGTCTGGTACGGGGCCATTGGCAAAGATAAATGGCAGAATAGATGCTCAAATGTATCTTGAGATATTGAAAAATAATTTGATATCAAATCAAATAAAACTTTATTGTAAAAAAATATTGTTCCTTTGTCTACAAAGCTATCTAATCTAACCTAATAGCATGGAATATGAGTTAGTCATTTAAATCAATACAAACATAAAAAAAATATAATATAAAAATAAAATAAAATATGAGTCATATGAGTTCAAGTTAAATAGCAGAAACAATACAATGTCACTACATCAATCAAAATATCAGTCAGTACGAAAACAATGCAGAAACAAGAAGATGCGAATAACATAATTCAGAAAAAACATATACACCTACAATCAAAGAGTGTCATCAACAAACTCCGTAACTGAATAGTAGGCCTTCTCAATCAAGAGCCTCCGAACTTCCCTCCTAAATCGGTTATTATTTAAAATTCTCCTGACGTTCAAAGGTAAGTGGGTGAATATTTTCTTACCGATATATATTATAGAGTCCCTTATTAAAGCTGAAGAGAGAATGGGTAGTGAAACCACATGAGATGAACGCGTCATGGACGCACAAGAAGCCCCTATCTCTCCCCCTCAAACTTATTATGTATAAGGCAGGCTGTTTCAATAATAAATATACAAGGCAACGTCAGAATTTTCTTAGTAATAAACACATTCCTGCAGGATTGCCGAGAACTTAATTGCAGCATAAAGACCTTATTCAGTAATTGGTTAGAGCAGGAACCCCAGAAACATATGAAGAACTTATGAAGAAGATTTGCCACTGTCATGGATTTTTCAACAAGACAATGACCCAAAACACACATCTCGCTTGGCCAAGAATTGGTTTTCTGAACAAAGGATTCGGGTGATGCGCAATCTTTGGCACTATCTGGATAAACAAATTAGGAAAAGAAATAAAAAAAACCGGAACGAACTTTGGATCGCATTAAAACAAGAATGGAAAAAAATACCACCCGATTTTTGTGCTAGGCTTATTGACTCTATGGGCAGAAGATGTCAAGCAGTGATTGACGCAAAAGGATATCCCACTAAATATTAAATATTTTCGACATCTTAGTCGTCTTAGTGGAATTTTTATTTTATAACAAAAATGTGTCCATACTTTTGTTTGGGCATAATTTTGTTACGTTAAACACTAAGCACATTTCCAATAAACAATAACTGTTTTAGTCTTCAAAATGTTTGTAGCATGTACACGATTAATAAATGAATATTGTAATTGTAAATCGTTTAAATGTTAAGACTAGTGATGGGAATTTAAATGTTTCCATACTTTTGTTCGCCGCCGCCGCATATATATATATATATATATATATATATATATATATATATATATATATATATATATATATATATACGTACAATTATAATAATAATAATAAAAAATAATCCACCAACCAAACTCCCCCCCTAAAACCACAAACCGAACGCATCCAAACAGAAGAGCTGTACATCAGACGGGGTATATTTCAGAGAGACGCGCTCAGCGCTCTTTGGTTTTGCCTATGTGTCAATCCACTCTCAAAGTCACTAAACAGAACAGACCATGGCTTCTGCATCAGACACCAGAAAGTGAACCAACATAAAATAAACCACCTCCTATATATAGATGAAATAAAACTACTACGGTGTCACAGAAACACAGCTGAAAACAAACACCAGCAGATACATATATATATATATGTATATATATATATATATATATATATATATATATATATATATATATATATATATATATATATATATATATATATATATACATATATATAATATATAAATATATATATATATATATAATATATTATATATATATATATATAAATTATATACTAGTCTGTCAAGTAAGAACGTGACCGCTCCTATTCTTGAAAAAAAATGTGTTCCCAGAGCATTTTTGGCCATCAATGTATTCTTTGCTGAGCTAACAACGGCGCAATTACAACAGGAAATGATGAAAACGTGGTTAGAAAAAACACTCCACGAAAAATACAGATATCACATAGAACAAGACCACATAAATAAAAAACAATCATACACCTAGTTACAGGATGAGCAGCTATTCCCTGAAACAGAATGCGTCTTACTTGCCATCCAGGATAAAGTCATATTAACCAGAAACTACCAAAAGCATATTATCAAAGACTCAACTGTCACAGAAGACAGATGCAGGAAATGCCATCAGCATAAAGAAACGATCGAACACATACCAAGCGGATGTAAAATATTAGCCAGAATGAAATACACAGCCAGACATGACACAGTAGCAAAAGTAGTTCACCAAGCATTAGCCATAACATACAAACTCATAGAAAACATAGATCCCTACTATAAATATATACAAACATCCATACTTGAAAATAAAGATTACAAGCTACTGGGACATCAGTATCCATACAGATAAAACAGTCCCCGCCAATAGATCCGATATTACTTTTCAATACAAAAAAGGAAAAGTCACTTATCAGATTGACAATGACACAAACATCCAAACGAAATACACAGAAAAAATCTCTAAATACATAGACCTTGCAACAGAAATAAAAAGGCTACGAAAACAAGAAAAATTCATCATTGTCTCCCTCATCATATCAGCCACAGGCCTTACACCAACAACATTCACACCACACTTCGTACAATTAGAACTCAACACAAACATATTCAAAAACATTCAGAAGTCAGGGATTTTGAAAATATGTCACATTGTCAGGTCATTCCTTAATACAAAATGGTAATAGCGTTTGTGCTGACTTGGCTTAGGCCCGTCAGCCAAACATGGAAACCCATTGACCAAATGTGAGAAAGAAAAACAAAACTAATAATAATAAAATTGTTTCTCCTGCTTGGTGAAATCACTTTCCGTGAACCACTGTGAAGTAACACGGTACGGCCAGCGAACTTCAAGGGGTCACGAGTCACATCAGTGATTCATATGGGCTCAAATCGTTTCGATAGCTCATGCAATATCGGAAATGTCGGGTGGCGATGGATCCACACTCCATCGCCATAACTCAGAAAACCCGATGTTACGAGGAACAATGAGGCAAAAGCTCCTGACAACCCGTCTCGATCAGATAGAGGCGATGGGTAAGGTCGAGGAGCTGTAGGACGGACGCCCCTAGATGACGACTCTGGCAACTAACAAGGACGCGTCGAGTGAACTGACAGACTCATAGATGACTTGTATGATTGCTACCAAGAGTCCGAGCCGATGAGTAAAGGATATGACCCGTATGTTTTTTTTTGGTGTCAAAAACATCCAGAGCATCAAAACATCTCGAGCCAAAAACTACCAGACAACGTCGCATATCTTCGCAGATCCCACTACGTTCGAACGCCTCGATAACAACCTGAGGCAGTAGTTCTGCAAATAAATCATCCTATGAAAGACGTTCTTCTGAGCAAGGATGTTAGACTTCACGAGCGAAACATCAAAATACGTGGAAAAATATATATAAAGCCTCAAGACCCTGCAAATGCTAACGAACGGTTTGGGACTGCACTTTCAGAAAATGTATCGATCGAGACACTAAACAACGCTGTCTACCGCTTTGCCTCACAGTTAATGCCAAACCAACCACATGACGATGCAGATAAATCTAGAACCCAGCTCAAGAAAAATTCAGGAGGTTAGGGAACAAGCTTCTCGTATTTAGCGTGAATATATAACAACTGGACAACCATTCACAACCAAGGTGAGGAAAATAGCGTAGAAACTTCATCATACCCATCACATACTTTCTAAAGACTCATCGAACACGATCATACAGCACTGTCTAGAATGAATATGAGCTCTAGCGGTGGTAAAAAAAAGCCTTGCAAAGCGAATAAAATGTGTTGTCGATAATAGGGTTTTCGCTTACTCGAGGAAAAGACACGCAAAGTCGAAACACCGCTATCCATAGAATAAGTAACCACATTCTGGAAGGATATTTATGAGACAAAGAAACCATTAAACGCAGACACTTCTGTCATAGACTGCTTCAGGACTTATCGCTTACAGTTTCAACAGCAGAGCAAAGTTAATTAGGTGATCACAAAGGAAGAGCTTTCAAAATGCCATTAAAGGCACAAAGAGCTTTGCCGCCCCAGAACCAGAAGCCATCAACAGTTTTTGATGGAAAAAAATACCCTAGCGCCCACGAACATCTCGTTAGAATATTTAATATTTGGTTACAAGAGGGACAACCAATTCCTTAGTGGCTTGTAGAGGGAAAGAATGGTACTTACTGCAAAAAAGGGCTACTTGATCAACTCCAAAAACTATAGACCGATCACGTGCTTAAACTCTTGGGACAAAATATTCACTCGCATTACAGTAGAACCCCGGTTATCCGAGGTAACGTGGGGGGGGGGGGGGGGGGCACCCTCCTCGGATAACTGAAAACTCGGATAATCCGGATTTGTTTTTTATTCATTCAAAAAATAAACACCAATACTTTAAACCGATGTATTAACGTTTTTAACATATAAATAGGTACATACATTATAAAACAGTGAAATAGATATCTATGCGCTTCTGTTTCATATTGCATCTTCTTTTTCTCACTGCAATATTTCTCCATCTATTAAGAAGAAGCAAATCCGCTGGAGTTGCCTCTGGTTGTTGTTCGATATACCTCCAAGCTTTTTCCAAAATAGTACGATGAGAGATCTTAGTGGGGAGACTGTTCATCTACCGCCGTTTCGTCATTGTCATCGTCATCTGATTTTTCGGTTTCCTGAAAGGCATTCGTTATTTCTTCAATACTCATCCCTTCTTCTAAATCATCTGCTGTAATCCATTCAACAACATCTTCTCTTGTCACATTTTTGCAAACTTTTAATTTTTGCATTAATTCAAATAAACTTTTTTCTTCTATCTCGCTGTCAAAATTTGAACAGGACATTTCTCCATGGCTTCTCAATTTCAAAGCTAATTCATTTAATGGAGTATCATCTTCACTGTCATTATAGTCCTCAAAATCAAAAACCTTTGACCAAGATTTTTGAATAGTGGTAGTACGCACTGAATCCCAAGCTTAACTTACCCAGTAAATAACATTTTTCAGTGTAACCTTTCTCATCCCATTGATAATATCGTCCTTTTCTGTGTAAGCATTTTATAATTCAGACCAGTTTCGTCACAGTTGTAAATTTGATCACGTGTATCCACAATTTTCGATTTGCTTTTTAAAGTTCTGCTTAAACTTCTCAATTGATGACACATCAGCAGAAAGTTTTTCACCACATACAGTCATACCGTTTTTTTTCCAGCTTGCTTTCTGTTGTAAAATTGGACCTGACAGAGGCACACCTTTTGAGCTCTGTTGGTTAAACCACCTGAATAAAGCTTCGTTAACCTTTTCATAGTCGCCGGTTTTCCTTGATTTTCTTCCTGAGGACGAGGAGGCTTGATTTATACACCAATCTTCTATTTTTGTGTGGTTTCTTTTCCAATCTCCAACTGTTACCTCACCTACTCCATAATCTCGTGTAACAACTATAATTGTCTCTCCAGCTTCAATTCTTTTGATGGCTTTTAATTTTTCTCCAATAGGAACGACGATTCTTTTACGACAAACAAAAATTCAAACAAAGCAGTTCATAATAATTACACTTAACTACCAGAACTCCAACAAATAAATTATGTGAGTATACTCGTACTTCTCCGTAGTAAACGCTATAACGCACTGCATTCACGCAAATTTACACGCTGAAAGAGTCCAAAAACATAAATAGGGGAACCCCTCACACGGGCCAGGGGGATTCCCCGAAGGCCCCGACGATTTTAACTGGAAATATATACATACATATTTTAGAAGCTCGGTTAATACGCAGCATAGACGCGCGTGCCTCGGTTAATCAGGTTCTTAGATTGGCTCGGTTAATCCGGACTTGGATAATCACAACTTGGTTAATCGGGGTTCTACTGTATATACAACAGAGTACTTAGAACGATTGAACAGATTCTTCAGGGAGCAGCTTCTACATCTTATATAGGAATGGGGAATTTAATTAGGATTATTTATAAACTCTACGTTAACCCAAGGTGCAACCTTTTGTAAAAATCTATCAAACTGCTTGAAAATGACAATACATACAAATGTACACAAATACAGATATATGCTACCAGACAAATTTTAAAACTTATAGCTTTGGTCTCTGTACTTTCTAAATAAAAATTTAAAATTCCTTTTTATGTACATGTATTTGGTTTTATAATATTTTTCTCATTGTAAAGATGGGTAACATAATATATTATATTTTAGTAACGCTGAGTTAGTATTATCAAATAAACATTCTTAAAAGAAAATTTAATATAAAATCAAGAGTTAAGGTCTTGAAACAGATAGAAAATATAACAGTTTTAATCATAAATAAAAATGAATTTTCTGATTTTGGACTATACAGCATTATTTTAGCTAGTTTACTGGTGTTTTAACAATTTGAACTCCTAGTTGCCAAAAAAGACCATTGAAATTAGACCTTTTTAATGAAAATGATAATGTACACAATAATGTGTGGTTTTTGTAACCCAAAGATGATGTAGTTTCATTTTACTGCTGTTAAAAGCTAGATTCACTGAAAGCGTCTAAAAGTTAGATCAGATCTAATTAATATTGAATCTAGTTAGTTTGTTTTTGACAATGTAGTATTTTGTATCATCATGTAGACCTTTTTATAAGAAAATTTAAACTACAAGTCGAGAATTAAGGCCTTTGAACAGATAGGAAATATAATAGTTTTTAGAATTTTAATATAACTTATATAATATTACTATTAATTAGGATACAACTTAAAATATAGATTACACATCGATGGGACTATTCATCAAGCATATTTCAATTTGAAAATGATATACAACTGTAAAAATTATCTAAATGAAAAATTAAAAACTATATTGTTTGAATTCTTAAGTGTCGAGTCCAGATTTAATTTTTGTTATTTTGATATTTCAATCAACTCTTTTATTAGATTATGTTGGGAACTTGGAATTTTGGCACAATGACACTACTCAGTATATATCACCACTATGCCAAACATTTTATTTTTGCAGCATTTTTTGAGCGTTGATTGACTAAGTCGATCAGCGCTCCTGAGGAAGCTAACATGGTTAGCGAAACGCGCGTCGAGTGCAAAAATAAAGTGTTTGGTATAGTGGTGTTATATCCTGAGTCTTTCATTAGATGTTCAAGTGTCATAAAAATCATGTTTACATATAGTATTTGGTAAAAGAAATTATATTTACCATACCATCCAACTTTGTAAGTTCTTAGAATTATAATTCTAACCAATTACCAAAACAGAAAATTATAATTTTCTGTTTTGGTAATTGGTTTAATCATAAATGAAAACATATTTTCTGATTTTTTACTGTACAGCATTGTAACCTTAGTTGGTATATTGCTGTTCTGGTCAATTTAAATAACTAATAGTGAAATTAGATTGATTTTACAGTTAGATATTTTTAATGAATCAGGTTATAAATGGTTATAAACCTGGAACAATTTGTTGATTAAAAGTGCTGTTTGATAACAGCAACAATACGTAAATTGTGTTTGGACCCCTTCTTGGATTCATTGACATCAAAATTAATTATGGTGCTAAATGAATAATAACACAGTGTAACTCAAGAAAAGATATCAGGGTAGGTTAAGCTATAATTTACAACAGAGAAGGTTGCAAGGATAATCTAAATCAACCATATATGGGGAAAACAAATGTATTTGAATTTTTGTAACTTATTGTTGGACCATAACATAAAATCATTTCCTGTCTGATTTATAAAAAAAATCTAACTTCAAAACTGGTCTAATTTGGTAATTAGGTTTTTAAATTGATAGGAGTGCCAGAAAGCCAATTAAAGTTATATAGAATAAAACTAGAAAATTCATTTTAATTAGCAGTTAAATTGTTTAAAAATGAAATATTGTACTAAAATTCTTAAAAACTGTTATATTTTACTTGTTTTAAGGCCTTTTTCATAACTGATTATCTGTAAAAAAATGTTATTGGGTGATATTTATAAGTCAAAATAATACATTGTTAAAAACCAAAGTCAACAAAATACCTAGTCCATTTAGTGGGAAGTAAACTTGGTCAAACTTTTAGTGAATCTAGGTGATTATTTATTTATTTATTTATATATATATATATATATATATATATATATATATATATATATATATATATATATATATATACTAAATTAATTCATACAGGAAAAAAAAATTGGTAAAAAAAGTAGCTAATTGTTTTTTATGCTTTTAATAAAAATAATGCAAACAAAATGAAGACAATGAAACAGTCTAAATTGATGTTACTATTTGAATAATTAGTTTAATAAACTTTGCCTGGACTTGAGGAAAGAGAAAGTTAAAACATAAAACTAGAATGTGTTAATACCACTCTTGATAGGTAAAATTGGTTATAACTTTTGAAAAATAAAATTACATTTACTTACACCAGGGGAAAAGCTACAAGTGGTATGCTCCAAAAAAGCTTTTGATTTTCTGATATCTGGGAAAAATATAAATACAGAAGAAATGCTAAGGCAACATAAATAAGTATTGCTAGAAGAAGGAATCTAAATACTATCTTTCTTTGAGTTTGCTGAGTTCTTTTTTGAAATTCTTCTATGGAAACAATTTCATCTTCTAACTTGGTTAATATATCATAGGTACTTGTTTTTTTCTACAACAAAATCAAAGTAACTACTTTTTTTCAGGAAATACAATGAATCATAACGGACTTACCCTAAATTTGGCGATGATAATTCCCATATCTTAAAATGTTCTAAAGTATGCAAAATTTTTAAAAAGTTAACCTTACTTTCAAGCATAAGCTGGGCATTGTTCATTGATATATGCGTAACATTTACTAAAAATTTAAATATATTTACATTTCTATTTTTTTCGTAAACGAAAAACAATATAAGCACACTGGTATAAATTATTACTTCGCCTATTCAACTGATTTTTTTTGCGGTACGCGAGTAACCTTTTCTATCAACGTATGAAAATCACAGAATAAAAAAGGGGTTAGTATGCAAATGTCAAAATTAGAGATGTCAAATCACTCTTACGATTCTACTACTACTCGTTAATAATAAGAAAATATCGATATTGGTGAATATCTCGATATCTCTTACGTTTTAATTCGGTCAAACGAACTTGTGAAAAGTGAAGCCCTTTTCAAATAGATTACTTTACGTATAGTACCGATGCTGTTAGATGGTGCCATATGTCTAAGGGTTGAAATTTTAAACACCCTTAATGATATGAGAGGTGAAAAATGCTATAAAATAAGACTAAGAAAATTGCGACCTCACACACAGCGATGAACTGATACTATGTAAATGGAGTCGTAGAAACAAACACCATAAAAAAAGATTTTAATGTAGTAATTGGTAATACTTTATTTTTAGTAACCCAAAAATGAAGTGAAATTAATAAATGAAGAGACTGTTTTACGATGTAAGTTTACTAATTTACTTTCGTCATCTCAATAAGCAATAACCTAAGTTTCCTAAACACCAAACAAATTTTCCGTTGTGTCAGTTTATCGATTATAAGAACATCGTTTTCGCCCTTTACTATTATAAGTATTTGGAGACAGAAGGGACTGGAGTCATGTTGCCACATGAAATTCTAACCTGGCGGTCGAATTTTTTACGAAACTACTAATAAATTGAAAGGTATATCCATATTTTTATTGCATTTTATTATAAAGAAGGTATGGAAGTATGTTTTACATTTTAGAGTCGATTTTAATGATTTTTAAAAAATTACTTAATTTAGAAACACACATATTTCAATTTTTACCAACACTGGTTTCCGTTTGAGATTAGAATTGGGTTAAATCTGAATTCTTATATAAAATAACCGGACAAGCAATTTGGACTTGTGCAATTAGTGTTCTGTACGTTGATTGCTTTTAGAATAAAATTTTTTGTTACGGAAGTATAAAATGCTAAGTGACTTCAAAAAACATCCCAAATGAGTTTTCAACAAAACTTTTTTTTCGATCTTTAGTGAAAACTGATGACCTTGAAATTTTTATTTTTTTTTATATTCCAGATAAATTATTAAAGGTAATGCACTCGTGATAATTTTTGTTCAACCTACACCCTGTAGAGAATATTCCAGAATTTTTCAAAATTTTTTGATCAGTACTTTTCGAGATAAGGGAGGGACAGCGATTTTTCCCAGTTTTTTAAAAATAATACAAAAAGAATTGTGTGCGAGTATTACATTATATATTTTTTTGGACTCGTCTTTTTACAAGCTTTCATTTGACACCCCACTCGATGACCGGGAAAAAGTTTTTTTTTGAATTCCGATTTCACCCCCAAAAACTAATCCCTTAAGTCAAAATTTAGCTTTTAAAACAACATGATTTTCATGAGGCCATCAATTCCTATATTAGAGCCAAATTTCACCTTTCTATATCAAATAGTTTTAGGGAAAATCGGGTGTGATAGACAGACAGATAGATAGACGGACAGACGGACGGACACCGAAGTGATCTTATAAGTGTTCCGTACGGAACACTAAAAATATGGATTTCTAGGGGACGTATTTTCTACGTCCACGGAGGCGGGGGACATATACCCCTTGGCTACGTGATAGCTTGTCACCTACAGTTACTAGGATTGTTTGTTTGCAATCGTCAGCTCCCCCGTCCGTCGCTGAATTTACTACTTAGTACATCTTTTCCATTCCTGTATAAAGCGGCATACAGACGATATGGCCAACGTCAGCCAGTGCTGGCTATTGGGTAGTTTGCCAGGACGAAATAAACATGGCCAACATGACATGAGATCACATTTGTTTTTACGTCCAGACGATTTTGACAGTTCGCGCGTGGTATTTTTAGATTATTATTTTTTAAGTCATTCTCATTAGGCGATCAAGTGAAATGTTTTTTGTTTACTGTTTTCTTTTTACTATTGTTTTAACGTACGTATGTACATTATTATTATATTCGCTATAGAATATTGATTGCTAAAGTTGACTGGAAAATGTCATCAGAATCAACCGAATGGAGTAATCTGTTGATTTTAGAATTCCTCAGTATTTACGAAAAATAGCCCGTTATTGGAAATCCGAAAGATAGTAATAATTAAAACAGAAATATTTACGTTTATAAAAATGATATTTTTGAAGTTTACAGGTTAAATAATAAAATGTTGTATTTAATATCCCTGCTATCTTCTTTCTCTTTCTATATTTAAAATAATAATATTAAAATAAGAAGACATTAATAATAAGAATTTTAAATTTTCATACCATTACTGAATTCTTTAGCACATCAAACATCTGGTATTATAGTGGATATCAGTTGAGGAGGAAACTAAAAAAAAAAACACGAAAGACTGGTAACTATCTCCACTAGCCAAAAATCGCAGAGTAACCGCTAAGCGTTCCTGTATAGGGATACATTTCCTCATATTTGTATCATCTTTGGCTATAGTAGGTCCTATTTTATTCCATAAATGTATAAAGTTCTCATCAGACATCCTACACAATTTTTCGAATTTTCCAGAAGGGTCTTTTCGCAAGTCGCTAAGTAGCCCTAAACCATTATAGCTACAAAAATAAATAATAATATACTTTTTTATCATACAATAATTAATTAGTTTTGTAAAATTTATTAATGTTTTAATATAGTATATTTAAAAACGAACTTACCGTTCTCTGCTTCTGTTCAAGGATCATCCACCATCTCCTCTTTGATCTCTTTTTTTCTTTTATTACTTTTTGTCAATAACAACAGTATATAAGAAAGAACTATACAGTAGCTTAACATATCCTTCGCTCTCCATATCTATTTAATTAAATAAGATGTTGATAGATATTCGCTATAATTGGCCGTACTTGAAGTATATAAATTTTGGTCGCCAATACATTCCCCCCTCGGTAGCTGACGGTGGCCATGTCGTCTGGATGCGACTTTAGGTACAAACTGTCATATTAATTGACAGTAAATTGACATTTGTAATTAATTTCAGCAAATTAAAACGATATTGTTTAACAAAAATGGTAAGTAATAATCCAGTTTTAAACAATTAAGTGCGTACAATGAGTAAAAATATGGGTGATATATCGGTTCCCGACCTTTGGAAGATAGAATTTGCATCTTTTTTTACAAATTTTCTGGTAAAAAATTATATTATTCGTTTTTTTTATAATCTAATACTGTAATCTTTATTAATTTAAATTATATATTTTTAGCCAACGACTCCGCCTCAAATATCGCCTGTTGAAGAACAGGAAAAATTCCTTCATGATGCTTTAGGAGTTGTAAAGGCCCAAGCATTTCATATGAAACGTGCTTTGGACAAAAGTAAACTAATGGATGCACTTAAAAATGCTAGCGCTATGCTTGTAGAGCTACGAACTTCGTTACTATCACCTAAAAGCTATTATGAGCTATGTAAGCCTAAATTTATTTTTTATTTAAAAAAATAAATGTATTTTTTGTTCTGTGGATTAGTTGATTTAAATTAATTTATTTTAATCATGGAAACACAATTTAAATAATTTAATAAAAATAACTTTTTAAGTGAAACATCACTATTTTCTTTTAAACTTCTGTTTGCATATACTCTAAATTATAATTTATTATTACATAATATTGTGAATTGTATCTGATGTATAAACAAAAGTTTTTTTTTCCTTTTTTTATAGGCTTTAACCTTGAATATGGAAATCAGATTAAAGTAGTCCACTTTATTTAAAAAATAAAAGAATTGTAATTTTTAATTTTTCTTTAACTAAATCAAAAATTAGAAATTTTTTAATGAGAATTTTTTAGTTTATTAGTGGATGCACTTGTTAGTTGCTGTCCTTATTTACAGGATCATTAAATTTCCAAGTATTTTACGATTAGTTTTGGTTGAAGCTTAGGGTGAAGATTGGAACTTTTTGTCCACTGCTTGTTTCTAAGTAGTTATTAAGTTAGAAAATGGCACTTGTAGAAAATTCATCCATAGATAATTTGTGTGCTGTTATTCAATTTTTGGCACTGAGGACAATTACTTGGTCATATCTATTGAGAAGTCTTAGAATATTCACCTTAGAATTCCTTCTTATCCTTGTAGTTTCCATGTGGTTAGCTTAATAAAATAATTGTTGCTAGGTTGGTGGTTCTATTCAGACACTGAGGTGGAGTTTTCTGTTAAGAATTAGTTCCATAGATAGATGCAGGAATTTTACCAGTATAGAAAATCAGTAGATTATTACACCAGTGGGACTCCTGCCTTAATGTTAATTATTGTTTTAAATTCATTGAATAAAAATTTTTTTAGAGCCTGTAAATCTGTTTTCGCTGAACAGTTCCCTGAACGTCATCCCAAATACTTGGATATGAGTTTGTTATAATTATAAGGCTTTGCAACAGGAGCATTGTCATGTGCAACTTCCAGAATATAACTTATAATTTCTGTTGTTTTATTTCCAAAATAGAATACAGTTTTATCTATATAATGAACTTTTATATAACAAACTTAATATTATGAATGTTTTTTCCTCAACAATATAAACTGAATGTATTTTGAATTTGTAAACATCAGCTCCATTGAGCATTGTGGATTTCCTACAGCAATGAAATTGTTAGTAAAATATTTGTCACATTAAAATCCGTTTTTTACGTAAAAGTATCTAGTTTATAAAATACCTGTAAATATAGGTTTACCCCACTTTTTTTTAATAAAGTTAAAACTTTTTTACAGTTCATCTCAAAAAAATTACATTGTTTAATTTATTAATTTATTATCATTTAACATATCAATAAACAGGTATTGTATTATCTTATTTCTTTTCCTTGCATAATTGCAACCCCTAAAAATCTAAACTTGTTTTTATTTTTCATGTTATGATTTACCGCACTGCTTACAATACAGTTTTGGTAAATACAACTGTGGCCTATCATTTTTACTTGTATTGTTATGGGAAATACTTTCAAGTTACTTTACAGTTATACCTTTACAAAATACATGTATTTTTAAGAGAGAGACAATTCTCAAAATTTTCTGTATAATGAATTTTTTTGTTGGAGTTTGAGTGCATTGTAGAGTCTTTTTTTGTCTTTTTTTTATATCCCAAATCAAGACTAAATTTTTGGGAGTGAATTTCCAGTTGTCAGTGCTCCTAAAAAAATACAAAGATATGGAATTGCAAACATTGTTGGACGAAACAAGCTGTTTCCAATCGGCTACAAGAGATGGGAAAGATTCAGAAGACCGGTAGATGGGTACCACAGGAGTTGAACGACAGGCAAATGGAAAAGCACAAAAACACGTGTGACATTTTGCTCGCTTGGTACAAAAGGAAGTCATTTTTGCATTGTATAGTTACAGGGGATGAAAAGTGGATTTAGTTTGAGAATCCCAAGTGCAAAAAATCATGGTAGACCCAGGCGCACCATCCACATAGACCGCAAGACCGAATCGCTTTGGCAGAAAGACGATGTGTGTTTGGTGGGACTAGAGGGGCGTGGTCTATTATGAGCTGTTAAAACCTGAGGAAATGGTTAATACTAAACGTTACCAACAACAATTGACCGATTTGAACCGTTCGCTGCTTGAAAAAAGGCCAGAATACCAAAAGAGGCAACACAAAATCATTTTTCTTCATGACAATGCTCCATCACATATGGCAAAACCAGTTCACGACACGTTGGAAGCACTCAGCTGGGAAGTTTTACCCCATATGGCTTACTCACCAGACTTGGCTCCTTCCGATTACCACTTGTTTCCATCTGAGCAGCGCTTTGGTTCATACGAAGATGTGAAAAAATGGCTCGATGAATGGTTCGCAGCAAAAGGGGAAGATTTTTACTGGCGTGTTATTCACAAATTGCCCGAAAGATGGGAAAAAAGTATAACAAGCGATGAAGCATACTTTGAATCAAGCACTTTTTATCATTCTTCTGAATTTAACATGCATTCCATATTTGTACAACTGGTATTTATAAGAACTTTTTGTGTATTCCTGAGATAATGAACAAATTTGAAACAAAATTATTTATAGTCGAAACATATAAAAGGTGGAAGAGGGTGTCCTTTGAGCTGAGAAATTTGAACATTATGTTATTTTTTCATTATTTCCAATTTGAACAGAAATAGTTTATAATGAGAGTAATTATAGAGTGACCTCAAAAAAAATTACAACTTATATTTACAAAAAAAGAACTGGGCAAATAACTTCACCAATTTTTTATTATTTCAGATATGGCTATCACAGATGAACTTCGCCATTTAGAACTATATCTTGTGGATGAATTTCAAAAAGGAAGGAAAGTCCCAGACTTATATGAACTAGTACAATATGCTGGTAATATTGTACCAAGACTCTACTTGTTGATAACAGTTGGTTTGGTTTACATCAAAACAAATTCTTCCTTGAGAAGAGATTTATTAAAAGATCTGGTAGAAATGTGCAGAGGTGAGTGAATTATATATAGGTAGTAAATTATATCGATCAACAATTACAACAACAATATGTGTTAAGAACTGTTAAGGTTTATATAATCCATCCAAGGCAGTATACGGCCGAAATGTCAATAAATTATGAACGCATAGAATTATGTTGTCCACATCTAGTTTATCCAAGTCTTTTCCCAAGATGGCTGACATGTCTATATGATTACAACAGGCTTAACTAATTTTTGTATTGTATTTTTATTAATTGGTATCACTTTAAGCATAACCGAACTGACCATTTAGATATTTTTAAGGGTTAAGGTATCGAAGAAAAACCTTTCATTTTTTTTTGTTTATGAAGCTAAATAGCGACAAATGCCGTATAGCATATAAAGTGACAAAAAGTTTGACACTTCTGGTAAAAAATATTTACAAATTCACATATAATAAAACAATTTCACAAAAAGTGGAAAATACTTCTGAATACTTTTAACTTGTAGTATAGGTGAACTTTAAAAATTGTACAGAGTGTGTTAGAAATACCTAAAAATGATAAAGTTTTAATTTTTGTTACATCCAAAATCACTAAATAAAGCAAGAACTTAAAAGATCGATCCTTTTCTCAACCTGTATAATTTAGGTCATCTCAACTATTAATAACAAAGTAAGTTGATCAATACACAAAAGATTTAATTTTTTTGAACCAATAAATATTTTTCAATATTTCTATTTTTTGCAACTAGTACATATATAGATTCTCGTGCTGTTGTCTTTATAAATTGAATAGAAAAGATATTTTATTTTATAGTCTATTTATATAAAAAACCTAAAATATTAATATTACCACTAACCAAGAGAAAAAATCATTCCACAAATGTGTAAATAATGACTGGTCCCAGCTAAGTAACTTTTAGTTATTTAATTATGTAAATTATGTATTTACATTAAATGGAAAATATACATAATTAATGTTAAAATATAAAATATATTAATTTATTAACATATTTGGCATACAATATATTAATTAATAACTGAAGCTTCTAAGTATAGGAGTAACATTTCAAATACAAAAATATTGCTTATTTTAGTGTTCCCTACGGAACACTTGTAAGATCACTTCGGTGTCCGTCTGTCTGTCTATCAAACCCAATTTCCTCTGAAAATATTTGATATAGAAAGTTGAAATTTGGTACTAATACAGGAATTGATGGCCTTTTCAGAGCCGTGTAGTTTTGAAAGTTAAGTTTTGAGTTAAGGGGTTAGTTTTGGGGGATGAAATCGGAAGTGAAAAAAAAAAATTACCAGGTCATCGCGTGGGGTGTCAAATGAAAGCTTCTAAAAACACAAGTTCAAAAATATATATAACGTAATACTTGAGCACACTTTTCTATGGAGTATTTTTAAAAAATTGTGAAAAATCGCTGCCCCCCCCCCCCCCCCCCCCCCCCTTAGATCGAAAAATACTGATCGAAAAATTTTGAAAAAATTCTGGAATATTCTCCACAAGGTGTAGATTAAAGGAAAATTATGAGAGTGCATTACCTTTAATAAGTTAACTGGTATATACAAAAAACTAAAATTTCAAGGTCATCGGTTTTCAGTAAAGATCGGAAAAAAGCTTTGTTTAAAACTAATTTGGGATGTATTTTATGAAGTCATTGATCATTTTATACCTCCGTAACAAAAATTTTTATTTTAAAAGCAGTCAACGTATGGTACACTAATTGCACAAGTCCAGTTATTTATATTCTTTTCATAATAATATGTGGTATTACAAACGTATTATAAAAAGTACATAATATATCTACAAACAAATAACTGGTCAAGTGCAAGTTGGACTTGTGCAATTAGTGTTCCATATATTGATCGCTTTTAAAATAAAAATTTTTGTTACGGAGGTATAAAATGATCAATGAGTTTACAAAACACATCCCAAATGAGTTTTCAACAAAGTTTTTTTTCCGATCTTTATTGAAAACTGATTGACGACTTTGAAATTTTAGTTTTTTTTTTATATACCAGATAAATTATTAAAGATGATAATTTTCGTTCAATCTGCACCCTGTGAAGAATATTCCAGAATTTTTTCATAATTTTTCGATCGGTACTTTTCGAGCTAAGGGGTGAGACAACGATTTTTCGCAATTCTTTAAAAATAATACAAAGAAAAATGTGCGCAAGTATTACGTTATATATATATTTAAACTCGTGTTTTTACAAGCTTTCGTTTGACACCCCACTCGATGACCTGGTAAAAAAAAAATTCACTTCCGATCTCATCCCCTTAACTCTAAATTTATCTTTCAAAACTACACGTCTTTGATGAGGCCATCAATTCCTATATCAGTGCCAAATCTGAACTTTCTATGTCAAATATTTTCGGAGGAAATTGGATATGACAGACAGACGGACACCGAAGTGATCTTATAAGTGTTCCCTATGGAACACTAAAAATGAGATTTATTCATTCTCATATGTATTCAGTGCCGCTAGTAGCAGAAATATAAAATGTAAACAGTAAATTTCCTTGGTGCTAAAAACAAGTTTTTATAAGAGTTACTAAGTGCATAAATAGCGAATTTAAATCCTCACGTATTCGATAATTTCATTCTAACATTGCATTAGTAGATATAACTTAAACTTAGTGTTAGATCCTGGTATTGAAAGCAGAAACGGTTAAGTGCAAATTGAACTTGCGCAAGTAGTGTTCCGTACGTTGATTGCTTTTCAAATAAAAAATTTTGTTACAGAAGTATAAAATGTTCAGTGACTTCACAAAACACACCCCAAATGAGTTTTCAACAAAGTTTGTTTCCAATCTTTACTGAAATCTGATGACCTTGAAATTTTTTTTTTAAATACCAGATAAATTATTAAAGGTAATGCACTCGTGATAATTTTCGTTCAATCTACACCCCGTGGAGAATATTCCATTTTTTCAAAATTTTTTGATAAGTACTTTTCAAGATAAGGCGGCTGGACAGTAATTTTTCGCGATTTTTTAAAAATAATACAAAGAAAAGTGCGCGCAAGTATTACATTATTAGTGTTCCGTACGGAACACTTATAAGATCACTTCGGTGTCTGTCCGTTTGTCTGTCCGTCTGTCACACCCGATTTTCTCCGAAACTATTTGTCATAGGAAGTTGAAATTTGGTAATAATATAGGAATTGATGGCCTCATCAGAGCCATGTAGTTTTGAAAGTTAAATTTTGACTTAAGGGGTTAGTTTTGGGGGGGTGAAATCGGAAGTGAAAAAAAATTTTTTTACTAGGTAATCGAGTGTGCTGTCAAATGAAAGCTTGTGAAAACACGAGTAAAAAATATATATATATAATGTAATACTTGCGCGCACTTTTCTTTGATTTATTTTTAAAAAATCGCGAAAAATCGCTGTCCACCCGCCTTATCTCGAAAAGTACTTATCAAAAAATTTTGAAAAAATTCTGGAATATTCTCCACGGGGTGTAGATTGAACGAAAATTATTACGAGTGCATTACCTTTAATAATTTATCTGGTATATAAAGAAAACAAAAATTTCAAGGTCATCAGATTTCAGTAAAGATTGGAAACATACTTTGTTGAAAACTCATTTGGGGTGTGTTTTGTGAAGTCACTGATCATTTTATACCTCCGTAACAAAAATTTTTATTTTAAAAGCGATCAACATATGGAACACTAATTGCGCAAGTTCAACTTGCACTTGACCGGTTATATATATATTTTTTACACGTGTTTTCACAAGCTTTCATTTGACACCACACTCGATTACCTGTAAAATTTTTTTTTTTTTCACTTCCGATTTCACCCCCCAAAACTAACCCCTTGAGTCAAAATTTAACTTTCAAAACTACATGGCTCTGATGAGGCCATCAATTCCTATATTATTACCAAATTTCAACTTTCTATGACAAATAGTTTCGGAGAAAATCGGGTGTGACAGACGGACAGACACCGAAGTGATCTTATAA
Organism: Pachyrhynchus sulphureomaculatus; assembly: GCA_019049505.1. Lineage (NCBI taxonomy): Eukaryota > Metazoa > Arthropoda > Insecta > Coleoptera > Curculionidae > Pachyrhynchus > Pachyrhynchus sulphureomaculatus. The sequence goes on from CM032446.1 coordinate 143,228,204, forward strand.
GTGTTCCGTACGGAACACTAAAAATGTTCTGAAGATGTAACATCATTGTAATTTAATATTGTATAGAAAATATAGTTTGTTTCACATGCTAGTGTAAAACTAAAATATTTTTAAAAATTAAAATGCCATTTGGTATTGTTTTAGACCCTATATTTTCTGTCTCTGTCATGTCATAGCGCCTTCAGGAATACAACAAATTATATTTAAAAAAAAGTATAAAATTATTTTTAAATTACTGAAGCCTAGAATCAAAAATATTTTTTCCTGACATTTGTAAGATTTTATGTTAGCAGAAATTTCTTGCCTCTTAAAACATTTTTTTTGGATGCCTCGCAGTGCTATTCTGCGAATTGTGGAAACTATTTGTAATAACGATATTAAAAAAAATGAAACATCAGTTCAATTTTAAAATAATGTAAAACGCTGGAAGTAACATGTTTCTGAAAAGAAAAAAAGCAGGCAACATGTTTTGAAATGAAATAAATATAATTTATCTGATAGAATTTACATTAGGATGACGCTCCAAAAAAAGGTAAATACGTTATTTACAAATTGGTGAGCCAGTTCATTGCCTGGAAAGAATGGAAAGCGGCTTTGTGCAAAAATGAAGCATTAAAATTAAAACTGTAGGAAAATATAGTGTTAAAAAAATAGCATTTTGAAAAATGCATAACCTTAAAATAAATTCAATACTAAATTTACCTACCCTAATAATTTAGTTAAAATATTTTAGTAATGTGTATGTAAAATAAAAAAATATTAAATTATTAGTTTAAATTGAATTTATAAAAAATACTTTCTTTCTCCATTTTTAGTGTTCCATATGGAACACTTATGAGATCACTTCGGTGTCTGTCCGTCTGTCTTATCACATCCGATTTGTTGAAATTTGGCACAAATATAATTGATGCCCAATTAGAGCCGTGTAGTTTTGGGACTTAAATTTTGACTTAAGGGGTTAGTTTTGGGGGTCGAAATCGGAAGTGAAAATTTTTTTTTTATTGGGTCTTCGAGTGTGGTCTCAAATAAGAGCTTATGAAAACACGAGTTCAAAAATATATATGATATAATCCTTGCGCACACTTTTCTTTGTATTATTTGAAAAAAAAATGGCCAAAAACCCCTGTCCACTCACCCTCTCTCGAAAAGTACTGATCAAAACATTTTTAAAAAATTTTGGAATAGTCTCTATAAAGGGGATATCGAGCCAAAATTATCACGAGTGCATTACGTTCGATAATTTATCTGGTATAAAAAAAACTATTTCACCGACAAAATGGTGAAGGTTTCTTTCGTCGTAGTTGTGAATTGAACCGGAATTAATAGCTATTGCTTTAAGCATTAAGTACTAGGTACCGAGACAAAATAATTTTATTTTATTTGTTTATAATTAAACAAATATGTAGCTAGTAAATATTTATTTTAAACTGTTACCACTCGATTCTAGATTGAGGTAGATTCATTTATTGGCAGTTAGGTAGCTAAGATGCTATAACTATTACACATTATTAACTAGGGCAGAACGTGAAAATACATATTTGTTCTTAAGATATGTCAGGAACTTTTTGTCTTATTCTGGTTGGACTGATTAGCCTGCTAAGTTAGTATCTGACTAGACATGTTTGTAATCTTAATTCTATTATTGAAAACTCCTTTGGAGTGTGTTTTGTGAAGTCACTGATGATTTTATACCTCTATAATAATTTTGTTTTTATTTTAAAGGTAATTACAGTACGGAACACTAATTCGCAAGTCCAACTTGCACTTGACCGATTTTTGTATCGTAAATTTATTGGTATTTTTTTTTGTTTTTCTGTTCCATCCATAGTCGGATGTAAGCCTTCCCAAGTTGTCTTCAATGAGCTTTTTGCATCTAATCGTGTCTTGCTAATCTTTTTTTGTCGTCCGTCCATCTTGTCTGTGGTCAACCTCTGCATCTTTTGTGTTCTCTAGGCCTTCATTCAACTATACGGCGTGTCCATCTGTTATTATTCAGTCTTGCGATATGCCTCGCCCAATTCCACCCTAATATACATATTCGTGGTATTACATCTATCACTTTTGATCTTCGTATCTCGATGTTAGGAATACGGTCTTGGAGTCTAATATTTAGCATTCTCCTCTCCATTGCTCTTTGGATTACCTGGAGTTTATTTATTATACTTTTATTTAAAGCTCACGTTTCAATGCCACATGTTAATACCGGCAGTACATATCGATTGAATTTTCTGTATTTGGGATGTCCAATTTAAATGAAGATTGCAACCTTCCGAACGCAGACCAAGCTAACGAGACTCTTCTATCCAAGTCAGCATTTAAATTATTTTTTGATATTTCGATTTTTTGTCTTAAATATATGATTGTACCTTTCTTATTCTTTCACCTTCTATTAATAGTTCCTGGCTGTTATCTTTACTTTCGTTGTTCAAATATTTGGTTATAGTGAAGTTTATTTTTAGACCTATTTCTTGAGACTTGTTTTTTTAATTCTATCAGCATTTCTTGTAATTCTTCTTTTGTGTTGACGATCAGAGTGATATCATCTGCTAACCTTAAGTGATTTAATCGTTCACCGTCTATTAGTATTCCTTTATTTTCCCACTTTAGCGATTTGAACATGTCTTCTAGAGTCAAAGTTAACAGCTTTGGGGATATCGAGTCGCCTTGTCTAATTCTTCTTTTAATTTTAATTTTATTTGTTTTTTCTTCAAGCATTATTTGTGATGTGGCATTTTTATATATGTATTTTAGAAGAATTGTGTACCTTTCATCGACTCTGCTATTACTTAAGGCGTTAAGAACTGCCCATATCTCTACCGAAAATGCTTTTTCGTAGTCAACCAGTGCTATCCCCAGGGTGACCTTATATTCATTTGCTTTTTCCATTAGTAATCTAATTGTTCGAAGATGGTCCAAAGTGCTGTATTCCCGCCTAAATCCCGCTTGTTCACATGATTGATAACTGTCTAATTTGTTCGTTAATCTATACGTTATGATAGTAAGGATTTTGTACAGTACCGATAACAGGCTGATGGGTCTGTAATTTTCTTATTTAAATTTGTTTTCCTTTTTAAATATAAGCACAATCGAGGCGTTTACCCAAGTTGTTGGTATTTTACTTTCTATGAGGCACTTGTTAAATAGAGCTTGAAGAGATTGTATTATCAGTACCCCTCCATACTTTATTATTTCTATAGTTATTTCATCGTCTCCTGGCTCCTGTCTAATTTGTTCGTTAATCTATACGTTATGATAGTAAGGATTTTGTACAGTACCGATAACAGGATGATGGGTCTGTAATCCTCTTATTTAAATTTGTTTCCCTTTTTAAATATAAGCACAATCAAGGCGTTTACCCAAGTTATTGGTATTTTACTTTCTATGAGGCACCTGTTAAATAGAGCTTGAAGAGATTGTATTATCGATGCCCCTCCATACTTTATCATTTCTATAGTTATTTCATCGTCTCCTGGCTCTTTGTTGTTTTGCATATATTGTAGGGCGTTCATTATTTCATCCATCGTTAGTTACATCGGGAATTTCTTCGGATCCCACATTTCTTACTATCTCTCTGTTTCCTTCTTTTTTTCCCAGGCGGTGGCGATATTTTCGGGTCATATAACACATGGGCTGAAAAGTCCCGGGCCTAACAAAGAAAACACGGTTTTTTTGGTTCAAAATTAGCTTTATTCATCAACGTAATCTCCATCAAGAGCAACGCAATCATTCCAGCGCCGCTCTAACATTTCAATACCACTTTTGTAGAACGATTTATCTTTTGCCTCAAAATAGGCCTCAGTTTCAGCGATAACCTCTTCATTCGTGCGAAATTTCTTACCGGCGAGCATTTTTTTCAGGTCTGCGAACAGCCAGTAGTCGCTGGGAGCCAAATCTGGCGAATACGGTGGATGTGGGAGCAATTCGAAGTTCAATTCATGTAGTTTTGCCATTGTTTTGATTGACTTGTGACACGGTGCGTTGTCTTGATGAAACAAAATTTTTTTCTTTGCCATATGCGGTCGTTTCTTTGCAATTTCGGCCTTCAAACGCTCCAATAACGCTATATAATATTCACTGTTGATGGTATTTCCTTTCTCAAGATAGTCGATGAATATTACACCACGCACATCCCAAAATACCGAGGCCATAACCTTTCCAGCCGATTGTTGTGCTTTCGGGCGCTTTGGTCGAGGTTCACCAGTTGCTGTCCACTCAGATGACGATCGTTTTGATTCCGGAGTGAAGTGATGGATCCATGTTTCATCCATTGTCACATATCGACGCAAAAATTCCGGTTTGTTACGTTTAAACATGGCCAAACACTGCTCAGAATCATCAACACGTTCTTGTTTTTGATCAACAGTGAGCAAACGCGGCACCCACTTTGAACAGAGCTTTCTCATAGTCAAATGCTCATGCAATATAAAGCCAACACGTTCTTTTGATATCTTTACGATGTCAGCTAACTCACGCAACTTCACTTTTCGATCATTCAAAACGATTTTATGGATTTTTTTGATGTTTTCTGGTGTTACCGCCTCATTTTTTTTTTTCATTTGGGACGTCCACTGCGTTCTGCATCATCGGTGTCTCTACGACCACGTTTGAAGTCAGCAAACCAACGTTTTATTGTTGTTTCTGATGGAGCGGAGTCCCCATAACACTTTTCAAGCCATTGCTTCGCTTGAACTGTATTTTTTTTTCCATCAAGAAGCAGTGTAAAATTAAAACACGAAATTGTTTTTGATCCATTGTTTTGAAAATAACAAAAGTAGCGTCACTCTTAGCACAATAACTCACAAACTAATGAATAGAATATCATGAAATTTTAACAGCTGTCTTTTGAAGGTTAGTATTAACTGAAAAAAAGGTAACTGCGATAAAACTAGCGCCATCTATGTGTTAGGCCCGGGACTTTTCAGCCCATGTGTTAGGGTTTCGTTATTTATAAGTTTTATTATTTGATGTCTCCCTTCATTCATTTGGTTGTTTAGGTGTTTCGAACTTTTCTCCTCTCCCAAAGTTTCTTCTATTTTCGAGTTTCTGTACTGTCTGACGTCTTCTCTGATCTTGTTTTTGCTATTTCTGCCAATTCTAATCTGCAATTTGTAGGATCATTTCTTAATAGTCGTCTCTGTTTCATGAGATTTTGTGTCTCTTTACTTAATTTTTGGGTTTTTTCTTTTTTCGATGTTGCTATTTGTTTTGTAGTCATGAGTAGGCTGTTGATTATTTGTGCATTTAGTTCATCAAGTTCTGTTTGGTAGTTTATGTGTTTTATATGATTTTCTAGTGCTTGTCGATATTCGTGTGTTTTGCTTTATTATTCCTGTTGGTTTCTTTATCTTTGTATTCGTTATCAATCTACGTCTCTCCTGCTTCAGATTTATTCTTATTTTTGCTCTGAGTATCCGATGGTCACTTCCAATGCTTATCGTCTTCAGGAGTGTCGTGTTACAATATTCTTGTCATTTGATAAATATAATTCGCTACTTAAAATAATAAATATATATCAAATTATATTCGTGTTATTTTCTTTCAATATTTTAAATCAAAAACAACTAGTTAAATCTAGGACAAATATACTTTCCCTCTACCGTAAAGCTAGCCATAATTACTTTAATTCTTTAAATACAATATTTAACCTTTTCTCCTTGCTTTCACAACTGACATACCAGACAAACAATAACCATGAGCTATTATCATAACTAAAAAACATAGATCGGCTTAAAAACCGTCACAACCTTAAAACATAACCATACTAATTTTGCTTACTATTATCATAATCGATGAAATGTATCAAAATTAAAATGTCCAAAAGTTTTGTTAAATGTTTTTCAGAGAATGTTACGAGATAAATACAATTAATCATAAACAATAACTTAAAAAATACACAAAGAATAAAAACTCAAACAGATTTTGAGGCTAATACGCCCAAAAAGTCATATGTAATACAATGAGGACAATCTTTTTCAAAATATAATTTCCCGTAAGTGTTAAACACCCATCTCTGTTTTATTAAAATAGTACTCTGATATGCAGTAAGGAACTAATCAACCGGATTGTTCTGAATTAACGACAGACTAAAAAATCAATTTTTTGTTAACTTATATATTAAGTCCATAGATAACATTAATGGTATTGTTCTTTTTGGCTTATCTAACTTAAGAAATATTTATTTTCAGAAAATCGAATATGGAATAGAAAATTATAACACTAAAGTGTAGAAAAATACAATATGGTTTTTAGCTACGCTCGACTTTTCTTTTATAAATATTATTTATTTATTTATTTATTTATTTACTGCACTTTACAGATTGATCACAGAGATCTTTCCAATTACAAAGTACTAGAACTTAAATTAACTTAATTTAAATAATATTACATAATAATCTACATACACTTAAAACAACGCACGCAATTTAGTTTTGAAAAGACTGCACTTGTCATTAAATATATCTACACTATTCTGGATTCCATTGTATAGCATGCAAGCATTATACAATGGAGATCCCAGGTGATAATTATTATGGGCTACATCTGATATATAGAAAGTGCTATGATTTCTTGTGGTATACGTTGGCACATTAAAATATAAGTTGGACAGAAATGCCGGGTCATCAATGAGACCATTCGCTACTTTGTACAAGTAGAACATGCAATATTGTTTTCTACGTTTCTCTAAGGTTACGATCCCATAGCGTTTGTGCAACAGTGTGGAAGAGATCATAGAGTTATATGAACCGGTTTGTTTATAATGCATGTAACGCATCATTTTATTCTGTATCAATTGAAGTGTTCGCTTGTGACAGTTATAAAAGGGTGACCATACTATACTAGCATATTCTAATATACTTCTAACATAGGATATGTATAGCTGTTTTATGCAATTTGTACTTCTAAAATCTTTTGTGCTTCTGACAATTAAGCCATACATTTTGTTTGCTTTACTTGCTGTATAACTTACGTGATAGTTAAACGTCAATTTGGAATCAAAAATCACCCCTAAGTCCTTTATCTTATCCTCATACAAAAGTGGGACATTCTCAATACTATATGTAAACTTTATCGGCTTCAGTTTTCTAGTATAAGAAACAACAGTACACTTACTTACACTAAAGTAAATCTTATTGTCAGTTGCCCATTTTGCAACGTTGTCTATATCATTCTGCAAAATCCGGCAGTCAGCAGGCTATCTGATTTCATAATAAAGTTTTAAGTCGTCAGCAAATAACAGGCAGGATGCATTTTTAACTACACCAGTGATGCCGTTGATATAGAGTAAAAAGAGCCGAGGTCCTAGGTCGGACCCCTGCGGAATCCCGGATGTAGGTGTAAAAGGTTTGCACTCATACCCCTTTATCTTTACTACATGTTCACGATTATAAAGGTAAGATTTTAAAAACTCAATTAAATTCACGTGGAATCCATTAAAGTAAAATTTATAGAAAAGTGATTTCAAAATTATGCATCACTCATTTTATAAAAACATTTAATAATTTTTCTATTGTATAATGTCCAATTCAGACTTTTTGACCATACTAAGATTAACGGGAGTCTTATATGGAATTGAATTACTTTAGCTAAAATGCTTACTACCTATGAATGTCTTCTGTTATTGCAGTATATTTGTCGGATTTGCCTCTCAATTCGTTCAGACTAACTTCATATATGCATCTTACTCGAGATCATTTCCTACTTTCTGGGCCAACCGACTCATTTAACAATATAATGTTTAGTATGTCTCTTTCTCTCTCTCTCTCTTCCCCTCCATTAGATGGCCGTAGCTGCTCCTAATCTTCACCTATTCTGCTATGGTCGAGCCTGTAGGCTAAACGTTTTGATGAACCCAGTGCAATATCTGCTCGAAAATTTGCCAATGTCGCCTTTATAAGAGCACGGCATAATGTGTGACTTAACCATACACGGGTGAAGTATTATTTTGGACCAGTTACAGTTCACACTAAATAAAGGCATTTCACCAAATATAAACTGTATAAAAGTCTTGAAAAACTGTTTTTAAAAAACACCACTGTTATTCACTTCAAATCACAGAATTAATTTCTCTTAAATAGCTTATTAAACGAGCAACGAAACTTCACAATATAATTTGTCTTTTTGATTTTTTTTTTGCAGAATAATATTTTTTTGGTATTATTATTTTATTTTAGCTTAGGCAGTTCTGCCATACAGCCAGTCGCTAATTGGGACACTTTATGCTGCCAGTAATAAATAATCCCGTCTCAACATTATCGATGAATAATTTACTTTTCAAAACTGGTCAAAAATCGAATTCAAAAATTCTTGCTTATGAGTAAATAAACATTTTCAGCATAAAGTTAGATGTATGTCACGAAATATGTCACCATTTACTATTTTGTTTCTTTATCTAGTCTGGATTATCACTCTGCATCTCACTGCATTCATTGTCGTAAGCCGTCAATACGTCTCTGCGAAAAATTATTTACGTTGAAAGTATTTGTATATATTTTTATTTTAAAGGTAATGTTTTAGGTTTGAATCAATTTTTATCTTGGTTTTATTAATTTGGAATTGCCTTGTTACTTAGCGGCCGTTACACAGCAATTAAGAAAATGTGTATCTGATTTAGAATTAATTGCTATTGCTAAATTGCTATTCAAAATGATTCTAAGGACTGCCGGTAAAAGCAATGTTGGTGTAGTTTAACCATATTTCCGTGAAAAGCACCGAAGGTTCGTAAAGCAATAGGCAGATCAGAGCAAAAAGGTATTAAATATTTAACCCCAATCGAGGCTCACGCAATGTTTGTAAAAGCCAACTTATCGCGCAGACAGTACAACATAATTCAAAATACATGCAAAAAACTGTACTTTAGTTACTTGTTGCAGAAAGCTTAAACGGAATGTTATCTAAAACCGCACTCGTATAACATTTCATTAAAATAAGGCTACAAGACCTGCTAGTGCAGCACGGATGTAATAGATGATTACTCACCTCAGACCCACTACCTTCATGTTTATGTCCAGGGTGAAAGGCGAATAGAATACTGTTTTCCCATGACGCTTTAAAATTTCTTTTACACACTGAACCCATTATAGCCTGAAGATTATCTATGCAACAGAAGACATTCTAATATTGATGCTTCCCACCGCTATGGGATTGGACTTCAGATGAGGATGAAATTAATTAGGTGTATTTTATTTACTTCATAATTCCGGCTAACAAGTATTGAAATCTACTCACTAAGTAGTAACCACACATAAGGTTATTAAAAATGAGTAAATAAGAAAGAAATCTAGTACAGGGTCGGTTGTTGAGAAAAAGCCAAGTAACTAATTACTCTAAATCATATTAATTTCTTTCAGTTATTTTTCTTTTATCGCCAATTTCAAAAATTAAATTTATTTTAAAGTAGTGGTCACAGAAGTTTCTTTACAAATAACCTACCTTTTGTTTATTAAATTTTGACAACTAATTGTTTTCAGTAAATATGTTGTTTTCTCTACAATTCTTATTTTCATGTGGAAAAGTTATTTTTCATGAAGATTAATTTTGAATGAATGTATGTGTCGCACATTTAATATCTGCTAAAAGCATATGGTTTTTCTTGTTTAATTATTATTTCAAGATTTTTATAGTTCAATTTTGATAGAAGGTTGTAATACTATATTTAATAAATTTTTACCTTTGTTTTTTTTTGTTTTTTGCAATAATAACCTCCCGAGTTACGTGTGCGACAGACGATATGTCGTTGTTGAACGCAACTCATACGATATGGGACAGTTAAAGTGTTCCGAGGCATCATTTGAAACAAATATTGGGTTTGATTGCCGAAGAAATGCAATCCTGGTAAAGTTGGATTCCTAGCTGGGTTTTTTTTCTGGGCTATTTTAACCGTACCAGGGGTTGTTTATTGGGTCCAGGAATTATCAGTTTGACAGAAACCAGTTACATTCGACAGACCGTGGCAGTATTTTGGCGAGTTTCAAAGCCGGAGCTTTATAGTTCTTATAAAACTTAGACCTTTTCTGTTACAGATAATTATAGTTGTTTCTTTTTTATAGTTTCAGTCTGTTATAATACATATATTTCACTCTATATTTAGGTTACTCTAAAGGTTTTATTTTTAGGAGTCCAACACCCATTAAGAGGCTTATTTTTACGTAACTATCTACTACAGTGCACCAGGAATGTCTTACCTGATACACCTGATATAGAGGTAGATGTACCAGAAGGTACAGTTAAAGACTCTATTGATTTTGTTCTTATGAACTTTGCAGAAATGAATAAGTTGTGGGTAAGGAAAAAATATGTATAAAAGTCTATTTAAACTGGGTTTTTATTAGTGTCTTTTTAGATAATGTAGGTAAAAAAAATCAATGATTAAAATGTTAAATGAATTAAGTGATAATTTAGTAATTTTACGATGACGTGATAAAAAGAAAAAAATATTATTTCTAAAAATCAACTTTTATTTTTTAAACGTATTTCTTTGGAAGCAGTGGTCCTGAAAAAAGGGCAGAAATTCTTTTATGTCTCTATATAGCGGCAGCAGACAACATTTCCCTGTTAAGTATCCAAGATATATATATATATATATATATATATATATATATATATATATATATATATATATATATATATATATATATATATATGACAATTCAGTTTTCAAACTAACAGAATTAGACTTGTAAGATCGTTTTTATATATTATCGTAATAATTAATATTAAGAATACTACTAACTTTCTTAGCTATTTCAAACTGGCATGACCATTAAGAAAATTTCCGGGCAGCTTTTAAGAACTATACAAGTTTGAGAGGCTCCCTCTGCAGTGACTTAATAACTTAGACATTCACCAATAGTATTATCACTTTAGTAACTCCGACCGTTCCTTTCTTAAATATTTTTATTTTATACAGTGTGTGTTATAATCATTATATACAATATTCATTATATCTGCCAATATTAGCTGTATTTTTCTGAGCCATATAATTTATTATATATATATATATATATATATATATATATATATATATATATATATATATATATATATATATATATATATATATATATATATATCTGTAGTGATTCACAGATAGAGAAATGTGTTTCCAAATGTATCTGAATGTGCATTCGTTGGTCAATGTTGCTTTGATTGCTAAGTCACATGGTAAAGCAACACTTTTATTGACGAAACAAGATATGATAATACCAGAAGCACAAGATTAAAAGATTTTTTAGTATCCAATTATTTTGGCTTTCATTTATTACTATTTAAATAAATTTTTAAGTAAATTTAAAATGGGGATATTTTTAATTAGCTATATGTCTTAAACATAGTTTACATTTACTAGCACATTTTGACATGTTTAAAGTGGTTATAACAATTTAACTTTGATTTATTAAAAAAAGTGTCTTTTTAGGTACGAATGCAACATCAAGGTCATTCTAGAGAAAGACAACACAGGGAAAGAGAAAGAGAAGAACTGAGGATCTTGGTTGGCACTAATTTGGTTAGATTAAGTCAACTTGAGTCGGTTACCTTAGAACGGTATCAGAAGTTGGTTCTACCTGGAATTTTAGAGCAGGTAAGCAAGAAACACTTTTTTGTTTATAAAACTTGTGACATATTAATTATATATAATGATAATAACTATAATAATATTTTTGGTAAAAATTGGTGTTTTATTTTCACAATTAATTCGAACTCTTTTTTTTGGGTTTTACACTTGAACATTAACGCCTTATTCGCTAAAAAGATTTAACTTTCAAAGTGGTCGAACGCTAGCAGTTCATGTTGACAAGTGCAGTAGTCAGTTATAATGTTGTATATAATCTATATAGTTTAGAGAAGTAAAAATATATCCCGTCTTTAATTATTCTCGAAAATGCTGAACCAATAGAGTTCCAAAAATATTACTACATACATAGCAGTAAAAATATTATTAGAATAATTGTTTTGTTCAAGAGCAATAATCTCTTGCGCATCCAATTGCTGCTTTACTGATTTTAGTGGTTTTCCTTATTAACCGGTTGTTATTTGGGATAAGGGATCATACTACTGTGCTTTCTTTTTGTTCACAAAACAAATTTATATAAGCAAATATTATTATGTCAACCAGATGAATCGCCCATCTTTTGACATTTAACATCTAAATTTTTACCTTTTTTCTCCTTGTTTTTTATATTGTAGTTAGTTTAAAAATAACAATATAATAAAACACCCTTTTGTATCTAAGCACATATATGACTTTGGAAAATAGTAAGGATAAGAAGATAACTCACTTTTGGATTCAGATAGTGATAAAGATGAGTAAGCTATATATATATATATATATATATATATATATATATATATATATATATATATATATATATATATATATATATGTATAATATATATATATATATATATATATATATATATATATATATATATATATATATATATATATATATATATGTATAATATAAATATATATATATATATATATATATATATATATATATATATATATATATATATATATATATATATAATGTATAATATAAATATATATATATATATATATATATATATATATATATATATATATATATATATATATATATATATTATTTATACTTGCTGTTTCATTAAAAATAATTTAATTTTTAATATGAAGATATAAGAACAAAAATATGATTCATAAAATAAGTTTTTTTTAATAAGAATGAACTTGAAATTTGTCAATAATTCGATTCTAAACTTTTTTTTTATTACCTATAATAAAAATATTGGACTCTTGCACACTAATGGACCACCTTGTATAGTTAACTCACGTAAGGCTACTTGTCCTGTCCACTAAGCGGTTACTACATGATTTATACGCGATCTGCCGTGTCATTCAAATATTTATATATAAGTGACATATACATTAGTACACTGTTATATTGTATAATACAAATCTTTAAAGAAACTTTCTTTTTAGTATAATTTTTTGTTACTTGTTTTTAGATAGAGGGACAAACGCTTTAAAAGAATAGTAGTTCTATAATAGTTGAAAATAAAAGCATTTTTTTAACTAAATTATCTTTAGATATAACACATGGGCTGAAAAGTCCCGGGCCTAACAAAGAAAACACTGTTTTTTTGGTTCAAAATTAGCTTTATTCATCAACGTAATCTCCATCAAGAGCAACGCAATCATTCCAGCGCCGCTCTAACATTTCAATACCACTTTTGTAGAACGATTTATCTTTTGCCTCAAAATAGGCCTCAGTTTCAGCGATAATCTCTTCATTCGTGCGAAATTTCTTACCGGCGAGCATTTTTTTCAGGTCTGCGAACAGCCAGTAGTCGCTGGGAGCCAAATCTGGCGAATACGGTGGATGTGGGAGCAATTCGAAGTTCAATTCATGTAGTTTTGCCATTGTTTTGATTGACTTGTAACACGGTGCGTTGTCTTGATGAAACAAAATTTTTTTCTTTGCCATATGCGGTCGTTTCTTTGCAATTTCGGCCTTCAAATGCTCCAATAACGCTATATAATATTCACTGTTGATGGTATTTCCTTTCTCAAGATAGTCGATGAATATTACACCACGCACATCCCAAAATACCGAGGCCATAACCTTTCCAGCCGATTGTTGTGCTTTCGGGCGCTTTGGACGAGGTTCACCAGTTGCTGTCCACTCAGATGACGATCGTTTTGATTCCGGAGTGAAGTGATGGATCCATGTTTCATCCATTGTCACATATCGACGCAAAAATTCCGGTTTGTTACGTTTAAACATGGCCAAACACTGCTCAGAATCATCAACACGTTCTTGTTTTTGATCAACAGTGAGCAAACGCGGCACCCACTTTGAACAGAGCTTTCTCATAGTCAAATGCTCATGCAATATAAAGCCAACACGTTCTTTTGATATCTTTACGATGTCAGCTAACTCACGCAACTTCACTTTTCGATCATTCAAAACGATTTTATGGATTTTTTTGATGTTTTCTGGTGTTACCGACTCATTTGGACGTCCACTGCGTTCTGCATCATCGACCTCGTTTGAAGTCAGCAAACCAACGTTTTATTGTTGTTTCTGATGGAGGGGAGTCCTCATAACACTTTTCAAGCCATTGCTTCGCTTGGACGGTATTTTTTCCCATCAAGAAGCAGTGTAAAATTAAAACACGAAATTGTTTTTGATCCATTGTTTTGAAAATAACAAAAGTAGCGTCACTCTTAGCACAATAATTCACAAACTAATGAATAGAATATCATGAAATTTTAACAGCTGTCTTTTGAAGGTTAGTATTAACTGAAAAAAAGGTGACTGCAATAAAACTAGCGCCATCTATGTGTTAGGCCCGGGACTTTTCAGCCCATGTGTTATAGTGTCTGACATAAAGTTTACAGCACATAGAACAAATTTTTATTAAAGTTTCGGCGTGTTGTCAAACCTATTTTGTTGATATTAAATTTAACAGCCTGAACACTTCAAAAAGTATTTGACAGTTTTTTTTCTAAAATCTATTGCTGCAGATATATATAAGCCTAAAAATCGAAATATTCTACTCAGATTGTATTTTTTTTGCCTTTAATTATTTCCAGAGCGGCACATTTAGAAAAAAATTTGTATAGCAAATTTTTAGCCCCATGATATTATCCGAGAAATTCGTAATAAAAATGTTTTCTATATGTTGCAAACATTACGCGGCACCAATCTTCTTCCGCAAATTTTTAGATTAAAGCGCGATCAATCATTTAATTTACTATCAAAACTGTTTTATTGCAACGGCTAGTAAGAAATCAATTAAATTTATGGTGTCAAACTTTCAAAATTTAAAAATTTCCTTGTTTCACCACCTTTCACAGTACCCTTCAAAGTCAAATGTAATGACTTCAATATACTTGCATAGTTTTAGCTAGTAGAGAAGAAAGTAATATTACACTTATGAATAACAGCTGAATATTTTCTAAATTCGTACTTCAACACTCATAACCACTATGAAAATTAATAAATGTAAGTGGCAACACCCCTATGGTAACTAAAGTGATTTTTACTACAAAAACAGTATTTTTCTTCCAAATATTTAATATTTGAATTATAATTAAACTCTTACAATTTAGGTCGTGAGTTGCAGAGATGCCATAGCTCAAGAATATCTCATGGAATGTATTATTCAAGTTTTTCCAGATGAGTTTCATATTCAGACACTCAGTGCATTCTTAAAATCATGTGCTGAACTTGAACAAGGAGTTAATGTAAAGAATATTGTGATCAGTCTTATGGAGAGACTTGCCGCTTTTAGTCAAAGGGCTGATAGTATGGGTGGTGAAGGTAAGGTTTTTATAGAAGATTAAAGTTTTTGTTTTTAGGTAAAGATAACACGATTTTTTAAGGTTGGGATAAAATTTACAACTGGCGGAGAATAATCAATTGAGTCAATCTCCGACATTTTAAAAATAAGCAGTGATAATATAAAAGAATTCATATTTTATGTTGTTTCCTAAAGCTTTTTTCTTTGGTCTATTTACCTTGCCAACCAGAGAAATAAAAGTAATAAAGGAGAGTAGATTTTAGTATTCGTGTTTCAGATTTTTCATTAGGATCACTCTTAAGTAGCCTAGAGTCACACCTTTTTCTGCCTATTTTTAGATTTCAATACGACGAAACCAAATCGTAGAATTCGTTTTACTTGACTTATACTTATTAGCCCGTGCTTAAAAAATGTAGTGTTTTTTGACAATACCTTTGTAACAACATAAAATTCTGACCAGTTGCGAGAGATGGAAGATGAATTCACGTACTACCCAAATTAGAACTTTAAATCGATTTTTAGAGGTATTTCCCATTTAAAAGATTCGCTAAAGAGTTTTATAGCCTTTAGAGCATATTCTTTCATTTTATTAGTATTAAAAATTTTATGTGTGATCAGCACAGTTTATTAAGTGATGCAAACATAAAAAATCTACACTTGGAATGTTCAAACATGCATCAGATAAGAATAGGTTATCTTTAACAAAAAATTGGCTCTTCTTTGAATGCCCCCCTCATTACGCAGGTTATCAATCATCAGGGCTATACGTATTCTCAAGACTATCAACGTAAATACCTGAATTTTTATGTGTTAAACCAGTTTTGTTAGTTCCATCTTTGAATTTTCCCCTATATTATCAGCTCAAGCAAATGGTGTTTTATTCCCCTCATAATATATCCTAAGTACTGCAGTTTTCCTTTCTTTACTGTAATTATAATTTTTTTCCATTCTTCTCTGTTTTGTTCGTTTATTCTTTTCTTTATCCGTTTAATTTTCAGCAATCTGCGGTACAATTATAGCATGTATCTATCAATCTTTCTATGGGATGGTTGCTTACATAGATATGATCGTTATTTTGTAATTGTAAATATAATCAACATATATTTCGTCTTTTTAATGTTCCATATGAAACACTGATAAGATCACTTCGGTGTCTGTTCGTCCGCCACACTCGATTTTCCCCGAAACTATTTGACATAGAAAGATGAAATTTGGCACTAATGTAGGAATTGATGGCCCCGTCAAAGCCATGTAGTTTTGAAAGTTAAATTTTGACTTAAAGGGCTACTTTTGAAGGGTGAAATCGGAAGCAGAAAATTACCAGGTTATCGAGTGGGGTGTCAAATGAAAGCTTGTGAAAACACGAATTCAAAAATATATATAATGTAATACTTGCGCACACTTTTCTGTGGGTTATGTTTAAAAAATTGCCAAAAATCGCTGTCCCGCCCTCTTATCTCGAAAAGTACTGATCAAAAAATTTTCAAAAAATTCTGGAATATTTTCCACAGGGTGTATATTGAACGAAAATTATCACGACAGAAATTTCAAGGTCATAAGTTTTGAACAGAGATCGGAAACAAACTTTACTCAAAACTCATTTAGGGTGTGTTTTGTGAAGTCATTCATCATTTTATACCTCCGTAACAAAAAATTTTATTTCAAAAGCAATCAACTTCAGAACACAACCGGCCAACTTGCACTTGGCCGGTTATTTTTATTTATTTTTATCGAGAAAGATTATTCTCTCCATGCGGTTACTCTATTAATTAGTATTTGCAGGTAGTCTAGGTGGGTTGCTATTAGAATTGTGTCGTCCGCATATCTTATGTTATTGATAATCACTTAATTGAATGTTACTCTTTTTTTTTCTTGTGTAACTTTTTCATTTTTCTCTAAGCATAGATGGAAAAATATCGGTGATAACATACAACATCGTCTGACTCCTCTTTTGGTTGCAGTTTCTTTAGTAATGATCTTTTTGATTTTTACAACCTTTTTTATTTAAATAGATATTTTCCTTAAGAAATTGAATTAGATGTTCGTGCCGTATCATGTCGAAAGCTTTATTGTAATTTTTGTCTTGGTTCATATCCATGTCTGTTGTGCTAGAACATTCTATGGGAAGAATGCTTGCCGTGTGTCTAAGCTACCTCGGGAACGTAACTTGGTCTCCCCCTTTTCTTCTTTCCACTTGGCACCCACTTTCTGTGTGTGTTCTTCCATTTTTTCCATGTGTCCGTACCATATAAGTTGCCGTTGTTGAATTTCCTCGATAATCGCGGTTTTTACTTTCATTACGTCCCTTATTCTTTCATTTCTAACTCTATCCATTCTTGACACTCCAGCTGATCTTCGCTATTTCGAGTTTCTGTTCCAATTGTTTCGTCAATTACCAAGTTTCACAACCGTATAACACGATGCTCTTAAATACTGAGTTATAAATGAGGGTGCTTTCTCTGTAATGTTATGTTCTTAGACCACAGAACAGAGTTTAGGTGTCTTATGACTGCCTTTCCTTTACTTATTCTACTCTCCACTTTTTCCATTCTATACTACCGTCTTCACTAATGTTAGTATATATATATATATATATATATATATATATATATATATATATATATATACAGGGTGAGTCAACGATAGAGTAAAGTTCATTATCTCATTTGTTTCGGGAATGACGAAAAAATGGTAAATACAATAGTTTTAGGGAATGTTAAGGTGCACAGTTTAAAATTATTTTTGAGTATACAGGGTACTTCAAAAAAGTGTGGCCGATATAACATATGTTTTTTAAATGGAATATCCTATTTTCTAATTTATTTTTAAATTCTGCGGTAAATTTTATACCTTTTTTATTAATAATGTTATATACCGAAACCTAGTAGTTTTTCTAATATTTCAATTTTTAAAAAAATATATTAGTTTTCAGTTTTGTAAAAAATTGCCAGTAGCGCCATTGTTTCTGAAGGTGGAAACTCATAATTGGTACGAACATTCTATAGAGATGAAAAAAAGATATATGTAAAGAAATTTGAGTTAGGTGCTACAGGGTGTTCAAAATAAATTTATGCATTTCAACTATTTTAAATTGAAAAATCTCAAATTTTTTAAATGGCACACCCTGTATATTATTATTATTATTTTTTCTGATAGATTTTACAAAACTATCCATCTTTTATTAAGTATGTTATATACCTATTTCTAATAGTTTTCGATTTATTTTGAATTTTTCAATTTTTACCCTTGTTTTTAATACACTTACGATATAACATCATAGTTGCCAGGAGAAAACAATATATATATATATATATATATTATATATATATATATATATATATATATATATATATATATATATATATATAAACATACATACACTTTCACTAGCATCAATGACCTCACCGGTATTTAGAGTAAGTTTTCCTCCTATACACAAATATTTGGTTTTTTTTGTCGTTAACTGTTAAACGCCAGTTTCTATAATCTTCAAACAGTTTTCTTATCATAAATTCAAGGTCTTCTTTGTCCTGAGCAATAACCACCTGATCATCTGTAGAGTGTACAACGTTGTTTCGTCGGTCACCTGTATTCCCATTCTTCCACAGGTTCTTCGCCATTTCTCCAATGCGTCATTCAGATAAATTTTGAATAATGTAGAAAACACACAGCAGCCCTGTCTAACATCCCTTGTTACAGAAAAATTTCCGGAGAGAACGTTACTGGTCATACAGCTGTTTTACTGCGGCTATTGCTGTACTGTTTATGGTTGATCGTTCTAATATTTGCCATAGTTTTTTCACTGGGACGGTATCGCACGCTTTGGTTAGGTCTGCAAACAGTAGATGGAGTTCTTTGTTCGTTGATGTCTTTTTTTCGTTTAAGTGAATTACCCTAAATATATTGTCTACACACGATCTACCAGCTCTAAAACCAGATTGTTGTCATGGGTTACTGTCGTAAAAGTTTATACCCAAGTAGCCTGGACCAGTCTGGCAATGTTTCAACCTGTAGAAGATTTTGTTTGTTCCTGATGTATTTATGCAGAGTTTTGTAACAGGTATGCTGAAAAGTTTTTGGTATGGCGGACACACACACCTTTTCAAAAAATCCATATGATTTTTAGGAAGCACCAACTTTTAAACGATACGTGTCAAAATTTCATGACATTTTGATGATTAGTGTACAAGTTACAGTGGTTTTAGTCACGATACTTTTGGTATTTTCAAAACAATGGAAAAAATTTCGAATTTCGTGTGTTGATTAAACACTGTTTTTTGATGTTACGGAGACTCTTGTCTCTGGAAAATCATTCATCATTTACTGGTATGCTGAATTTAAACGCGGTTGTACAGCTACAAATGATGCTGAAGGCTCTAGACGCCCAAATGAGGTGGTTACACCGGAAAACAAAAAAATCCACAAAATTGTTTTGGATGACTGTAAAGTGAAATTACGTGAGATAGCTGACACCCTAAAGATATCAAAAGAACCTATTGGTAATATTTTGCATGATCATTTGGGCATGAGAAAGTTCTGTTTGAAATGGGTACCGCGTTTGCTCACAGTGGACCAAAAACAAGAACGGGTTGTTGATTCTGAGCGCTGTTTGGACCTGTTTAAATGCAATAAAAAGGATTTTTTTCATGCGATATGTGACAATGGATGAAACATGTATCCACCACTACATACCGGAATCAAATCGGCAGTCAGCTGAGTGAACAGCCGGTGAAAGCCGCCCGAAGCGACCAAACACACACAGTCGGCTGGGAAGGTTTTGGCCTCTGTATTTTGGGATGCGCGTGGAATAATTTTCATTGACTATGCTGAGAAGGGAAAAACCATCAATAGGGAATATTATATAATCTTACTGGTGCGTTTGAAGGCAGAAATCGCAAAGAAATGGGCCCAAATGAACAAGAAAGAAATGCTCTTTCGTCAAGACAATGCACCGTGTCACAAGTCAATGGTTACGATCGCAAAATTGCTTGAAGTTCGAATTGTTTCCTCATCCACCGTATTCTCCAGATTTGGCCCCTCAGCGACTATTATCTATTCGCAGATCTCAAAAAAATGATCTCGGGAAGAGATTTGGCTCCAATGAAGAATTATCGCCGAAACTGAGGCCTATTTTGAAGGCAAAGACAAATCCTTACAAGAAAGATATAGAAATGTTAGAAAAGCGTTGGACTGATTGTATCGCTCTTGAAGGAGACTATATTGATGGATAAAGTCGAATTTTGCAAAAAAAAAAAATGGGTTTTAAGTGGCTAGACCAAAAACTTTTCAGCCTACGTGTTATATCAAGTGGTGTTAATATTTATGTAACAATATTTTCAGATTAAAAAGTTCTGGCAATGTTAGTATACTGTTGTTTATAAAGGCTCCTCTACAGTCATCCCAATAATTTAAGCCTACAGCTATTCTTATTTCCCTCCTTTGCAAGCCAAAACTCTTCTCGCCCCTGCAGCATACTCCTAATATTGCGTATACCATATGTGAGTGACAAACGGAGAAATACGCTTGCTGTGAAGGACATCTTGTATATAGTGTTAAATATGTCAACGAGAATAGGAATGTCTTCCTCTTCAAGAAGGTAGAGGAATTCAGGTTTTACATTGCATAGTTTTCAATGCATGGATGGTTCTTCTTTGGTTATTTCCAAAAAAGGGTCGCAAAACATCAATATATCACTTATCACTTTAAGATTTATGAACAGGTTGCTGTTGGTGTAAAGAAGAAAAAAAAAAAGAACTTTGAAAAATTTTTATATGAAAATTAGTCTGCTTGATAGTAGTCTTGACCTATAACAATATAAATATGCTTAGTCTCTATATCAATTTAGTTTCGTTGGCTAGTGAAAGTCTTCAGTGGATAAATAGGGGCCTATTCTAACTTATAACAATACGAAGCCAACGTTAACAGTAAAACGGCAGCCGAAAAGAAATCCAAATATCCCTCGTTAATGCAGCTTATCCTTTTCGTGATTATCTGTTTTTTTCGTTTATTGCCTGGCTGGCTGAGCGATTATAAAAGCGGGGTATTTTATCCAAACAGACGATGTAAGAGAATCGATGCCGATAATTTATTATTAAATGACGATATAATATCTTACAATGTATCCACCCAAAATTATCCAAATAATTAGATTATAAAAAGGATATATGATATAAGTAGCTCATCCCATCCTTAAATCTATATCGTAAACACTTATAAGATCATTTCGTTGTCTGTCCGGCTCTGTGACAGACAACACCTGATTTTCTCCGAAACTATTGACATAGAGTCTTGTGTGTTGTTGTAGAATCGATGGCCCCATCAGAGCGGTGTAGTTTTGAAAGATAAATTTTAACTTAAAGGGTTAGTTTGGGGGGGGGGGGGGGTGAAATCGGAAGTGAAAAATATTTTTTTACCAGGTCATCGAGTGGAGTGTCAAATAAAAGCTTCTGAAAACACTAGTTCAAAGATATATATAATGTAATGCTTGCGCACACTTTTCTATGTATTATTTTTTAAAAATTGCCAAAAATTGCTGTCCCCTCTTATCCCGAAAGGTACTCATCAAAAAATTTTGAAAAAATTCTGGAATATTCTCCACAGTGCGTAGATTGAACGAAAATTATCACGAGCGCATTACCTTTAATAATTTATCTGGTATATAAAAAACAAAAATTTCAACAAGGATCGGAAACAAACCTTTGTTGAAAACTCATTTGGGGTGTGTTTTGTGAAGTTATTGATCATTTTATCCCTCCGTAACAAATTGCGCAAGTCTGGCTTACACTTGGCCGGTTATTTAACATTCTGGTGTATAAATTAATGAATTTCTTTTTTAATTTTTAATATTTTTAAAGGAGAGGCCCTCAGCGCAGTGGGTAGAGTAATTCACTGTTGTCATGAGGGTCGGCGGTTCGAGTCCGCATGTTTGCTTGGGTGTTGTGTTTGTCTTAGGTTAAGTTAGGTTTAAGTATTACTTTATAAATAAATTAACTCATGGCTAAATGGGATTTTTCGCAAGGCCAAAAAAATTAAAAAGAATATATTTTTAAAACTTATAAAAATTGCAATAAGGTCCATTTATTCCTATACCCTTTTGTTGATTTTTATTTTGTTGTTAGCCGCGTTTGCCACTTATAATATTTATATAAAAGATTATTTAATTTGCCGATAGATTGACTTTACGACCAATAAGGACTGGTGACAGAAAAAAAATATTACTGATGTGTTTAAATTTCATTAGGCCACATGCGCTTTTATTTACTTTTTAATTTGTAATGTTTGTTTAGGATACTATACTATTACAAAGTCTGAATGATGTTCTTAAATTGGGTGATTGATTTATCTATAGCATCAATTTTCTCTTTGTATCCTGTAGGATAAGAATGTAAGATATAGAACCATAGATTCCATCATTTAATATAAAACATTTCTTTTTGGTATTAGTTATAAGGACATACCTATAAAATGCTGCTAATAATTTTTAAAGTTTAAAAATTAGAAATCAAGTAGAGGTTTTTACCCTTGGTTTGGACTAATATTTACTAATGCACTAGAATTTGACAAGAGCAAATAAAAACAGATAAGGCACTATATCATTTTAATTTTTAACTAGAAAGTTATTTAAAATGTGCCTATTTCATAAATATTTGACAGAGAAGAAATGTCAGAGCTCAAATAAATTACTTAAGAAGATTAATAAACATGTTTTTTTAGGCGCAAATATGTTACATAACGTTCAGTTATTCGAAGTTTTCTCTGATCAAGTTTCATCTATCATTGCAAACAGGCAGTATTTGCCCCCAGAAGACATGGTTGCTCTTCAAGTAGCTCTTGTTAATTTAGCATTGAAGTGTTATCCCGATCGCATTGATTACATTGACAAGGTTATGTTATCAAGTGTTGAGGTAAGAGTTTTTTTTTTTCCCATATTATTGTTATATTTAGCTTTCATACACAGTACATTTTTCATGATCGCGCTATAGAGATTTCGTAATAATATTTGATATCCTATACGTTATGTTTTCCTACATTTGACCAAATTTAATAGAATTTCTAGAAAAATATTAATTTATTGTAGTTGAAAATATGAGAATTTTTTACTTTTATTACATCCACAGCACATCTGGAAAAGAAAGACCAAGTTCACTGTAAAAAACAGTTTTACAATAATTTCACGCCATTGTGACCTATTAGCCTCGACAGTAATTTTAATATACAATTTTTCCAATTTACAAGCTGATCAGAAATTTTATCATTCTTAGCCTGAACTCAGGGTTGATAAACTCATCTTAAAAACTCCTTTTTTTTCTCTTACGGTTTTTATGATCATTTTTAGTGTTCCGTACGGAACACTTATAAGATCACTTCGGTGTCTGTCTGTCTGTCTGTCACACCTGATTTTCTCCCGAAACTATTTTTCATAGAAACTTGAAATTTGGTAATAATATAGGAATTGATGGCCTCATCAGAGCCATGTAGTTTTGAAAGTTAAATTTTGACTTAAGGGTTAATTTTGGGGGTGAAATCGGAAGTGAAAAAAAAAATTTGAAGAATTGTGAAAGATTGTGAAAACACGAGTAAAAAATATATATAATGTAATACGTGCGTACACTTTTCTTCGTATTACTTTTAAAAAATCGCGAAAAATCGCTGTCCCTTACCTTACCTCGAAAAGTACTGATCAAAAAATTTTGAAAAAAATCCTGGAATATTCTCCACGGGGTATAGATTGAACGAAAATTATCACGAGTGCATTACCTGTAATAATTTATTTGGTATATAAAAAAAAAACAAAATTTCAAGGTCACCAGTTTTCAGTAAAGATTGGAAACAAACTTTGTTGACAACTCATTTGGGGTGTGTTTTGTGAAGTCACTGATCATTTTATACCACCCTAACAAAAATTTTTTATTTTGAAAACAATCAACGTACGAACACTAATTGTGCAAGTTCAACTTGCACTTGACCGGTTTTTTAATTCATAGAATTTAGCATAACCTTTTGAAAGGTTATGCTAAATATTGCATGGAGACGAGTTTAACTGAAAAAAATTGGCCGAAACCAATTTTATAGAGTGATTAAAGTCATAAATAATTTAATCTATTTAATTCAACGATTGTTAAACCACGAAAAATATAGCTATCGCTATTGAAAGGGCAAACAAAAAAAATCGTTAAAATAATTAAAATATGCCTTGTCGAGTTTCTCAGATATGCCGCTCAAATAAAAGTTGTATTTTATGTAACAGTAATAGGGAAAAATATGCAAATGGTTCTGAGAAACTCGACGAAGCAAATTCAGCACAGCACATAAGATTGAAAGGATCGGATTGATTCGCAATAAGATGTCGAGTAGGGGCCAAGTTATAGGGACCTAGATATTCATAAATATAAAACTAGCTTGAATAGCCTAATATTGGAATGAAAATCTACTATAAAAAACTATAGTCCACCTTCAGGAATGATCTATATCGGGTCGATAATTTTAGGAACAAATTCCTGTCTGAGCAAATAGGACTATCCAATATGTAACAGGAGAACATTGACGTTGTTTAAAGTTTTCAACGCAAGTGATACGGAAGCTTATTGTTAGCTGCTGCTTTAGTAGAAATCAAGTGAGATTTCTCATCGCACACTGCAATTTGTAAAATTGGCAACACCATTTACACTATTTCACTTTAATATATACCTAACGCTTTACTTACACCGAGATTGAAACCTGAAACTACTGTTCCGACCGGTATACTATTTAACTGACATCTTTTCAGCTTATTATGTACTTTTAGATGTTCCAACGTCTGGGTTTAGAGCATTTGGAATATCATTCTTCAGTTGCTAAAGAATTGCAAAAATTGTTAAAAATTCCTTTGGATACTTACAACAACATTTTAGAAGTATTGAAATTGAAACACTATGCAGGTAAGCTTTTAACTTCTTAAAGGATGACGAATGTAAAATTTTAGTTTTAGTTTCGTAAAGATTTTAAATAGTTTTTAGTACAAAACCTAAAAAATTATTTTTTGCAATTTTCAAAGTATGCAAGATAAAAGGTAGTTAGACAAATAGAAATAGTGTTTTAAAAGAGAGAGAGAGATAATGATATGGAACCCGTTAAGTATCCAGCCACCTCTTTCAATTAAAACTCGAGCTAGCCTTTTAACAATAGGCAGCAAAACAACTGCAATAATCTAGTCTGACGTTACAATGACAGTTCTCAATACTGGATTCGACAACTGATTCGTCTGAAACTGACGTCGTGCATTTCTTTCTATAACTGTGCCTCGATTCTAAAAGTTCTTATTATAAACGACTTGGCCGTTAACCCTTTTAGAACTAAGTTATATATTTATAATGGGGTTGCTCACCTATAAAAAGGATATTGATAAAGTGGGAAAATGGAAATATCTTTAGAATGGTTAGTTTTTATGTGAAACGCTGACATTAATTTTACTGTATTTTCCTTTTTAGGAATAACTTACAGAATACCTTAAAACAGCTTGGAATGAGCAAACATTTGTTATATGACTCACCCTATAGATTTTCTGTTCTGTTGATAGAGCTTTCCGATTTGACTTTGACGATATAGAGTTTGTTGATTCTCTCTAGATTAATAAAAAAAACAGTGCCGTAAGATAAGGGTATAAGAGCGAGATGATTCATCAAATCAATAAAATTAACTGCTACAAAATAACATTGCACAGTTTTGTATAATATGAGAACCTTTCAAATTTGTATTGAAAATAGCTGTCAGTTAAATGTGAGATATACAGGGTATTTGGTTAAAAAATGCATATCATATTTTTTAATTAATTGAATTAATTATTGATAAAAATAAAATAAAATAAAATTGTCATCTACAATATTCCAAAAGTTTGTCAACAGCCTATAGATAAATAGTCACAGAATTTAAAAATTCCATAATATTTCTTTACATCAAGCTTAGAATAACAAAGGAGTTCACTTTCTTGCTCTGGTTGTAAAGACTTTGTCTGAGTAAATTTGCCGAGTTACGTTTTCCCTGACTCTAAGTTATCTTGCAACGATAAAAAAATTTGTTACCATATGTCAATGTTTAATGTAAAATTGCTGAACATGTACTTGCCCAGTAAAAAAAATTGTGCGTTTTTAGTAAATTAACAGATATGCCTCTTGGAAATAAAAAAATAATCGGATGTCAAGAAATATAAAACCTTTTGCTATTTGTGTATTGGTACAACTTTTAGTAATCTGTTTTAAATAATGATAATTATATGCGATTACTTACTGAGAATGAGAAGTGTGCGTAAAAATCTTGTTCACGTTTTAAATTACACATATTACCAACCCACATATGATCTTTGAAAATTTTCAATGTTTATTTATATAGCTCCTGATCATCGATTTTATTTTACTGTATTGAAAAGATCCTAAGCTAGAGTTCTAGTGCAGAAGGGTTTTTTTTTCATCTAACGACTTCCCCTGCCGCCGGTTTTCTTCGAGGCCCATCTCTATAAGCAGTTCCACATTTAGTATTCTTTTTTTCCCATAAAGAAAGGTTCATTATATTTATATACACTCCCTGCTCCTTAAACTTACCTCGTCTTTAGTTCCAACATGCTGGATATTGAGAGACTTTGATATCGTTAGATGCAAGACAAAATGTCTGTTATGAACAAAACTAAAAACAGTTCTCACGTTGTTCTTTTAAGCTTGTAGATTATAACTTGTACCAGCTTTTACCTTCTATACCAGATTGATGAACGATATTGTAAGAAATTAAACTTCCAGGCAATATACCTAATTAAGATTTTAAATATTATTAAGACATAACACTTACTTTAATTGTCTATTTTCTTAAATATTGCTGCCATCCTGAGTGTGATTTTACATTTTTGGCTGTATTATAAACAATTTTTATAGTTAGCGGTTTACTGTGTGACACTACTTTATTTTACCTACCTACTAATTGCTGTATAAATCTTTTCCAATTATATAATTAATAAACGGCGTACAGTTATTTTACTTACCGAATAAAACTGAGTTACGTATTTTGTTAACCGTACAATTTTGTTAAGGGTAATTCGGTATTTCTTCATTTATTTTGATGATATTTTATGATTTTAAAGTATTACTTTGTAAAAATTATAAAATATTGGTAGTTATTTTTTTGGAATAATCACATTTTGATTTGATTGATCTTTTACAAAAACATTTCCATAAGCTTTGACAGGACACCCAAACAGATCCAAGAATACAAAAGTCTCAGGAGCATCATGAACGCCCGAATCAACAACGGCGAAAACAACCTTAAAATCAAATACTTTGATGGAGTCCCACCGGGGATATTTTAAACTAGAAAATAGGTCTAACAGTGTCTCAACGTCTGGCTCTGAGCTCGAGATATCTTGCATTTATCAAAACGTACGAGGACTCAACACAAAGACAAACGATTTTTTATAAATCAGTGTGTAGTACAGACCACGACTTAATTGCAGTGACCGAGACCTGGATTCAAGCTAACGTTTCATCAAGTGAACTAATTGACAGGAGGTACTCGGTGTTTCGTGCTGACAGAGATCTTGTCAATGCGGGTGTTTCGAGGGGTGGTGGCGTGTTGTTGGCAGTGAAAGACAAATACAATGCGGCACAATTGAACTTACAGACTATCCGTACGAACATTGCCAGAATAGAAGTAATTGGATGCAAAGTTTGTATAAGCAACAAACATGTGTTTGTAATAGTTATTTATGTTCCTCCTGATACACCATCCGCTGAATTTGTGTCTCTTTTCGAAGGAATCGAATCACTTAGGTATCTCTATGGAAAAAAGGTTTTCATTTTAGGAGACTTTAATATACCAAATTTGCATGACAACATTCTGGGCGACCAAAAACTGGAATCACTATATAATTTTAGCATCCATTCGATCTAAAACAATACAATGATATTCTTAACATGAATAATAGGACTCTAGACTTAGTCCTATCAAACATCCAATGCGTAGTATCTAAAGAACTACTACCACTGGTGCCCGAGGATACTCATCATCCTGCTTTGAACATTTCATTGCTTTTCGATGTTGCTAAGGTCCGCCAATTTCCCATCGGCACAGGTCATACGCGGTATAATTTTCGAAGAGCAGATTTTCCACAGTTGTACAGCGGGTTGCTGAGTGCCGACTGGTCTAATACTTATGGTGCCAGAAATGTTGACGAGGCCTGTAAATTTTTCTATGAAACAGTTTGCGAGTGTATTTGGCTTGTATGTGCCCACGTCGGTAATTCATAAAAGAAACTTTCCAGTATGGTTTACAACGGATATTATTAAATCAATTAAGCGCAAGCATAGAATTTTTAGAAAACTAAAAATATCTGATACAGAATTACGGCGCAACCAATATCATGACTTGAGGTTGGATATAAAAAGGAGAATAAACATAGCATACAAGAACTATCTGTCCAAGGTTGAAAACTCTGTGCAGGGCGATCCCAGTACATTTTGGGCCTTCGTTAGCTCGAAAAGGTCTTCAAGCCCTTTTCCGACCCTGTTTACTGAGGGGGGAAAAGATTATTCAGATCCTATTGAAATTGCTAACCTCTTTGCGAATTTTTTTTCTTCGGTCTATAACAACTCTGCACAGAGTAATGCTTTCCAACACCCCCCAAACAATAATTTTAATATAAGCTCTCATGTAACTCTTAATTGTGTATCAGAGGAAGCAGTCAGTAGGTTCTTGAAAAAAATCTAAAAACAAAATGTCCATGGGTCCTGATAATATTCCCAGTTTCATCGTCAAAGACTGTGCATCCGCGTTCTCGAAGCCATTGAGCTTCATTTATAACATGGCACTCCCAACACATTCATTTCCTCAGGTATGGAAGGAAGCTAGGATAATTCCTCTCTTCAAAAAAGGCAATGGAAATAACATCTCTAATTATAGGCCCATATCGATGCTATCGCCATTTGCGAAAGCATTAGAGGGGCTGATTCACGAAGATGTGTTTAATCAAGTAAAACATTCTGTATCTGAATCTCAGCATGGCTTCTATAAAAGTCGCAGTACGATCACGAATCTGGCCAGTTTCACTCATTTTGTAAGTCAGATCTTAGATGCTCGTGGTCAGGTTGATGCTATTTATATGGATTTTTCAAAGGCGTTCGATCGAGTAGATCATTCTGTCTTCCTTCTTAAATTGAGATGGCTTGGTTTCGATGACAATCTTATTCGACTGTTTGCCTCCTATTTGAGTGACAGGTATCAATATGTCGATATTCGTGGTAATCACTCCTTCAGATTCAAAGCTACAAGTGGAGCTCCTCAGGGCAGTATATTGGCTCCACTGATATTCTCTCTG
This sequence comes from Pachyrhynchus sulphureomaculatus, assembly GCA_019049505.1. Taxonomy (NCBI): domain Eukaryota; kingdom Metazoa; phylum Arthropoda; class Insecta; order Coleoptera; family Curculionidae; genus Pachyrhynchus; species Pachyrhynchus sulphureomaculatus. The sequence continues at coordinate 143,257,824 of CM032446.1, forward strand.
TTTATTAACGATATAGGCATAAATGTTTCTAGCAATGTTCTATTGTTTGCGGATGATTTAAAGATTTTCAGACAAATACATTGCGTTTCTGATTGCATTGCACTGCAAGATGATATACGACTAGTTAGCAACTGGTGCACAGCTAACAACTTACCTCTAAATGCCGAAAAGTGCTACAAAATGACGTACGCTAATAAAAAGACCCTAACTCATTCTGACTATTATATAAATCTTGAGATATTGAAGAATTTAAAATCCATCAGGGACCTTGGCGTAGTTTTTGACGAGCGCCTATCATTTTCGGAACACATAAATCAGGTTTACAAGAGCGCAATGCAAACGCTGGGATTCATATTTAGAAACTCTCAGGATTTCTCAAACATTGATACAATTAAATCTCTGTACTTTGTATATGTTCGATCAAAATTAGAATACGCAGCAATAGTGTGGCATCCTATACACTCAAAGTACACTTCCCAAATAGAAGGGGTACAACGAAAATTTTTAAAATTTCTCGTATATAAAATGGAGGGTGTTTTTCCACCACGAGGCTCGCCACAGGAAAACTCTGCTTCGCAGATTTCAGATATCGTCATTGGCCGATCGTCGCAATTTTATGCTGGTTTTGTTTTTTGTTTAAAATTTGCAACTCGGCTATCGACTGTCCCTACTTATTGTCAAAACTAAACTTTAACGTACCATCTCGTGCGTTAAGACATTATCCCGTGTTCAACTTACCGTTCCATGCTTCAAATTTTCAGTTAAAAGACCCCCTTTTTCAAGCTATGAAGATTTTTAATGTGAATTGCAACGGCATTGATATTACCAATCTAACATATTCTCAGTTTTTGAAGGTTGCAACGGGATCGTTGTCTTGGAAATATTATTAACTAATATTGTAGCGTATATTATTAGAGCTGAAACTTAATATTGTAATGTTTTATCCGAACAGACTCGTTTAGATTTAACTTAGCTTTAGTCACATTGTCTTGTTAATGGATGTATTTATCTGTTAGACAATAAAGATTATTATTATTATTATTATTACAAAAAGTTCTTCTTTCTCACATTTGATCAATGTGGTTCCATGTTTGGCTGACGGGCCAAACCAAGTCAGCACAAACGCTATTACTATTCCGTATTAAGGAATGACCTGACAATGTTACATGTTTTCAAAATCACTGACTTCTGAATGTTTCTGTGTATGTCTGTGTTGAGTCCCAATTGCACTAAATGTGGTGTGAATGTTATTGGTGTAAGGCCTGTGGCTGATATAATGAGGGGGACAATGATGACTTTTTCCTGTCTCCATAGCCTTTTTATTTCCGTTGCAAGGTCTGTGTATTTGGAAATTTTTTCTGTGTATTTCGCTTGGATGTTTGTGTCGTTGGGGACAGCTATGTCAATCAGATAGGTGACTTTTCCTTTTTTGCACTGAAAAGTAATATCGGGTCTATTGGCGGAGACTGTTTTATCTGTATGGATACCGATATCCCAGTAGAGCTTGTAATCTTCATTTTCAAGTATGGATGTTGGGGTGTATTTGTAGTAGGGATCTGTGTTTTCTATGAGTCTGTATGTTGTGGCTAGTGCTTGGTGAACCACTTTGGCAGCTGAATCATGCCTGGCTGTGTACTCCGTTCCGGCCAATATTTTACATCCGCTCGTTATGTGTTCGATCGTTTCTTTCTGCTGGTGGCATTTCCTACATCTGTCCTCTGCAATAGTCGGGTCTTTGATGATATACTTTTGGTAGTTTCTGGTTAATATGACTTTATCCTGGATGGCAAGTAAGAAGCCTTCAGTCTCAGGGAATAGCTGCCCATCCCGTAACCAGGTGTATGATTGTTGTGTGTAGTTTTTGTCTGCTTTCACTGTCGCTGTGTGGAGGCTGGTTTGCTTGCTGTGAAAGAATTTCCTAAGTGTTTGTATTTGTTTTGTGTGTAATGATCTGATATCTATAATTCCTCTTCCTCCTGCCTTCCTCTCGATGGTAAGTCTTTCTTTGCATGCGTTTGGGTGTAATTTCCTGTATTTGGTGAATTGAGATCGTATAAGGATGTGAATATTTTCTATGTCTGTTTGTGACCATTTGATGATACCAAATGAATATGTGAGTATAGGTATAGCGAACGTGTTGATGGCTTTAGTGAGATTCTTAGAGTTGAGTTTTGTTTGCAAAAGTTTCGTCAGTCTGTTTTTTGAATTCGGTTCTGAGCTCTGTTTTGATGTGAGTGTGGTTGAGTTTGGTGCTTTGTTGGAAGCCTAGATATTTGTATGTTTCTTTATCGAACATGTTATCGAGCGTTTCATTGTTGATGGTTTCTGTCTCATGGTGGCACTTCCATTGGCCTTTGTTGATGTGGAGCACTTTGCATTTACTTATACTAAATTCCATATTGACATCTAAGGTGAATATTTCTGTGATTTTGAGGAGTTCTTTCAGCTGTGTTTGTGTGGCAGCGGAGAGTTTTATGTCGTCCATATATAGGAGGTGGTTTATTTTATGTTGATTCACTTTTTGGTGTCTGATATTGAAGCCATGCTCTGTTCTGCTTAGTATATTTGAGAGTGGATTGAGACAGAGGCAAAACCATAGAGCACTGAGCCAGTCTCCCTGAAATATACCCCGTCTGATGTACAGCTCTTCTGTTTGGATCCGTTCGGTTTGTGTTTCTAGGCGTATTTTGGTTTTCCATGTTTTCATAATTTGCGCGAGAAACTGCCTGAGGTGTTGGTTGATTTTATAGATTTCTAGGGCCCTAATTAACCAGCTGTGGGGTATGGAGTCGAAGGCTTTTTTATAGTCTATGTAACCGATGTGAAGGTTTCTGTGTTCTTTTCTGGTTTGTCCCATAATCACGCTATCTATAATCAGCTGCTCTTTGCATCCTCGACTATTTTTCCTGCATCCCTTCTGCTCTTCTGTGAGGATATTGTTGTCTGTTAGGTGTTGTTCTATTTTCTTGGAAATTGTGGCTGTGATGATCTTGTATAGGGTTGGAAGACAGGTGATAGGTCGGTAGTTTGACGGGTTTGTGGTGTCTGAGCTTTTGGGTTTAACGTATGTTATTCCTTGTGTGAGGAAAGTGGGAAATGTGTGTGGTTGTAGAATGGCTTTGTTGATTTGGTGTGTGAGTGCTTCGTGTGTGGTGGTAAACTGTTTGTACCAGAAGTTTTGTATATTGTCTATTCCAGGACATTTCCAGTTGTGTGTTGTTTTATTATTATTATTATTACAAAAAGTTCTTCTTTCTCACATTTGTTCAATGTGGTTCCATGTTTGGCTGACGGGCCAAAACCAAGTCAGCACAAACGCTATTACTATTCCGTATTAAGGAATGACCTGACAATGTTACATGTTTTCAAAATCACTGACTTCTGAATGTTTCTGTGTATGTCTGTGTTGAGTCCCAATTGCACTAAATGTGGTGTGAATGTTATTGGTGTAAGGCCTGTGGCTGATATAATGAGGGGGACAATGATGACTTTTTCCTGTCTCCATAGCCTTTTTATTTCCGTTGCAAGGTCTGTGTATTTGGAAATTTTTTCTGTGTATTTCGCTTGGATGTTTGTGTCGTTGGGGACAGCTATGTCAATCAGATAGGTGACTTTTCCTTTTTTGCACTGAAGAGTAATATCGGGTCTATTGGCGGAGACTGTTTTATCTGTATGGATACCGATATCCCAGTAGAGCTTGTAATCTTCATTTTCAAGTATGGATGTTGGGGTGTATTTGTAGTAGGGATCTGTGTTTTCTATGAGTCTGTATGTTGTGGCCAGTGCTTGGTGAACCACTTTGGCAGCTGAATCATGCCTGGCTGTGTACTCCGTTCCGGCCAATATTTTACATCCGCTCGTTATGTGTTCGATCGTTTCTTTCTGCTGGTGGCATTTCCTACATGTGTCCTCTGCAATAGTCGGGTCTTTGATGATATACTTTTGGTAGTTTCTGGTTAATATGACTTTATCCTGGATGGCAAGTAAGAAGCCTTCAGTCTCAGGGAATAGCTGCCCATCCCGTAACCAGGTGTATGATTGTTTTTTATTTACGTGGTCTTGTTCTATGTGGTATCTGTGTTTTCCGTGGAGTGTTTTCTCTGACCACGTTTTCATCTTTTCCTGTTGTAATTGGGTGTGACTGTGGGTATCTGCTGAGTGGTCTGCCCGGGCTAAGTCGAGAGGTGTGTAGTTTTTGTCTGCTTTCACTGTAGCTGTGTGGAGGCTGGTTTGCTTGCTGTGAAAGAATTTCCTAAGTGTTTGTATTTGTTTTGTGTGTAATGATCTGATATCTATAATTCCTCTTCCTCCTGCCTTCCTCTCGATGGTAAGTCTTTCTTTGCATGCGTTGGGGTGTAATTTCCTGTATTTGGTGAATTGAGATCGTATAAGGATGTGAATATTTTCTATGTCTGTTTGTGACCATTTGATGATACCAAATGAATATGTGAGTATAGGTATAGCGAACGTGTTGATGGCTTTAGTGAGATTCTTAGAGTTGAGTTTTGTTTGCAAAAGTTTCGTCAGTCTGTTTTGAATTCGGTTCTGAGCTCTGTTTTGATGTGAGTGTGGTTGAGTTTGGTGCTTTGTTGGAAGCCTAGATATTTGTATGTTTCTTTATCGAACATGTTATCGAGCGTTTCATTGTTGATGGTTTCTGTCTCATGGTGGCACTTCCATTGGCCTTTGTTGATGTGGAGCACTTTGCATTTACTTATACTAAATTCCATATTGACATCTAAGGTGAATATTTCTGTGATTTTGAGGAGTTCTTTCAGCTGTGTTTGTGTGGCAGCGTAGAGTTTTATGTCGTCCATATATAGGAGGTGGTTTATTTTATGTTGATTCACTTTTTGGTGTCTGATATTGAAGCCATGCTCTGTTCTGCTTAGTATATTTGAGAGTGGATTGAGACAGAGGCAAAACCATAGAGCACTGAGCGAGTCTCCCTGAAATATACCCCGTCTGATGTACAGCTCTTCTGTTTGGATCCGTTCGGTTTGTGTTTCTAGGCGTATTTTGGTTTTCCATGTTTTCATAATTTGCGCGAGAAACTGCCTGAGGTGTTGGTTGATTTTATAGATTTCTAGGGCCCTAATTAACCAACTGTGGGGTATGGAGTCGAAGGCTTTTTTATAGTCTATGTAACCGATGTGAAGGTTTCTGTGTTCTTTTCTGGTTTGTCCCATAATCACGCTATCTATAATCAGCTGCTCTTTGCATCCTCGACTATTTTTCCTGCATCCCTTCTGCTCTTCTGTGAGGATATTGTTGTCTGTTAGGTGTTGTTCTATTTTCTTCGAAATTGTGGCTGTGATGATCTTGTATAGGGTTGGAAGACAGGTGATAGGTCGGTAGTTTGACGGGTTTGTGGTGTCTGAGCTTTTGGGTTTAACGTATGTTATTCCTTGTGTGAGGAAAGTGGGAAATGTGTGTGGTTTATTATTATTATTATTATTATTATTATTATTATTATTATTTTGCTGTCGCAAGTAGGCCTGAAAGCAGTCCTTTAAATAAAGTTATTTTAGAATATTTAAAGTAAACAAAAATAATTATAGCCGATTACTCAGTAATTTTAATATCTAGATTTTACCTCTTTTTTTCTTGATTAAGAAAATTGTCAGAGTTTAGTTTAGAGCTTTTTTTATTTCTTAATATTTTTGAAAGTGGTATATATTAATTTGATATTCTTCTTTATTTTTAGGCTTAATGCAGCACCTCGACTACAATGGGCGTAAATCCCTCAGCATCTACATCTTGAATAACGCTCTAGAAAATGAAACAATCATCCCCACGCCTGATGAAACTGAGCAAGCTCTGACGTTACTTAACACCTTGGTTGCCGAGAAAAATGACAACCCTGTGGGTGAAATCGACATGGAAGAATTGGCCGAGGAACAATGTCTGTTAGCTAGATTTGTTCATCAGTTAAGATCTGATGTAGCTGATGGGCAGTATCTTATCCTGACAGTTGCTAGAAAGGTACCATTTTCGAATAAATATTTTTTTGCTCAGCAAAAGTTACGTAATTCGAAAAATCATTTGGGTCTTAAATGCCTAAAAAGTTATACTGAATTAAAGTGTATTTTTTTACAGTATGCATTGTATTTCACTAATTGTTTATATTTATTGCACTCATTTACTGAACTAAAACATAAATCATTTGGACATTTACAAAATAATACTAATACAGTATGTCTATAGTGTCTGTAGTAAAATATATGCTAAAATATTATTTCAAAATGGCGACGGACGCCATCTTGAATTTTTTGTTTGATTTTAAGATAGTTAAGTAATTCTTCATTTTGCTATAGAAAATATGAATAAATTTTCTTATACGTCAAGCTTAAGTGCACCTTTTTAAATACATTCCAGAAGAAAACCTAATAGACCAAGAGGGCGACCCGAAATTTTGACCTGTCGACTAGCCGTCTGCATAGTTGTTCATTTTATCGGGCGAATCAAATAAAAGCCTTTAACGTTGATTTTACGACCCCCCGTGTCCTGGAATGTCCAAAATGCTACATCCAAAAATGGACTGTCGTTTAACCACTTGAATCAAGTACTACAACATTTGTTGACACACAAAAACGGTCGTTTTTCGAGTTTAAAAACTCGAAAAACGACCGTTTTTGGCTGGAAAAAGCGGATCCAGCTTCGTCCTCCGGTATTCACGGCGTCTGCCTTTTGCAGGTTCCTTCTAATTTTATCAAGAACAAACTAAATTTATGGATTTTATATGGTTAAATGACGTCGTTTTTTGGGCCTTAAAGCTGGGTTCGGTCTCGACAGCGTCTGCCCTTTGGGGCGCTCAACTTTTTTAGTGTCAACAAACGTTATAGTACTTGATTTAAGTGGTTAAACGACAGTCCATTTTTGGATGTAGCATTTTGGGCATTCAAGGGCACGGGGGCCGCAAAATCAACGTTAAAGGCTTTTATTCGACTCGCCTGATAGAATAAGCAACTAGGCAGACGGTTAGTCGACAGGTCAAAATTTCGAGACGCTCTCTTGGTCTATAAGTAATGTATTTATCGTCCCTTATTATAAATATAATGAAATTGTGCATCATCACATTATATATTGTTTTAGCGGCCAAACCGATATCCAGAGTTACAGTGGTTCTAGATTTTGCAAAAATAAACAGCTCCACTTTAAATTCTAAGCTAATTTGTTTTTTAGATCTTGGGCTCTGGTGGACCACTTCGTATAAAGTACACCTTACCGCCCTTAGTTTTCCAAGCTTATCAGCTTGCCTACAAATATAAAAATCTTAAAGAAGATAAATGGGATAAGAAATGCACCAAAATTTTCCAGTTTTGTCATCAAACTATTACCGCTTTAGTAAAGGCGGAGTTAGCTGAGTTGCCATTACGACTTTTCTTACAGGGAGCATTGGCCATTGATCAGATAGGTATATCTTTTTTATTGATTATCTGTAAAAGCAAAAAAATAATAAAATCGTTTAACATGTGTTTAAAAATAGAACGCTAAAAATATTCATATTGCAAGACGTAATTGATTTTTAGAATTTTTTTTGTCGGTTTGTTTAAATTTATTATATATGTTTATTACTTTGAGTTGTTTCTACACAAAATCGAGTAAAGAAAACTATCTATTTTAAAGCGATAAGAATTGCATTTTTTAAAAAATAATTCATTAAAGTTTGCCCCTAAAATTAACAAGAACTATGATATATTAAATAGTTTTAAGACGAAGCTGTAGTTACGTATATATTTGAATACTGCCATAAAATAATGAAAAAATTGCAAGTTTACTAACTAAATAATAATAATATATAATTATAAGTTTAATAGCAAACAAATATTAAAATTAAGGAAAAAAGATAAAAGTATATTCACCAATTTAAAAAAATTAAATAAAGATTTAGAACATAGTAAAAACAAAAACTCACCTTAGAGCCATAAAATGATGGCATAACACAAAAATAACATAAAATAAAATTTAATAATACACATTCAGTACATTATAATATTGAAAAAAGGCGATTTCTTGGGTCAAATAAAGAACCTTTCACTACTTTTTTTCTCAAATCTGACATTTTTAAGTTGTAAAAATTCTATTTATTGGCCGTCTTGTGACGCCTGTTTCATTAATGTTACAAACGTTATTTTTTTTCCAGTAACGTAATCTTTAGATAGAATTTCCAAGAAAAAAGTAATAAAAACTGTTTTTAAATAATACCATATCCTACAGAAAGGGAATATTTCCGTCCTGCTGGAAATGTGCCAGGGTTCAGCCGATATATAAAAAAGGCAAGAAGACCTTGCCAAATAACTACCGACCAGTTGCACTGCTTTCAATAATATCGAAAGTCATGGAAAAGGTTATCAATGAGCATCTTCTAAAATATCTTGAACGATTCAATATTATTAGCGATCACCAATATGGTTTTCGTAAACATAGATCAACAGGAGATCTTCTGACTTATGTAACACATGTTTGGAACAACGCAATTGAACACTTTGGAGAATCTCGAGCGGTTGCTCTTGACATATCCAAGGCATTCGACCGTGTTTGGCACGATGGACTGTTGGATAGTTACGCTCTTATGGTATGTCTGAAGGGTTCTGTTCTCATGTTTCCTCAGAGAGCGTTCTTTACGAGTGGCGGTCAACGGATTTCTTTCTAACACCCTCACTATCACTATCAACGCCGGTGTACCTCAGGGCTTCATACTGTCTCCTACTCTCTTTCTCATTTACATTAACGATCTGCTGGAAAAGACCGGGAATCCAATCTACAGCTTTGCAGATGACAGTACGCGTGTCTCTTCATTCACCTTGAACGCTCGGACATCGGCTGCTCAGGCGAATATCCGCAGACAGCAGGAGGTCGTTCAACTTAACAAAGACCTGGGAGAAATTCATTCAATCTTGGGGTGACAGTAACCAAGTGGAATTTAACGCTACAGCGGCAGTTTTTTCTAAAAAAGTTAACGTTGCTGAACCCGACATAGTTATGTCGGGGCACTCCATTCCCCTAGCATCGTCGCTCAATTTGTTGGGCGTTAGTTTGGGAGCAAATATGTCCTGGCATGAACATGTTGCAGGCATAGCAAGGAGAGCTTCTCAAAAGTTGGGAATATTATTTAGAACCAGAAAGCTTTACACCCCACAACAACTGTTAATTCTTTACAAAGCCCAAATTCGACCAACTATGGAATACTGCTCCCACGTTTGGGGCTCCGCTCCCAAACATACACTGCATTTGTTGGATTCTGTTTAGAGAAGAGCGGTCCGTCTGATTGGGGACCCGGAATTGACCGGCCGCCTTGATTCGCTGGAACATCGAAGAACGGTTGGCGACTTGAGTCTGTTCTACAAGTATTTTCATGGAAAAAGTGTTCGAAGGATGTAGCCCGCTTAATTCCTCCCAAAGCGGTGCATGTTAGAAATACACGTCGCGCTGGTGCTTCACATTCGTATGAGGTTCAGCTTGTTACTCCGCGTACAACGCTTTTCAAGCAATCTTTTATATGGAGAACGTCATCCCTTTGGAATGATTTGCTCAGCGCTGTGTTTCCCACCGAATACAATTTTACAGCGATTCAAGAACAACGTGAATCGCTTTTTCCGCACTCGTGCCGCTCTTGGAGCGCTTTAGGGACTTCCCTGCAGCACGTGTGCTAGACCCATAAAAAAAAAATGGTGCCAAAAGATATGTCTTATTGGTTTTATTGTAAATATTTCTTAAAAAAAGGTCAAACTTTGAACAAAATCTGTTTTTTTTTTGCACCTATTCGGCGTAGTTTCGTTAATTAAGAGTACCTTAGCAATATTACAAAAAATGCTTGCAGAAAACTATTGATAGCGTATCTGATATCACGCAGATTATTGCGCAGTCTATTATGGCGTGTAAATCAGAATATTTCAATCTCACTAATTGCAAGGGTTACATATAAAGACGACACTAGAACGTTTTATTTATTAGAATGACCATTTTCTAGTGCAGTAAAGTATGCATTTTTTAAAAATATATTGATTATTCTGGTCTAAAAAATTTCAGCTTTGAATAACTAGTGTATGTTTTTTATTGTCAGTGAAATGCTTTTAAAACGCTAAACTTCAGATTACTTTATTTCTTCAGCATGAGTTCCTTATTTTAACACGTAAAGGTAAAAATCTTTTATAATATCCCATGTCGTTCGGGTAAAACCTATATCGGCGAGACGAACAGAAAAATATATACTAGGATTCAAGAATATGAAGGGTAGCACGTCTTCGTAACATTTCTACTTCAGCACTTGCAGAATACCAGTATGAAATAGGACATCAAATTTTTCTTTGGCCAACCAAAGATCTTTGCAACAAATTCCTTTTTCTATCCTAGGAATATTCGGGAGTCTATCAAAATATCTAAACATACCATCTACCTTAATTGTAACACTGGTTGTTACCTCTCGTCAATCTGGAAATAGATAATCTAATGAAGCCCTCCATCCCGGTCCACTAATATGCAACCGGAATTAAATCAGTTTCGTGCTAGATTCTGAAGTCAGTTCTCGGAAAAAACTGTAAAGAAGGTAGAAGGATGATCGGTGAAACAACAGCATTACTTTCAATCGATACAGGAAAAATACAGAAAAATTATAGCTATAAATACCGAACTGTTATTTTAAGCATGACAGCGTCGCAAGAGTACAGAATATTGTCAAAATTCGTTTGAATGTTTTTTGATAAATCTATTTTTATTTATTTATATACGTCCGTACCTGTTGAAAGTCTTCAGGGTCGATTTTCGCATTTCATCATTATCACTATTTTTCCTCAATTATTTTTGATGCGAGGATTTACCAGATTAAATACATTAAAACATTTTCATAAAAACCTGTATAAAATACTAAATGTATTTACTTATTGAAATGATATTAAACATCACCTAGAATTAGAATTCCGTCTTTGACATAAAAACAAAAGATAAATAGATGTTTTCTTGCAGCCCTCCGTTTCTTCATTTGTTTCAGTCACATATACTCAGCCAGTATTATTGCAGTGTGCAGAATTATCTAAACAACTGGAGATACTTAGTCAAAATGTAAGCAGTGGATGTCCAAGAAAGTATATTTTTTTCAGAAATATTACAATGCGTGTACGTAAAATTGTAAACGAAATGTCGGGCAGTAATTGCAATTTGGCTCAAACTAGTCTCAACCGCCATACTCGCCCCTCAAACAGTTACTTATTAACTAAAATAATTCAAGTAATATTTGGTTAGTGAAATTGTCATTTTTAATACAATTGAGAATAGAATTATTTATTTAGTAAATAATTTTTAATATTACTCGATACCTAATAAATGAGGTAGTTGAATTTAGTAAGTATATAAAATATGCCTAGAATTTTGACAATCGTTATTGATTACTATTAATTTCTCAACGTTGCATTTTTCAACTAATCGATAAATTGTCTCTTAACGAATTAATAAAAGAAAGTTCTTCCTGCTGCTACTTTTAACAAGCCACAAGCACGGATCAGAAATTCAAATTTTTAAAACGTATGTTTTTTTCTGTGTAAGTATTTGTTATAGCCAAAAAAAAATGTTTTCAAACATTCATGACTAGTTGTTTAATTATTGATTTCAAAATATGTTCTACTAATTACTTAAAAACATTGCTTTTTCAAATAAAAGAATGAACAAGAAATAAACGTAATATTAAAATTGTCAGCAATTTTCTTCGTCCGATAAGCCCCTATATACTTTTCTGCATATTTTTTCTGGGCATAAAATACATTAAAATCCCTCCGTGAGATAGTGTTATATTGTTAATATAGGTTTGTTTAAATTATTTTTACCATTGCCGCTACCGGTTAATGGTTTGTATTAGTACTTAAGATGAGCGATATTATCATATCTGTGATTTGGATAGTCACAGGTAATACATGTGACCCAATTCTTCGCAAAGCAGCGACTCTAGTCGCTATTTTAAATACTCGCTGCATACGCAGATGTCACAGATCCATCGGACCTCAATTTCATGATCGACGATGGCATCTATCGTATCGTTACAGACAACGGTTGCAGTCGGCCGACGACTCACAGGTACACGATATTGGACAGTTACGTCGCCGTTAGAAGGTAAAACGCTGTTAGCTCAAATAACTACAAAGTAAAATTTTTTTTGTATAAATTTATTTGTAAATAATACTTATATACGTACATTTAGGCAGAAAAGATGTTAATAAAAAAACTAATAAAACAACAAAAGTACTCTGAAAGTGAATAAAAAAATAGTCAAATAACAGTAGATCCGACCTACATCAAAATATCAGAAATAATGGGTCATAAAATTGGCTGGCTGTGACAGGCGCCGTTGTCGATCATTAAGCAGCCGTAGTTTCTGATTTCCGCAGATTTCGGACGGATTGATGCAACGACCTAAGGCGTGACATTAGTCCGTTTAAAAATTCTTTGAAATAAAAATTTTAGCACATAAGGACTTTCACCTATATTAATGTAGCAAAATAATTTCGAGCAACAACTATTAGAGTAAAATTCAGTAGAATACTTGAATGACTGAAGAATACAAGTCAAATTTAGAGCTAGCTAAATTGGACCTATTTTTCAGAAAAACGTCATTTTTCTATTTAAGAATAGACAAAAAATGACAATTTTAAAAATTTCAACATAGTTAGCAGGTATTGCTTTCTTCAAAGTTTCGTGACAAAAATGTTTCTTGAGATAATGTCAGTGCCGTTTATTTTGGACACCCTTCTATATTATTACACAGCTTTGCAGATATGGAGCTTATATTCGCTGCCGTCGCGATTATGTGCTAGATGTCGAACATTGTCATCTTCATCTAAGCTAGCAGACAAGTGAAGTGAAACATGGCATGGTCTAATTTGGTGATTGTGATTGTCTATTTTTTTTAGGCCTCCCATATTTTTAAAGCAGGGGCAAAACTTACTTTCGGATATCGTTTTAAAAAAAATTAATGTTATATTACTTAAAATAGAAACAGTTTTTATTTCAATATGTTCAATATTTTACCACACAAATAAATTAAGAACTTTTAAGCCATTTTTCTCGAAATTCCCAGTTTGTGAGTTTCCTTCTTTTTCCTCTATAGTCCTCACATGTTTTTGGGATCTCTGTTTAAGACAAAGAGAAGGTAGACTAGAGCAATGCATTTTATATGCAATAGAAAAATTTTATATTTTGTTTTTTTAGTAAATAATATTTTTTAGGTTTTGAAAATTATGAAACTGTGGCCTATGAATTTATGTCTCAAGCTTTTTCTTTGTACGAGGATGAAATTTCGGATTCCAAAGCCCAGCTTGCAGCTATTACTTTGATTGTTGGCACCCTGGAACAAATCAGCTGCTTTTCAGAAGAAAATTCTGATCCCCTTCGAACTCAGTGTGCATTAGGTAAGTTGAAAACATATATAGATACAAGAAAACGCGCTAGCGGCAAACTTTTTTCCGACTTGACTCACTATTATCGTTACTGCTTATTCCTTATGTTACCTAACGTAATAAAATATAGCCTATAACCTGGCCAGAGAACATATGTATGTTTTAAAAAAAGCACGTAAATCGGATAAGTGGTTCTCCAGTGATAAGCGCACTAACGGACAGACAGAGACATTGCATTTTATATATTATAGATATTCACAGCTCCTAAATATTCATGTCCATGATTTTCAGGCGATTTTAGAAGCTAATTTTTATTAATTACTTAGTTCAGATAGAGTTTGGTGTCATTGTTAGCTCAGCTGACGAGTTAAGATATAACGAAACGCCGGTGCTGAGTTAGCTCGACAGGTGAAAGAATAACATGTAATTGTCGAAGTTATATTAAATTTGCGTTCCTCATAAAATTCTAGACTTGTTTTATATGGAACACGGAAGGTGTAACGTTTATACAGGGTGTCCCAGTATTCCGTGTACGTAGAGTTACTGTTGATTTCTGGGATGAAAATATGACCATTTAATCCAACTTACCTTAATCCAAAAATTCGTAATTTTTGAGATACAGTGTGCCAAAGTTATACTTTAATTTCAGTTTTTCTTAAGCAGCTTTCTTAATGATTGTACTATTTGTACAAGATTCGGTGCTAAGGGATTTTCTGAGATGAGAAATCGAAATCAGCTCACAGTTTTGTGGTAAATGGTAGGGGGCGCCACTTATTACACTGTGTATACTTTTTAATTAAATATTCGTATTTTTTCGCCTTCTCTTGTATAAAAAAGCTCTCTTGGTAAATGTCGCTCCGAGCAACAGTTTCTGAGATAATGGGATGTTTGTTTCCATTTTTTAATTCCATTGTCAAATTCGCACCTTCACACTTTATCCAGGCTTAGGACAGGTTCAAAAGAATAGTCTTTCAAATTTGGAGCATGGTCGCATGCAAACAGGCTGAAAAACATTCTAGCATTTTTAGTCTCAATTCAAATCATTACCTGTTTGTATGCCTGCATGCTGGTAGTCTAGGGGGCAGTACCTTGAAAATATTTTTTATTGAAATTTGGAAAATCCGAATGTTTTGATAGTCGTGACAGGTCGGGAATTGTTTATTTCTTGATTTGTTTTTTGAATCCCTTGTTCTTTTCAGCTGCAAGTAAGCTTTTAAAGAAGCCTGATCAATGCAGGGGTGTTGCAACATGTAGTCACCTATTTTGGAGTGGTAAAAGTCTGGCAAGTAATAGAGAGGAGACCCATGATGGTAAAAGGTAATATAAAATATATTTTTTTAAATATCATTATCAATATGTGTTTATCACATCTTTTGACTTTAAATTTCCGTGCGATAAAATAACGAGAGGCTAAAGTTACACGGCCGGCCGTCTCGGCCAACGACAATCGACAGGAAGCTTACCTAAATTTCCACTAGTACTAATAACCAAAACGTAGGACGTAGATCTTACTTGTAAACATATGTGGGTAACTATTGCAGATTTATCGTTGGGCAAGCGTATATTCAAAGATTAACCTAGTGCGTTAATCATTTTTAAGTATCAGTCGAGTTATTATTTAGGTTTTTGAAGAATGTCGATGATTTTGATAAAATATTCACCGAATATAAACTTTACCTTGATTGACTTTTTTTCAACAGATGGTTATTTTAGACAAAAGTTGTCGTCGAGAAAAAAAAAGTTAATATATTTTGATAGTGTGGAAATTAATATACATATATTGTCTGAAAACAGAATAATTTCCCTTTCTGATCATTAGAAAGGTTAATAGTTTATGTAAGGATTCAAACTCAAAAATTGAAAAATTGAGAATTTTTTTCTCATTTTTTTTTTAAACTCCGTTGTTAAAACATGTTATTCCAAACTTTTAGCATACAATATGTACAAGATACAAATTTTAGTATATTCTTATCAACAAATAGTTAAGTAATTGAAATTTGAAAAATGCAAATTTCGAAAAATTTAATGCAAAAATAAAATTTGTTAGGTGCGTCCGTTGTTAATTGCCTCGCACAACTTTTGGAAATAAGTTCACAAAATAAATATGTATTTATTTTATATGAACCTTCTCAGAAACTAGATAAAAAAAGATAATTTTTTTTTATTAAACACCAAATTTTCTAAAACTTCGGATTGAACCGTTTCCAATGTACTATAAATTACGTTTAGGAGATAACTACAGAGCAAAATGTTAGAATAGGAAATCCCTGTAAATTTGTTTTAGCGCTTAAGTTTAAAAAATTATTGTGACCAAGTTTACGATATTGATTTAAGGATGTTTGGGAGGTACAATCGGAGACAAAAGTATGTGAAATTTTAATTTAATTAATATCTTTTTTATTCTGGTATTAAAAGAAACATACTTAGAGTCATAATTTTATTTTTTATGTTTTTAATTAATTTTAATTTAAAATTTTTGATAATTTTAATTATTATTGAAAAACTATTGGCAGAGAAGATGCCTTGAATCCAACATCAAAAAATGAAATATATTTTTTTTATATTTATTGGATAAATGATAAAGAGTATCTCAAGATACTTCACGAAAGATTAGAACAAAAATATATACCCTCATACGGGAAATTATATATAAAAATTAACTAAATAAAATGTCTCGTTTTTATATAATGAAACATGACAACACTGTAACTTGTTAGTAGTGGGTAGTTGTTCCTTTCCTGCAACTTTAAAAACTAAAGCAAGCGTTTGCACATTACGCATTGTTTATAATAGTGATACCGTTTGACGTTATTGTTTGGAGTTTTATTACGTGTGTTTATTTTTTATTGCATATACATAATGCCGAAAATTGCAAGTTATCGATGGACAAGGAAAATAGTGCCTGAGAAGGTTTATTTAAAAAAGATTAGAACAATAACACGGCTTGAAACGAAAAAAGTGCCAGAAAAAAAGATAAAGCTGCAGAGCATGTGGCAAGTGCAAATGTCGTAGAAACCGATGACCTCTCAAAATGTTGAACAGGAAACAGAAATATTTAATGAGCGGCTTATGATTTTATAATAAATAAATTTAATGTTTACTGCAAACTTTTCAACGTTGGTCAATTCAATGTCATTTCATTGATATTTAAATTTTACGCGGTAACATATCTTAAAGACAAATTCAGATTCGCCATGCTGAGTTCGATAATAGCATAAATCTTATTAATTATTTTTTTTTGCATTAAAAATTTTGTAAGTACTTAATATTATTAATTCATTTGCTTTTTGAATACTTCATCTACTACTTTACGAATTTGTTAACAATTCCTACTATTTTTTCGATACTATTTTTTTACTTAAATCACCGTGATAGTATGTTTTCCATTGAACTACGAGTAAATTTGATATAAATAAAAATTGCTATAACTTTTGAACGGTTTAGTGAAACGATTCCAAATTTTTTGAGGGGGTCTCAAGAAACTTGTGGAAATAACCTATATTTACGAAATTATATTTTTCCAAACATCCTTAAAATTTATAAGGTCAAAAATAGTAAAAAATCAAAAATGTCAAAAATTATGAATAAAGAAGTAGAACAGGAATTTAAAAAAATCTATTTTATTTAATTTGGAATTTTGATTTTTTTCTAGCGGGGTCTTACTTAGAATATTACCACAGACTTGACTTCCATACCAACCAAATCATGACATTTACACAATCGTTTCCCGCCATATCAGTCATCCATTTAAAATCTTAATGAGTGCAGTAAGGACAAGTACAAAACAGTTGTCTTAATGGCAACCAGTTGTTTTTAATACCACTCGTAACCCATTTTGGATACCGTAAGGGTGTTGTCACATATATTTATTAACTTTAATAGCTGGTTATATATGTATATATAAAACTTATTTAAATACAAATTTAGAAAATATTCAGCTGTTAATGATAACATAAATATAACATTATTTACTTTTACGTTACCTTGAACTATGCACTTCATTAGGTTAGACTTTTAATGACATTATGAAAGGCGGCGAATCAAGTAATCTTTTAAATTTTGGAAGTCTGAGAACATTTTAAATTTAACCAATTCCTTACTAGCCGATACAATAATAATAATAATAATAATAATAATTTATTGATCATACAGTCACCCAATTCTGATTCCGTCTTAGCTAATTAATCGTATTTTAACGTAAATATGCGGCAGCTTGAATCAATTAATTAACGAACAGAAAAAGTATTTATTCTTCTTTAAGACAGTGTACACTGTTAGTAATGATTTTTACGTCATTATTAAATTTTTTACCACAATTATTTTCAAAAGTACTAAAGTTGTTAATCTTAATTTATTTATTATATCAAAATCATCTGCTTTCTCCAATTCCTCAGATAATTGACTCCTTAATATGTACTGTGCGACTCATAATATGTCTTTTAAGTAAGTTTTGCGTATTATTTTATGGCCTGTTATTCTTATTTGATAGCCAGGTAATCACTTAGATAGTTGTCGTTAGTCCCAATAGAACTACTCGTTTAGCGTTAATATAAAATGATTTTTTTTTCTTAGAAAATATTGCATATTACACACGTCGGTGCAAAAAAATTATGATTAACGATGGTCAAATTATTTGTTCTAATAGTACACCCTTCAGTTTCACGAATCTACCCCTACTTAAATTAACCAAATACTCCAGGACTTATTTTTACTTACAAGAGTTGTCTTCCTCTATAATACGTCTACTGTATGATGTAGTGTTTGTTTAATTAAACCGTTACAGCTAAATTCGGTAGACCCTATATTATTGAATTTACAGTGATCAGTTGAAAATAAAATATACCGGACGTCCCAGTAAAAAGCAGAGGCGATCAACTTCCAGCCATATAAAATAAAGTTGAAATAACCGAGCCTTTCCTATATAAAAAAAACAATTCTCGAGACATGTCCATTATTCTATAGGTTACCAATACCCGCCATAGTATGTATCGCCTGTACCGTCTTGATTTTTATTTTAATTCTTTTATTTATTATTCTCCCAAATTAATAGATATAATAAGTTAAAGAATATAATAAATAAAATAATAATTAACAAGTAGTACTAAAATATTATAATGAAAATATTTACCAGGAAACATAACTACATTCCAGTTAGTTATTTTTTAGAAAAAAAAAGTTTTTGTTTTTCAAATGCGTGAATATTTTCAGTCTTTGCTAGTTTATTTGGAACTCGTTATAAATTTCTATTTTTTCTCCGTAGAACTGATTTTTCTGTCAAAATTACTATACATTTTAATATTTGTAAAAAAATTTGTGTCGTGCAGTGATTATGCAAATTTAACCGTTGTATAAATTACAGTCCTTTAGTTTAAGTAAAATATTTTTCAGTGTATATTCCTCGTTTCTCCTTAGTATTTATAATATTGTTAAATAATATTTACTGATCTTTTAGGGTTGTAGAATGCCTCAAGAAGGGATTGAGAATAGCAAAGCAATGTATGGATGTAAGCGTGCAAGTACAGTTATTTGTTGAATTGCTAAATCACTATATTTACTTCTTTGAAAAGGGAAATGATCAAGTTAATATAGAGATACTGAATCAAGTAAGTAACATTATTTATTTTTGAGGAGGTAATAGGAGGAATGCTTTTAAATGTGGTTAAATACTAAGTTCTTATCGGGGTTTACTTTTGTTTAGAATTATTATCTGTTTCCTATAAAAAATATAGTTACACATTTTTTAATTTTATGTTGGTCTAAATATCCCCCACTATTGATTTTTTTTTTAATCTTTGGTGTTTATCAAATATTTGATAAATAACACTGTAAAATTGTAATCAACACACTTCATACTCTAGATGTCAAATAAATTTAATTATGTTAAATAGTATTTTAATAGAAATAAAATATATACATATAAGAAATAGTTGATTTGACTTGTGTATTATGGTAGTCATATTTGGTGTTTATTTGTAATTTTGTTTTAAAATAAGTAATGGTTGTCAAAAGTGCATACATTTATTAAAATGTTAGAGAGAGTTTTTATTTAAATTTTATCTGATCAATTCCTGTAAGATATTTTTAAGGTTGGCGTGTAATCATGAACAGAATGGTGTTGGCGCATTTTTGTTTAAATCTGCAACATTCATGGCGGAACGTCTAATATTAAATGTAATAATGCCAACAAACAAATATTTGCTCGTCATGTGCGGATAGTGTCATTAATACTTTGGTATTCGAAGTCGTGTTGCTAAACTGGCGGGCGTAGTGTGTACTCTACGTAGGCGAAAACTAAATACACTTATGCATCTGCTTGCCCACTGTACGTGGTTCTTAGTACATTCATCGGAACAATGCAGCTCTACTGGTCATTTACCGTTATCTTAGACAATGGCATAGTATTGATCGGTTGCGTTATATTCCTGAAGAGAGTGTGTTACCTGATATGAAACTGTGAATCCTCAGCAGAATCTGGACCAGAAAAAAAGTGTACTATTTTTTACTTAATATCTCCTTTCACTCAGAGAGATATTTCAAATATATCTAAAATTCAAGTCCGGTATAATTTCAGTTTTTAGGATTCTTAGTAATTTAATAGATTCGATTCCCACGCCAAAAAAAACGTTTTATTTTTTCAACCCTTACATTTAAGTTAACTTATACTTGTAACTCATGACTACAAAACAAATAGCCACATTGAAAAAAGACAAAACACAAAAATTAAGTAAAGAAACACAAAATCTCATGAAACAGAGAAGGCTATTAAGAAATGATCCCACAAATGACAGATTAGGATTCGCAGAAATAGACAAAAAAAAAATAAAGAAAAAGATCATCAGAGAAGACGTCAGACAGTACAGGAACTCGAAAATAGAAGAAACTCTGAAAAAGGGAAAAAGTTTGAAACACCTAAACAAATGAATGAAGGGAGACATCAAGTAATAAAACTTGCAAATAATGATAACCAAGAGATCGTACAAATCAAAGAGATAAAGGAAGCTACAGAGAAATATTATCAAATACTATATGACACGGAAATATCGCCACCACCCGGGAAAGAAGAAGGAAATGGAGCGATAGTAAGAAATGTGGTATCTGAAGACATTCCCGATGTAACAACGGATGAAATAATCAACGCCTCACAACATATGTACAACAACAAAGAACCAGGGGACGATGGAATAATTATAGAAATGATAAGGTATGGAGGAGCATCAATAATACAATCTCTTCAAGCTCTATTTAACAGATGCCTTATATAAAGTAAAATACCAACACCTTGATTATGCTTATTTTTAAAAAGGGGAACTAATTTAAATTGGAGAATTACAGACTTAGCCTATTATATATACAAAATACTCACTAGAATTATAACATATAGATTAACGAATAAATTAGACAGTTATCAACCACGTGAACAAGTGGGATTTAAACGGAGATACAGCACTTTGGACCATCTTCAAATAATTAGATTACTAGTGGAAAAAGCAAATGAATATAAGATCACCTTGTGGGTAGCAATGGTTAACTACGAAAAAGCATTTGATTCGGTAGAGATATGAGCAGTCCTTAACGCCTTAAGTAACAGCAGAGTCGATGAAAGATACACAACTCTTCTTGAAAACATATACAAAAATGCCACTTCACAAATAATGCTTGAAGAAACAACAAATAAAAATCAAAATTAAAAGAGCAATTAGACAAAGCTGTTCACGTTGACATGTTCAAATCTTTAAAGTGGGAAAATAAAGGAATTAATGGACGGTGAACGATTAAATCACATAAGGTTCGCAGATGTATGTACTACTGGTATTAACATATGGCACTGAAACGTGGGCTTTTAAATAAAAGTATAATAAATAAACTCTAGGACCTTCAAAGAGTAATGGAGAGGAGAATGCTAAATATCTCCAAGATCGTATTCCTAACATTGAGGTTCGAAGAAGATCAAAAGTGGCAGATGAAATAAAACGAATATGTACATTAAGGTGGAATTGGGCGGGGCATATCGCAAGGGTGAATGATAATAGATGTACATGCCGTATAGTTGAATGGAGGCCTAGAGAACACAAAAGATGCAGAGGTAGACCACAGAGAAGATGGACGGACGACGTAAAGAGATTAGCAGGACAAGATTGGATGCAAACACCCAATACCAAAGCTCAGTGGAGACAAGTCGGCTTACGTCCGACTATGGATGGAATAAGCTGATGATGATGATGATGATGATGATGATGATGATGCTGATGATACTTGTAAAAAGGATGCTGCGTAATTTTATTCTTATAGTTTTATAGGTATGCAGTAGTACTAGTATATTATTTTTATATTCATGGATATCAATTAGGAATTCTTTGTTTGGTAATATAAATAAAAATAAATAAATTTAACAACAGAAGTCTTGACACATGTAGTGATATTCGGTACCCTGAATATCGGGGGTTATATTTACCTCACCTTTATCCAAAAATAAGCTGTATATAAACCAGAATTAATTTCCCTTAAACATTTCTAAACTATATTAGGATCATAAATAATAGAAAATATAATACATTGTTAAAAAATTAACAAAATTATTTCAGGTTATTAAGAAAATTAAAGAAGAACTACCAAATCTGGAAAGTTCAGATGAAACTGATCAAATTACAAAACACTTTAACAATACTTTGGAACATATTAAAGCCCGTTTAGAATCTCCTGATGACGGTCTCATTTATAAAGGAATAGATATTTAGGGAATGGTGAAATATATTTTAGGAAGTAAAACTAGTAGAAATAAAATTAGTATGATTAATATTTAAGTAGTATTTAGCTAAGTATAAATGTTAACTCATATATAAATTTAATTCAACGGCCCTATGACTATATATTGTATTTCCATCAAATCAAAGTACTTTTAAAGAAAAGAAGTATGACAAATCTAGTATTTTATATGAAATTTTTTAAATATAGGGCAGTTATTTATTCAGTTTTAAGTAAGGAAAACATTCCAGGCCAGCGGTTCCCGAGTTAGCGTATGATTTAAAACTGATGGACAAAACACAAAAAGCTTTGGAAGTTATATGCATATTAAAAAACCGACTAATTAGCAGCAATTTTTTTTGGATATTAGCTATTAAAAGATATATATATATATATATATATATATATATATATATATATATATATATATAATATATATATACCCTAAGTTATGAAACTAGTTGGGGAACTCGGCAAAAAGGGCATCAACAGATGTTCATACTATATTCATTTAGCCAATATTTCGGTCCTAGGTTGGGACCTTCATCAGGGCACAAACTGAAAAAGAGATAACGAAGCAACCAATAAAGAAAATTAAGCATGAAGAATTGGTGTTGTTAAGTCAAGTTTTTAATTATTAATTTTAATTATTAATTTGCAATTTTTAATTTCAATCTTATAATTATTAATATGGAACTATTGTAATTTAAAAGTATTATTGTTCTAAACAATCATAAATTATTATTATTATTATTATTATGAAGAAATGTCAAAAACCAAAATGCGAGTGACTCACATGTAGCATGCAATTTAATCTAACAAGAATGACCATAAATAACAATCGCCATAGCAAAGACCAACACTGAAATAAAACAACCACTATTCACTAACATATTAATATAAAAACATGGCATTTACAGCAGGGATGCCATTAAAAACGTTGGATGCTGAAAAATCAAAATTAATTAACCACCTGCCATCTAAAAGAAAAGTGACAATTTTGACAGGGCGCTGACAAAGGACGACCACCTGACAGATGTAAGGGATCACTCAAAATGAATAAAAGGAAAAAGGTTAAACAACCAGGAAAGAACCGGTTTAGTACAAATTAAGTACTACGTCATATAGTAAAATTTCGGTATGAAGAGAAAAGGTATCCAATGGGAACGCAAATTTTCGGCGTTATGGTAATTAAGTGACATATGGAGGAAATGATTATTTTTCATCTGGGGGGAAAATAGGGCAGGAAAGGGAGGTGGCAAGTGGAAAGGGTTTTTTTTTGGAACATACTAAGCAATTTATTATTATTATTGTTATTATTATTAATGTTATTACAGATGGGAGTGTAATTATCAAGAATTTCACGGGAAACCAAGAAAAAACATGTACTTAAACAAGGTGGTACCCAGAGGGCAAACATGCAGAAAGACAGAGCTGTAAGCTACCAAAACGAACAAATTATTATGACGAGTGTGACGACCCAGAGATATTATGTGAGGAATGCAGATCACAAGAAAAGAAGAAAGCTGTATATGCTGCTCAAGCCGTCAAGATCAGTTCTTTTATTGATATTTTGGGGATTCTCGTTGATATAGCACATCTCAAGAAATTCTCTTTTAAGAAGGTTTTTTTTATTGGGATATGAAGGATTTTTGGTTCTCTGAAGTTGAAGGAATGTCCATTATCGACAGAGTGAATTGCCAGTGCACATCTTTGTGGATGACATCTGGTGTCGCTTTTATGTAATGCGATGCGACGGTTGAGAGATTGTGATGTCTGGCCAATATATACAGCGGGACAGTCAAGACAGGAAATGGAATAGACAATATCTGACATAGAAAGAATGGGTAGAGAAAATTTCAATTTGCTAAAAATACGCTTGTTTTTATGGAAGTAATACTTGGCAATCTTAACATTGGGAATGACACGCAAAATATGAACCAATTTAGAGGTAAGACCAGGTATAAAATAGCAAAGAGAGTAACGAAGGACTTATTTCCGTATGGCTAGCAGGGGGTGGAAGGGAGGGAGGGGATGAGCGTACAGGAGGGGGCTCTGGTAAGATGTCATTAGAGAGGAAAGAGCTTATCGACTTCGTCCTTGGTCTTGAGCAGGAACTTCTTATTGTACCCATTTTCCATAAAGAGATTGGTGAGTAGTGTTTGTGCTTGAGATAGATAATCTGGGTGAGCTATATTTCCCATTCTTCGATATAGGCCCTTTATGACATTTATTTTAACCTTCCAATCGTGGCCAGAATTGGCATGTATATATCTGCCTGATGAAGTTGGTTTTCTATACCAGTCTAGTCTGATAACACCATCAGGACCTCTGATGACTCTTGTGTCCAGGAAGGGGACAGCATTGTTCGACTCTTCTTCCATGGTGAACTGTAGGTGTTGATCGAAAGAATTGAAAATATGAAGGATTTCTTCTTTACCATTTTCTGGTATGGACAGAATAAGATCATCAACATATTGAAAAAGAAAAGGGAGTCTGAAAGATAGCTTTTCGACGCAATTTTTCAAAAGATAGGACATGACTATGGCTGCAAGAATAGGGCTTAAGTTGCTGCCCATAGGGCAACCAAAAGTTTGTCGGTAGAAACTTTCTTTATATTTGAAAAATTTAGATTGAAAGAAAAACTCAATAACAGCGAGGAAGAAGGATTTATCTAATTTTGTGTTGGGCGAGATTAGTGCCCATTCAGAATCAATAATCTGTTTGGCTAACTGCCATGAAATGTTGGTAAAGAGACTGACTACATCGAGAGAAATGATGACATGATTCTCAGGTAATAGGAAATTATTAATTTCTGCACTGAAGGCAAAGGAGTCCTTAACTGCATATAGATGGTAATTTGCCGAGTTCCCCAACTAGTTTCATAACTTAGGATTTTGTTAGATACGGCAACTTTTGCTTTCTCTCTCTTTATATATATATATATATATATATATATATATATATATATATATATATATATATATATATATATATATATATACACTTAAGAAACGACACTTATATTATCTTTAGTTATACATTAAAGTCGTATATTGTTACTATATTTGAAACAATACTCAGGAACCGCCGGCCAGATCCACATAAAAATAACCTAAATAAATGCTGTATGGCAGCTTAGGATTTTTTTGTAATTCAACATAGCAAGAATTTATTTGGTACATATAATTAAATAAAAGTACAGTCGTTACATTTTATACATGTTGGTAACCTTAAAATATTGCTGCATGATTTCCATTATTTCAGAAACATGTAATATAAATAAATGACGATAATAAATGTTTTAGTGTTGTATTCGTATGTAGTTTTTTTTTTGTCTGGATCTACCTTAAATATTTAATTTGTGGCGAAAAAAATATTAAAGCTCATTGCTATTTGCATGTAAAGCTGTGTATAAAATTTTCGAAATTAAAGCGTGTTTAGCATCAGTAAATTAACAAAAAAGAGAGAAATTTCATTTGCATGAAAAGTGCGAGTTTCTAAGAGAAAGGATATTCTCCTGACTTACTCCTACCCAAGTCTAGATTGACACTTACATATTGAGGGGAATACTTTTAATATAATATGAACCGACAATCATCTCTTAAGCTACCAAGTTTCCCTCTTACTAAAATAAAATTTTTATTGTTCATTATTTAGTGATGAACAAGAGTGAGTCAAACTGTTCGGCAATATATATTACGGTTCGAGGAATTGTGCCGACAGAAAAATTGCAAACCATTAATGAATAAATCAATTATGTAAAAGGCATCTATATGGCGATTGTTTTACTTCCTTACACTCATTTCTTCGCTACTGTATGCGTAAATTAATTTATTTTATTTATGTTTATTGACGGATTATATATTTCGGGAACAAATTTTTGCATAGTAAGAAAGTTATTTCATAATTATTATAATAAAGTTTATATTCCTGGTGAAAATCACAAAACCAGAACTGTAAATTCAAGTTCCGGCAAAAATTAGCAGTTTTGTTTAATTAGCCTTTACTATGTAATTTAATTATATTAATATTTTGTGAAAACCTGTTTTTTTTTTTAATAATTTTGGACATACTTTAAGTTTATTTTTTGACTCTCACCTGTATTTAACATAATTTCTCTGTGTAGCATGAAGCTTGTGGTTGCCATAAATGGCAACCACATGCAAAAATATTAAAACCATTTTCAAATCCACGTTGAGGGAACTTAAAGACCGTATTTTATCAGTGTTGAATTTAGAGAAAAGCTCGAGGGAATTTATTTCAGTTCCATGTATAGTACCGTTTTAATCTTTCTTGTCGATTCATTGCATCTTATAACATGGAATCTAATTATATGACAGTTACTAACTTTATTATAATGAGGCAGTTGCCTAAAATTTGATCTTTAGTCACAACATCTTTAAAAAACCTTTTAAAGCTTTTAACGTTGATTTTGCGGTCCCCGTCTCCTGGAATGCCCAGATAAGGCCCAAAATGCTACCTCAAAAAAAGGACTGTCATTTAACTACTTGAATCAAGTACCATAACATTTGTTGACACTAAAAAAGTCGAGCGCCCAAAGCGCCGTGGCTGCCAGGACCGGACCCAGCTTTACATTACATCGAAATTTCAAACATTTACTTGATTTTTCAAGCATTAATTCATTTGATTTTTTGAATTTATACTAGAATTTAAAAACATTTTTGAAATTTCTAGTAAACGCTTCAAAAATCTAGCAAATAATTTTAAGTAAATAAAATTCATCTAAAGTTTTTTTAACAGTGTAGCCTAATAATAATATTTTCAGTCATCCGATACGAATTTTATGTAGAACCTATTATCATATATTATCAAAATTTCAATTTTTTTTTTGAACTTTGCCCTCCTCATATTTTATTAAGGCCTAAATTTTCCAGAAATAACTTAGGTAGACGCGTACCCAAAACTTGGGACTTACGGTTTTATTTATTCAAAAGCTCGAACGAACGTTTTTTGGTCGGAAAAAGCGGGTCCAGTTTCGTGCTCTGGTATTTGCAGGTTCCCTCTTATTTTAACAAGAACAAACTAAATTTACTGATTTTATATGGTTAAAAGGCAGTCCATTTTTGGATTGACATTTTTTGGGCCCTAAAGCTGGGTCCAGTCTCGGTGGCGTCTGCCCTTTGAGGCGCTCGACTTTTTTTGTGTCGACAAACGTTATGGTACTTGATTCAAGTAGTTAACCGATAGTCCATTTTTGGATGTAGCATTTTGGGCCTTATCTGGGTATTCCAGGGCATGGGGATCACAAAATCAACGTTAAATGCTCTTATTTTCTCAAAAATTGTGCGAGGGAACTAACACCAGTTTTCTGTAGATTTTTCAACCTATCCTACAGAAAGGGAATATTTCCTTCCTGCTGGAAATGTGCCACAGTTCAGCCGATACCTAAAAAATAACTACCGACCAGTCGCACTGCTTTCAATAATATCGAAAGTCATGGAAAATGTTATCAATCGGCATCTTCTAAAATATCTTGAAGGATTCAACATTATTAGCGATCACCAATATGGCTTCCGTAAACATAGATCAACAGGAGATCTTCTGACTTATGTAACACATGTTTGGAACAACGCAATTGAACACTGTTGGCTAAGCTACTACACTCTTATGGTATGTCTGAAAAGTTCTGTTTGTGGCTCTCATGTTTCCGTTCTTTACGAGTCGACGGTCGACGGATTTCTTTCTAACACCTTCACTATCAACGCCGGTGTGCCCCAAGGCTTCATACTGTCTCTTACTCTCTTTCTCATTTACCTCAACAATCTGCTGGAAAAGACCGGAAACCCAATCTGCAGCTTTGCAGATGACAGTACGCTTATCTCTTCATTTACTTTGAACGCTCGGACATCGGCTACTCAGGCGAATATCCGCAGACAGCAGGAGGTCGTTCCACTTAACAAAGACCTGGAAGAAATATTATCTTCGGGTGACACTAACCAAGTGGAATTTAACGCTACAAAAACCCAGGCGGCTTTTTTTTTCTAAAAAAGTTAACGTTACTGAACCGGACATAGTCATGTCGGGGCACTTCATTCCCATAGCATCGTCACTCAATTTATTGGGCCTTAATTTGGAAGCAAATATGTCCTGGCATGAATATGTTGCAGGCATAGCAAGGAGAGCTTATCAAAAGTTGGGCGAATCAGAAAGCTTTACATACTGCTCCCATGTTTGGGGCTCCGCTCCCAAACACACACTGCATTTGTTGGATTCTGTTCAGAGAAGAGCTGTTCGTCTGATTGGAGACCCGGAACTGACCGGCGGCCTTGATTCGCTGGAACATCGAAGAACGGTTGGCGACTTGAGTCTGTTCTACAAGTTTTTTCATGGAAAGTGTTCGAAGGATGTAGCCCGCTTAATTCCTCCCAGAGCGGTGCATGTTAGAAATACACGTCGCGCTAATACTTCACATCCGTATGAGGTTCAGCTTGTTACTCCGCGTACAACGCTTTTCAAGCAGTCTTTTATATGGAGAACATCATCCCTTTGGAATAATTTGCCCAGAGCAGTGTTTCCCACCGAGTAAAATTTACAGCGATTCAAGAACAACTTTACAACGTGAATCGCTTTTTCCGCACACATGCCGCTCCTGGAGCGCTTTAGGGACTTCCCCCTGTAGCACGTGTGCTAGACCCATAAAAAAAAATATTCGACTCGTCCGATAGAAAGAACAACTAAGCAAAATTTCGGGTCGCCCTCTTGGTTTATTATATAACTCGAGGTAAAATTATTTTTATAGGTTAAAAAATATACCTTTGTATTTCGTTTTGTAATAAGTTTATTAAATATTATTTAATATACAATTTTCCAAACGGAAGGCTTTTTACAGTTATTTTGGTCTTTACAGAAAACGTTAAATGACGTCTTAGTAGGAAAACCTAATATTTCCCTTTCTTCTTGTATACGAAATGAAAATGTGCTCTCACTAGTTCCAATAAAATATCTAGCATATGAACAAATTATTTGATCTATTATTGCTATTCCACCTTCTAAAAATTCCTTTTTAATTTCTTTTGGTGCTACATATCTGTAAACTTCATATTTCGGAATAAGGTTTGATTGAAGTTCATCAAACTCTAAAAATTATTAATAAATATACATAAATATCCTTTTATTTTTTGTATAGTTGTGACGAAGCAAAGGGAAAGCAGCAGGAGCATATTCACGCGTATGAATTTAGAAAAAGGTACCATCTGTAAGAGATGGTTTTTTTTTTTTTCGGAAGTCTCCAACAGTTCATCCATTTTTGGTTATTAGGGTTTAATATTTTGAAGATCCACAAGAGAGTCTCTGAAAGCCTTTCCTGCCAGATCATCGACTTGTTTTTTACTTGCTAAAGGAAAGTATTGTATTCGTGAAAAAATCACACTTTAAGATTTTTTGCTTTTCTCGGCGTTTTCCGGGTCCTAGACCATGAAAAACATAGTCACTCATTTATTTTTTTTTTGGGATAGGAAAATGGGCAAATTTTAAGCATTTATAATAAAATATAAGGTGCCAAAGGGATGCAGAAAGGAGGTATACTTCTATTTCATCGTTCTTGCTTTCCACTATTTCCCATTTAAATAAAAATAGTAAATAAAAGGGACTGAGATTTGATTTCAGACTAGCCTAAAAAAATGTTCAGTTGAATATAGAACAAGGTTTTGAAATATAAACTCTAAGTTGCCGAAAATGTAGTTATGGAACAGCAAGTAAATTATTGTATTTACCCTCTCAAATTTTTCATTTCTTTAGGTTTTAGGGTTTTTATTTTAGATCACGAAAAACATATATATTTTTTTTAACTTATAACTTTATAATAAATATTAAATAGCATAATAATAATAATGCAACTACGCATCGACAAAAAAAATTATTTTTATTTACACTTTAACATACCTGACAATTTTTTTTATCTGTACCGCCCACATTTGAATTTTATTTATTCACGTACATACGGGAATATGGTGGTGGAAAGTATACATTTTATTTGTGCGATTTTACAAGAGAAAATTGTAGTTTTTAATTATTAAATTGTTTTTTAAATAACACAGGTATACAAAGAAATCTGTCTTTTAAGTGAGACACGTGTTTTCATAAGCATTTTTTATGCTAAATACAAAAAACTTATAAAAAAAAGGCATCCACCGTGAGATTTTTTCAGAAAACACACTTAAAATTACGAAAAGTAGTAAATTGAAAACAAATACATTTTAATACAATAAAATCATAAGAGAAATTCAAACATTTGGTCATTTGAATATAAATTGAAAAGACCAAAAAAGAAAAGAAAAAGTTATCCCTAATAAATAAAAAAAGGGAAAAATGAAAATTAAAAACATAATTATTATTAATTTTATGTAAAAGGGTTAA
This sequence comes from Pachyrhynchus sulphureomaculatus, assembly GCA_019049505.1. Lineage (NCBI taxonomy): Eukaryota > Metazoa > Arthropoda > Insecta > Coleoptera > Curculionidae > Pachyrhynchus > Pachyrhynchus sulphureomaculatus. The sequence continues at coordinate 143,288,330 of CM032446.1, forward strand.
AATAAATAGTAAATAAGTTAACAAATCCCTCGCACACTCAAATACTCACATATTAACTCACACATTCACTCACTCGCATCTCATCACACTCACTCAATCACTGACGTACTTACCAACTAGCACAGTCACTCGCTCGCTCTGTCACACACTCACTCATTCACATATCCCCATACTCACTCACTTCTACACTCGTTCACATACCTCCATACTTACTCGCTCGCTCAGTCACTCACTCACTTGCTCGCTCACTCGCTTGCTCACTCACTTGCTCACTACCCCACTCACCTACTTACATTCCCCCATATTCACTCAATCTATTCACAAAACTGTCTTCTAAAACTGTCAAGGGATATACATTAGTCTGCATTTTGCAACCTTTTGTTCGTAAATACGAGTAGTAAACGGACACCATGCCTCATGATTTGATTTCAAATTCGAATTTGAAACTTAAAAAACTACTAAAAATACTAGTTTTATTCGAAAAAAAAAATTCTTGTTTAGTTGTTGCATTTATTTACTTTAAAAAGCATTTTACCAACCACATAGCATCTTTGTAAGTGTTAGATGCGAGTTTTTTGTTGAAACTGAACATAAAACTTTATTTCAGATATCAAGTCAGGATTAAGAACTTCAAAAAACACTGAAAATAATAGTTTTGTTCAATATTAATAAAAATTAAAAAACAATTTTTTTAATTTAGCGGTTGCACATATTTATTTTAAACAGCATTTTGCTACCTAGATAAGTTAAAGGTGGCGTATGCGTGTTTTTGTTAAACATGAACACTAAAACCTAATATTTTTAAGTTTTTATGCTAAATGTAGATTTAGAACATTTAAAGATGTCCGAAATAATAGTTATTTCCATAATTTGAACGATTATACAGTTTTACATTATTAAAATGTATTTTTTCAATTTAATTAAGAGCAACTTTGCTTTTATCTCGTTATAGATCTTTTCCGGGGTTTTATTAGTCAAGGAATGGAAATATTACATTTTCTTTTTTTTCAATATTTTCATTGTCAACATGGGAAGAGGGTGCAAGAGATAAAGATAATTGTATCGTTTCAATAGTATTATGATAATATTTCTTTATTCTTGATTGGGGCACTGGATATTTATTAATATATGTATAAGTATATATATATATATATATATATATATATATATATATATATATATATATATATATATATATGTATGTATGTATGTATATATATATATATATATATATATATATATATATATATATATATATATATATATATATATATATATATATATATATATATATGTGTATATATATATATATATATATATATATATATATATATATAAATATATATATGTATGTATGTATGTATGTATATATATATATATATATATATATATATATATATATATATATATGTGTATATATATATATATATATATATATATATATATATATATATATATGTATATATATATATATATATATGTATATATATATATATATATATATATATATATATATATATATATATATATATATATATATATATATATATATATATATATATATATATATATATATATAATATATATATATATATATATATATATATATATATATATATATATATATATATATATATATATATATATATATATATATATATATATATATATATATATATATATATATATATATATATATATATATATATATATATATATATATATATATATATATATATATATATATATATATATATATATATATATATATATATATATATATATATATATATATATATATATATATATATATATATATATAGTAAAACATGTATGGGGTGAAAGGGATGAGTTGAAGGGCGATTGTGTATATATCGTAATATAGTTCTATTTCGGTGTTTTAGATTTTTGATTATTTCCAATTTTAACAGAAATTGTATATAGAAGTGATCGAGATCTGATTACAAATTACCCTTCGAAATTTTTGCTTTTCTTTACGTCTTATTTTCCCCATTTTCGTCGGTCTGTTGTCTATCTGACTGTAGGCCTGTCGAGCTGTTGGCCCAATAACTCTAGAACGAGATGATAATATAATACTTGACGTATGAATGACCCCTATAATTGTTAATTGTTATCTTTTCAGGACACGTGGATGAAAGAGATGGAAATTTATTTACTTTTTACTTGGGGACTTATTTTAGAACTACTTGTTCGTAAGGAAAGTACACCACAATATTTTAAAAGAAAGGTATTTATGGACAGATATCAATCACAAAAAAGCTTCACAGAGAAAAAACTTGAAAGATATACGCTACGAAAACATGGTATACCTCTACACACTATTTCTATTAAAATTTAAAATAACAATTTTCAGATTCCTTGATTCAAAAAACCCTGAAAAGCACGTATTACACGATATGTACGAAGTAACCTCTCTAACCCCATCCCCAAACTGATTAACTCCTTAGATATTTGACCAAATATAATTTCCAATAATAAAAAAAAATAATAGAAGTGTTAGATTTATCGACTCCAAGAATCCTGTAAAAGACATATCACGATATACACGAAGTAACCCCTCTAACAACTCCTCCTTTAACCCTCCCATGATTGACTAGAAGTAATTATGCTTAAAGTTTTTTAATTGTATAAACTCGACATCAAGAAAAATTCTCACAATAATATAAAGAATTAACAAAATTTATCAACCCACATTCCTTCCACCCTCATCCCCTTTACGATGTTGCCTAAAAACTATACATTAAATTCCTACTTTGAGTGTTATATGTGTACTAAATTTAAAATCGATAACTGATTTCGTTCGAAAATTATCATGCGCAGAGACAGACAGAGACACCGACAGTAATACAGGACTGATTTTCGGGATGTGGACTCTAAAACATCAACTGCAAAAATCTCGTAGGGTGATTTCTTTACGAACCTTTCAGTAAGGGAAGTAGAAAATAGATATTTTTACCGAATTACCAAATTTTGCATTTCTTTACACGTGGGCGATATTTTTTTACGGAGTATTTGTTTAAAACAAAAATAATTTTAATATATAAATATAATAACATTTTATATCATTTTTTTAGAACTTACTTCAAAATATGTGCTTGAAATGATAGGTATCTTTAGCCATCCAGTATTTCAGAAGAAAATTGTATTATTTACATCAAAATTACACTTAAATTTAACTATTCTAAGAGTTCTTACAATATTATTTGTTATAACACTAGTTATGCTGTCCCTGAACAAGCATCTACCGAAAGACGAGAACTGACAGTAAAAAGATGCAAAAGACATAGTCATGTCTTGTAGTAAATCCTGATTGTATTTATTATTTAAATTAAATGTTTTTTTATTTGGATTTTATTTGAATGTAAGAGTGTGCGAAAGTTATTTTAAATGGAAAAAAGTTTTAATGATTATTTTTAATAGACGATCAAGCTTTGCGGGTTTATTATGGAAATTTGACGAACCATATTTTCTTTACGAGATATTTTTTCAAACAAAAATACCTTTGGTACACTGTCGTGGCTATCAACTTTCAAACTATCCTCAGAAAATTTCAATATTTTGCTTCATTTTTGCTCAATTCACTTCAAAAAAATGCCCGAAAAACAGTCAAATTTTTTTGCTTAGCATCACCTCTTATAGTACTGTGACGTGAGGGCTTCCGTTTGACAGTTTAAGGCACGAGGACATGTGTTTCCGGTTGGGGCTTTTGAGGACGAAGTTCGCGCGTTTTTTGTCTAATTTTATAAGTAGTATTTAAATTCTATCTCATACTTGCACATTAAATAATAGACATATTTTGGCCTACTAATAATAAAGTCGAAAATTTCCTGTTTTAGAGGTCCCCCAATTAGAGGTGATATCACCATCGTATAGTGCCAATAACACTTTTAGAGGTGAACAACTCTAGTGGGCCGTAAGGTCCCTTCGTAAATAAAGGAAAAAGTATATTGCAAAAAGTAGTTATTACACAAATTAGTTTTTAGCATAATACATACCATTGAATGAAAGGAAAAACTGTGTATTCAAAGTTACATTTACAGGAAAAAGTATATTGAAAAAAGTAGTTATTACAAAATTTAATTTTTAGCATAATACATACCACTGAATGAAAGGAAAAACTATGTAATCAAAGTTACATTTATCGTTATTCCTGCGTCAGAAATGTATTTTTGCGAGCTGCGTCTTAAAATACAAATATCAATTATTTAAATTGATAGCCAGTATATGCGATGAAATGAATCAATTCAAATTTTAAAGCACATTAGTATACTAGACAATGTGTCATGGTTCATTTTACAATGTATGATCTAAATGTTAGATCATTCTATTGTTAAAAGAGTTTTTATGAATCGCACCCATTTTTACAGTTGTCTAAATGGAACCAGACCAGAAAAATTAAACATATTTCTTCCAAAATTAAACTCAATCAATCCGGAGTGTGGAACGGTGGTCCACAAACTGCTTGGTAGGGGTTCTAATCGCAGAGGGCTGCTAAGCGCTGTGCGGAGTGATCCCTAAAACGTCGGTTTGAGGATATGTGATTTGAGCAGGTGATCGAACACGTGATGCTGTGCTTTTTGTGAAAGTTGGGTAATCGGGCTGACAGAAAACGGTTATATCCAAAACCAGTACCAGTTTCCAAGGAGAACCTTTATTAGAGTCCATGAAGTATATGGGAAGGTCTAACTAAATATTTAAAATATAAAATCCTTACAAGGTTATGGACATACTATCCAGATTCACTTTGTTGTGGATCTTGTTGGGACTCATTTAATATAACAGAAAAATAATGGTTTTGAAATATAAACCGACACTTGACCGAATAGTTCTGGCAGCTGTGACCCTAAAACGTATAGAGAGAGATTGTGACGTGAGAAAAATTTAGTCAACACATCCGGATTCAATGGCTTAAAATATACACAAATATAATTTGATTCGCGGCGCAAGGGGTATATTATATATAGTAAACCTATCACTGAAATGAAATCTTTTAGTTCTGCATAAAAATAGGGGACCGACCTAACAGAGGGCAAATGTAAAAGATATAAGTGGCATATTTTAAAATATTTTCTACAATTTATTATTCCAATTAGTTATTTCAGGTCAAAAGATGACAAATTAAGACGAGGTATTTTTGCAAATTTACGTAAAAACGTTAGTACGTTTTGCTCACTCTAAGCTAGGAAATCTATTCATTAATGCCAGGTACCTTCTTTTTTATTTATTTATTTTTTTAATATGAGTATCAAATCAACAAATTTGAATGTTTTGAAGCTGTCCTCATGAAGGTCAATGGTTCGCTGGGTGGAATGCAACAACAGGGGTGGCCGGGATTCAAGATGGAACTTCATATTTTAGAAATTATCAGAAGATTTTCTAATTCCTGTTGAGTACTGGTAATTTGGGTTTGAAGTCGTATCAGTTCATTCATCTATAAAGTTATCATAGCCATAATTTATTGGCTTATTTTTACAAATTTACTGTGATGACAAGCTATAATAAACATCTCCTATACAGCTTTTCAGTTTGAAATTGAGGGTATTTTAAAAAAACATCAAACATTTACATAAGGGGTATAAACGAACTCTGTACTTGTTCACCTGAAACCCAAGAGCCAACAAATACTAAAATATTATGAATCTTACACTTAATCACTCGATAGAGAAAGCCTGTATCTTTTTGGAATTTCAGTTTATTTTTTTGGTGAAAACACTTAGACGAGTTTTCTACAACAGCAGAACGCTCAAAATTATGTAGAATTAGAGTCTGCTATAATATGGTTTAACCAGACCATCTCAACATTTACTCGTTTCTCTCCATGCTTATTTCCAATCACTCGAGTGAATTGAATGAATTATTGAAATTACTCATATTCTAAGCACTTAATTATTGAAATTTGCCCCTTTTCTCGACACCAGAATTCTAAAAGTGTGCTTCCCAATAAAACTATTAGCTTTTGATATCTTTATTAAAAAAGAGTATATTCGTAGCGCAAGAGAATACATAAAATGTCTTTCAGTACATCTAGACTAGTTATTTAATTAAATTAAAATAAAACCATTATTATTTGTTGTTAGTTTAGGTTAGTATAATTTAGTTTAAGATACTTCCGGTTGGTGCCAGTTAGTTTTGGTGGTTCTCGTTTCAAGTTTTTAGTTACATTAAGACAACTTACCTTTTTGCAAAGCATCAGTGGCAATAAAAACTTTTTTGAGTTTTAGCTTATTTAATTTTTCAGATATTTGAAATGCCACACTATCTAAATCTGGCACCTCATCTGCTCTGCCTTTCACAAAATCTCGTCTTCTGAGGTGTACTGATAAATAGGGGCCTCCATGTGCATTTCTTTTCGGCTAAAATTATATACTTATTACGAGCCTGTTCTGTTTTATGCAACTAACTATACACATGTGTTATGTCCTGTTAGTTAAAAAATTGACAATTTTTTATTAGCATCCTTGACATTTGAAACTCCTAACCTCCAAAAAAAAACGCTGAATGCAAAGACGAAATATAAAAGATCAAGTTTTTGTTTTATTATGCAGGATAATCTAGCAGGTAAACAACTATAGTTTTGTGTTTTATAATCTTTAAAAACTAGCATTTCTGATTCTTTTTTAGATCAAAATCAGGAAGTGGATATTAATGATGTGTTTGAAGCAATTTTATTTAGTGAAGAAAAAGTTATAGAAGAAGGTTATAAAAAAGGGTTTACAATAGGATCGTCTGAGGATAGCATCGAGGGCTATCATTTAGGTTATCACAGGGGTGCTGAAATAGGCGCGGAGCTGGGTTATTACAAGGCCTTTGTTGAACATTATTTGGATGATACTAAAAAATTTGAACATTCTGAGAAAATTTTTAAAAATTTAGAATCCTTAAGACAAGGCGTTGAAAGTTTTCCCAGGACCAATACAGAACAAGTGGATTTATTTGAATGTATTGACAAAATTCGTTCAGTCTATAAAAAGATTTGTACACATTTAAAACTAAAAATTGATAATAAAAGTGAAGGAATCAATTTTTAGATATAAGCAATGACACAACTATCTCATATTGTTTTACGACAACAAATCGAACAAATTCTTCAGCATTTACATAAATATTTGCCTTTAGCTAATGTCCATATGGTAGACTATTTCACTAAAAATGTTTATTATGAATACATATCAGAAGATATTAGAATAGAGGCTGAAAACTATGGTCACAAAGAAGTAATTGAAGCAATCTATAATCGAAAAACTGAACATTTACCTTATCTACATCAATATATTAGAAAATGCCAAGAGTTAACACTAAAAAACACTCCAGTTTGTATGTCTTTTGCTGAATTTAAAGAAAAATTAGAAGATTTTGGTTGTAAGGATGTGTCTTATTTCAAATTAGACATTTTTATGAAACCAAAAAAATCACATGAAGTTGAAGTTTTGAGTGGCGTTGCTGCTGCAATAAAACATGTATCAAATACTTCTCATCTTATTGACATTGGTGATGGCAAAGGATACCTTAGTTCTATGTTGGCATTACATTATAAGATCCCTGTATTGGGTGTGGATGCCTCAGAAATAAACACAAATGGTGCTGTAATTAGAGCAAATAAACTTTCAAAGGTATGGAATGGAGTTGTTACAAATATAAAATCCCGAGAAACTAGTATAGATCTGTACAAACAAATTACTAAATATGTTAATGAAAAGCTTGATTTTTGTGAACTTGTATCTAATATATTTCTTGAGACTCCTGAAAGGCTTGGTTTAGTTGGCTTACATACTTGTGGAAACCTTACTCCCACATGTTTAAAAATATTTCATGAAAGTAAACAAATCAAGACAATTTGCAATGTAGGATGTTGTTACCATCATTTAACTGAAGAGTTTGAACCCAGAACTGAGAAAAATAATTATAACCAACATCAGATAGGTTTTCCACTAAGTCAGCATTTAAAAAAGAAAGAGATTCTTCTTGACAGAGGAGCCAGAATGGTTGCAGCACAATCCGTAGATAGAATATTATATAAAAAGGAAAGACCTAGTCGGGCCATGTTTTACAGGGGATTATTTGAAATTATTATAAATGACCATTTTAAGCATAAACCTAGTAGTGAAAGACACGTTGGAAGATTCAGAAAAGAAAGTTCCAACTTTTTAGATTATGTTAGAAAGGCAGCAAAAAGGATAGACTTGCCATTAATACTCTCAGAAAATGAAATTAATGATTTATATGTGAAATATAAAGACAGGATTGATGAAATGGATTTCTTTTATTTAGTTAGGAGCATGTTAGCACCAGTTATTGAAACTTTAATTTTACTTGATCGATTACTATATCTCTATGAGAATGGATATAAAAATTCCTTTTTAGTTCAGTTTTTTGATCCCGTTGTGTCCACCCAGATGTTATGGAATTGTTTCAATAAAGGAATGAAATTTATGAGTTTTATATTATAATTTTTCCATCTCTATCACTATCTAGTTTCAGGTATTATAGTCTCAACAAATGATTTGCTGTAGCCAGCAGGATGGTGCACTCAAGATGGAGCAGTGAATCCTATCTTAAAAACTCATAAATATAACATATACTTACATTCATACACACAAATACATATACAGACACACATACATACATATATATATATATATATATATATATATATATATATATATATATATATATATATATATATGTATATATATTATATATATGCAGCCGAGGTCATAGCAATTGCATCACTTAATAAAAATATTTTTTCAAAAATGAGCATTGATTCTCACTTCGGATTATTTTAACAAATAGTGTGATAAGGAAAACTATAAATAATAGCTATTGGAGGCAAAAAACCTAAAGGAAATAAATATTAAAAATAATAAATCTCTAAAGTATTGGTGATTAAGAAAAGACTTCTATTTTTCATGGGATTAAAAAAGAACTTAGGAGAACACACAATTTCAAAAATATGTTCCCAAAGTATGAATAAAAATCCCCAGATCATTACACTTGCTGCATGTTTCACTGTTTTTAATATGCAGGATTTGTGAAATCTTTCATGTGCATGATGTCTTACATTAGAACTAAAGATATAGATTAGCTTTCATCTGAAAACATATTAATCAAATGTTTTTACAAGGTCCAATTTTTTAAATCATTAAAATATCATTTTTAGACGAGCTGTAGTAACCAAAGGAATGAGTTATATATTTATATAGTAAGAGTAACTTGTTTGGAGTAAATATTCATGTCAGAAAACTGCACCATTTACATATTCACAAGATTTAATTTCATTATCTACTGCTTTTATGATTAATAAATATTAAACTTACCTTGTCATTTCTCCAATCGGGCGCTAAAAATGTTTTATCAGCCTCATCACTTGAATTTAAATATAATTTTCTGAAGACATTGGCAATTTCTCTTAATTTCGTGTTAAATCTCATACTTCGCCTTGCCTGCCAATATACGTTGTCGCCAAACCTGTCATGAAGTGCCACTTCAGCATGTTCTAATAAAATCGTTCTAAGAAAAAAAAAAACAGACTTAAAACCTTTGCGTATTATTGTGCCCACAATTTTATAATAAAGTTTATGACATTTTGATATTAATAATAAATAATAAAAAAATGGTTCTTTTCAAATATTTTTAGTCTTTCGACATCGATAAGGGGTTACATCTGCCTAACATGCGGGAAAAATAGGCTCTTTTTGAAAATTTTTTAACACTCTACTATACAAACAATAAAAAAAATCCGTTTTGTGGTTTTATTATATGCATATTCAAATGTCCGAAATATTTTTTTATTTGATGGTATTGGACAAAATGGCGGCGCACTAACACGCAGAACAGAGGCATCTATTTTTTGGAGGTGTTCTGCGGCCGGCAGTAGAACATTAATTCCATCTAGAGCAATCAAACACATTTGTTTATTATTTACATTAGTTTTTCTAGAGAAGTACACACGATTATTGAAAAATATCAATTTTTCAAAAAAATTGTAGAAGATTGAAAAAACATTTCATTTTTGTCCTAAAAATCGGTCTTTATTTGTTTATAAAAAAAAGTAACTGATTAATCCTAATAATCGTGTGTAGTCCCCTAGAGAATCTTATTAAAAAGCTATAGTTAAAAGCTCAAATTAATCGGATGTAAATTGTTGGAGTTATGTCGCCAGCCGGCTTAAAAAACGTAGTTTCGAGAAAAACCCGTGTAAAATTCCTAAATGTTTTCTCTATGGAATTTTAAAAATTTTGGTATGCCAATTTTTTTTTACCTTTATTCTACAATCCCAGGACCATAAAGCAGCCCTTCCAAGTCCAAATTTTAGCCCTCGGCCTCTTCCTTGAACGATCTTAATCTTAATGGAAAAATGCAGCAACGCAACGTAACAAACATGTCTTTACGGACTGGCGTTCAACTTTTTGTTTAAGCTACACCGCCGTACCGGTCCTTGCGTGTGTCCCGGCATTTGTTTATCATTATGTTTTGTTTTGCATCGCGAGTCAGCCTCTCCAGTTGCCTGAATGATACTGTATGACGTAAACAAAACGTGGAACAAAATAGGCATAGTAGTTAACGTATTAATAAAGACGTAATGATGCCAACTTTACTTAATTTACGAAAGTCGTTAGTGATAGATTAAATATACCGACTAAGCCAAATCACTCCAACAGGCTGCGCGCAAAGTAAAGAAGTTTAATTGTCGCTTCGGAAATTTTGTTATAGTTTTAGTAAACCACCTGTGGACAGGAAAGAGCAGGATAATTTATATAAAATTTTCTAGACTGGTTGTCTTATCTTTGGATGATCACGAGTAGATACTGCCTTGTTCTACATCTTTTGAATTACACTACTTTGCAAATAGGGGTTGCGAAGGGAAATTGTTATTAGTAGTTTTCCGTCAGTTGTAGTAGCCTCTATGACAATTTAATATTCTACAGATTTGCTGCCCCTTATTTCTTTGAAAGAACTTCTTTCTTCTTGTCTTTTCAATTATACTGAAAATTTTTTTGAACCTTGATTAATTAGAGTGTAAAATACACTGCTCTGTATAGCGCTGGCAGCTTAAGTCTTAAATCGAAGGAAATAAAAGAGGTTGTTGGACTCTTTCATACAGATCTACCCTTAGTCTTGCGGCTCCGAAGGTGGACATGTCTTTATATCGTCCAGTCCCTAAAGGCGGGATTGTAGCTCTCTTTGAGTAAACCGTAAGGCGAAACTTCACCGCTTAGTTGGCAACCAGTATGGAAAAACCAAACGCAGGCAGTGAGTTGATTCCTAACCCGGTATTTATACGTTTTTTTTTTATCATACTTTAGATTATAGGTGTTAGTCGTTTTTTTGTCGGTGTAGGTTCCGCAATCTTCCATCTAACAGAACCTTGTGATACCTGATGGCCTTTTGACTAGACCCTTGGCTAGTGCACTTTTAAGTGCGGGGGACTATTGTAGGAAATTAACCCAGGCGTACAAGTGGCTGTACCGATCTCAAAAGTGCTAGCTTGTTTGTACGGTCTGTGCTAGAACACAAGTTCACCATTCAAGACAATTTGGTGGTTCCATTGGCAAGGTAGTTAGCATAAAATGAGTTGAAAATACTATACGGGGGTTGTCGTATGTATGACTTTGTCAGCGTTCAACCTTGTTTTTCTAAATCTGTGATTACATAATTTTGACTGGACGCCCTTAGATAAAAAGCAGGAGGTCATCATATGTTGTGAACAGAACATTTATCCTCTCCCAGTCCTACTATGCAAGTGAACTTTCCTTAAAGCTATTTTAAATTCATCAACTTGTTTTCCATCTTTAGCACTGCTATCAAACTTGAAAAGATAAAGTAGCAGTGATTCTATTCTATCGTCGCTTCTATAACACCACAGAAATTTTCAATGTCCTCATCTGCATGAGTTATTGTTGGTGCATATTATAGAGGCTATTTGAGGAAATGACTATAGAGGGAAACTGAAACTGAACAAACTCTTTATTATTTGAATTCATTATTTATAAGGTCTATATTACAGATTTTGGACTTATAAATATTGATAAAATTTGCCTTTCGGCTAGCCGGTGTACTGCCTGGTGGTAACTTAAACCTTGTGTACTTGTATATTTTGCCATTTTCGATGAAACTTTCATGGCATTACGGATTTATTAGTTTCATCATCAAGTTCAATCATTTACCATTTAGGTCTTGAAAAAGTTCAGTGAAAAACCTATTTGAAATTCTGTTTTTATTTTGCCTCCATACAGCTGTTAAATAAAAAATAGCGGATCTCAATAATAAAGGAAAAAATAGACCCTAAACCAATTTAATATAAAAAAATAATATATAAAAATTATTATATTTCAAAATAATTACTTTATCAATACTCATCGATAAATTATAAGAAAAAAATTTTAACAGGTAATTCACCAAAATTTTATTTGCTTCCTTGTAAAAAAGATAATAAAATAAATGTTGTTCCCCTTTATTTTAAACTAGAAAGAATTTGGTCAGACGTCGACAAAAAAAAGGTTACTTTAAAATCGCCGCTATCGAGGAGGCTCGTGTATATTATACGATACGTCTTTTGTTTTTTTTTTACCGATTTTTTCAACATATTTTTGTAAGGACTTGACGTAATTTCCACAGTTCTTTGTACAGTATTTTTTGTAGTTTGGACATAAAGATTTTACAATTTTTTTTAACGCTTCAGCGAAATAGTCGGTTCACTATTTAAATATGTGGTCGTAAAAGATCATGTGCTTTTATTACTTGAGTTAGTTTGAGAGAGACAGTATTATATATTTTCAGCTGCTTTAAACAAAGGTTCGGGAAAGACGTTTTTGTCCATGAGCCAAACTATAGCCGTTTGAAATCCGTTCTAAATGGTAAGATTCTGCAAATAAACTTACAACTTGATATTACGTTACTTGACGACCTGGATTTGTCCTGAATCATTGTTTTGTTGCTTGAATATAATAAGAACTCATAGGTTTAAAAAGAAAAAAACGTCGAGTGGCTGAAGCCGGTGAGTAGTAAGGCCTGGCAGTTGTGTCATTAGCCTTTAGTATGTTCAACGCTTCCAGGTTCTTCGAATGCGTTATATGTCCATCAAGTAGAAATAACACTTTATTTCTAGGGTTTGTTTTTACGACACTTATAAAATGTTTTCATCCATTTTACAAATAAGTTTGAGTTAACATAGCCAGTGCATGGAATGGTGACAACACTCTCAGAAAGTGTGCCATTCCCCAATTCAAGATTTCTCATTCTTTCGAACATTTAATCCTAAAACTTTTTGCGTTTTTTTCTGAATGGTGGAAAATCCACTTTCATCGCCGTTAGATATGGTAGACGAAAATTTATTTTTAATCTGCGATTTTTTTAAAGTGAGGGTCAATTTTGCCAACTCTCCCTACTTAAAAACTGTTAACGCGAAATGATATATTGCTTCTCCCGCTTTACCAAGGTCAAGGTCGGTCTTTCATGGGCGGGGTGATTTTATAAATATTTGGTAAAAAGTTTTGCCCCATTTTTTGTTATTTTCAAAAATTTTTGAATTTGAAAAAAAAATATTGAATGTGCTTCTACATGGCCCCATGAATTACCAATTTCAATATATGCAGTGAATTTCATATATATATATATATATATATATATATATATATATATATATATATATATATATATATATATATATATATATGGTTTGAAAAGTCCGTGCAAAGTCCGAGAGATGGCACCACCGGCGCGTATCGAGGTCATGTTTAGTTAGTAGCATCTCTTGAATGAACGCACACCAAGTTTCAGCCATATTGGTCTATTTCTTTGTGTTTGGCATTCTCGTGTGAATCAAGGAAATCGAGTGATTTTCAAGAAATGGACGAAAAAGAATTTCGTGTGGTGATTAAACATTACTTTATGAAAGGCAAAACGCCTCAGGAGACTAAAGAGAAGCTTGATAAACATTATGGTGACTCTGCACCTTCGATTAGAACAGTTTATAAGTGGTTTCAAAATTTTCGGACTGGCCATATGGGCACAAGTGACGCTGAACGTTCTGGACAGCCTGTGGAGGTTACGACTCCAGAAATCATTGATCAAATCAGACACACAGAAGAGTTAAGGTGCGTGAGATTGCTAGTGCTGTGGGCATCTCGACTGAACGGGTATATAATATTCTGCATAAACATTTGGACATGAGAAAGCTATCCGCAAGATGGGTGCCGCGATTGCTCACGCTTGACCAAAAACGGAATCGTGTGAAGTGTTGCAAGGATGGTTTGCAGCTGTTCCAGAAGAATCCGGAGGACTTTAAGCGTCGTTTCGTCACTGTGGATGAAACATGGATATATTACTATACTCCTGAGACCAAACAACAGTCTAAACAATGGGTTACCAAGGGGGAATCTGCACCAAAAAAGGCGAAGACCGTTCCTTCGGCCGGAAAGGTTATGGCGACTGTCTTTTGGGATTCGCAAGGGATAATCCTCATCGACTATCTGGAAAAGGGTAAAACTATTACAGGTGAATATTATTCATCGTTATTGGACCGTTTGAAAACCGAGCTGCAAGAAAAACGCCCGCGATTGGCCTACAAGAAAGTTCTTTTTCCATCACGAGAACGCACCAGCACACACCTCAGCAGTTGTGGTCGCAAAATTAATGGAAATAGGTTTCCAACTCGTTTCACATCCCCCCTATTCTCCAGACTTGGCTCCCTCGGACTACTATTTGTTCCCCAATTTGAAGAAATGGCTGGCGGGACAAAGATTTTATTCAAACGAGGAGGTGATTGCAGACACTAATGGGTATTTTGCAAACAGACCTATTATTCGGAAGGGATCAACAAACTAGAACATCGTTGGACGAAGTGTATAAGCCTAAAAGGAGACTATGTCGAAAAATAAAAAAGGTTTACCCCAAACACATAAGTAGTTTTTATTTTTGCACGGACTTTTCAAACCTGCCTCGTATATATATATATATATATATATATATATATATATATATATATATATATATATATATATGTATATATATGTGCCAAAAGTTCTGTTTATGACTGTTGGGTTTCCTCAAGAGAGTTTTTTTACGAGTGGTAGTCGACAGATTTCTTTCTAATACCTTGACTATCAACACCGGTGTGCCCCAAGGCTCCATACTGTCTTCTACTATCTTTCTCATTTACATCAACGATTTACTGGCAAAGACCAGGAATCCAATCTGCAGCTTTGCTTCATCACCTTTAACGCTTGACGGTCAGGTACTCATGCAAATATCTGCAGGCAGCAGGAAGTCGTTTAACTTAACAAAGACCTGGAAGAAATTCTATCTTGGGGTGACAGCAACCAAGTAGAATTTAACGCTACAAAAAAACCAGGTGGTAGTTTTTTCTAAAAAGTTAACGTTGCTGAACCCGACATAGTTATATCGTGGCGCTTCATTCTTCTAGCAACGTCACTCAATTTGCTGGGCGTTACGAGCAAATATGTCTTGGCAAGAACATGTTGAATGCAGAGCAAAGACAGCTTCTCAAAAGCTGGGAATAATATTTCGAACTAGAAAGCTTTACACTACACAACAACAGTTAATTCTGTACAAAGCTCAAATTCTACCAACTATGGAATACTGCTCCCATGTTTAGGGCTCTGCTCCCAAACATGCATTGCATTTATTAGATTCTATTCCGAGGAGTGCTGTTCGCCCGATCGGAGACCTAAAACTAACCAGCGACCTTGATTCCTTGGTTTAAGTCTATTCTACAAGTACTTCATGGAAAGACGGATAGATATAGCCCGCTCCCAAAGTGGTGCATGCTAGGAATATATGTCGCGCTTATCCGTATAAAGTGCAGCTTGTCATCCAGCGTATAACCCTTTTCAAGCAGTCTCTTATATGGATAACATCATCTCTTGGAATGGTTTGCCCAGGACTGGGTTTCCCACCGAGTCCAATTTACAGCAATTCAGGAGCAACGTAAATCGCTTTGCCGGCACACGTGTAAAAAATATTTTTGTCCATTTTTTTAAATATCTCTTTCTTAGTTCTGACAATGATCACTCTGATATAGATCCGATATTTTATCCAAATAAGAAAGTGAAGATAATCAAAGTGAAGAATATTATTATGATGAAAATGATTACTTTGCTAAATAACGTATTTAGTTCGGTTAGTTCAGGTAATTCATAATATAACTTTTACTGTTTTTGCACAATTTATAATTAATTTTATTATATATAATTAATCATCAGTATTTATTCTACTAGAAGCAAAAATTACTTACACTTAATAAGTACCTATCTAAATTTTAGCAACAATTTAATCTCAGATAATAAGAAAATTTAGTTAATTTATGGTACCTAAGCAACGCTTTTTAAATAATTATGTTTTTAATCATTTTGCAGGTAACAAGAAAACGAGATATTGGCA
>CM032446.1:143309751-143522251 GCA_019049505.1 Pachyrhynchus sulphureomaculatus
TAAAAGATTGCTTGAAAAACGTTGTACGCGGAGTAACAAGCTGAACCTCATACGGATGCGAAGCACCAGCGCGACGTGTATTTCTAACATGCACCGCTTTGGGAGGAATTAAGCGGGCTACATCCTTCGAACACTTTCCATGAAAATACTTGTAGAACAGACTCAAGTCGCCAACCGTTCTTCGATGTTCCAGCGAATCAAGGCCGCCGGTCAATTCCGGGTCCCCAATCAGACGGACCGCTCTTCTCTGAACAGAATCCAACAAATGCAGTGTATGTTTGGGAGCGGAGCCCCAAACGTGGGAGCAGTATTCCATAGTTGGTCGAATTTGGGCTTTGTAAAGAATTAACAGTTGTTGTGGGGTGTAAAGCTTTCTGGTTCTAAATAATATTCCCAACTTTTGAGAAGCTCTCCTTGCTATGCCTGCAACATGTTCATGCCAAGACATATTTGCTCCCAAACTAACGCCCAACAAATTGAGCGACGATGCTAGGGGAATGGAGTGCCCCGACATAACTATGTCGGGTTCAGCAACGTTAACTTTTTTAGAAAAAACTGCCGCTTGGGTTTTTGTAGCGTTAAATTCCACTTGGTTACTGTCACCCCAAGATAGAATTTCTTCCAGGTCTTTGTTAAGTTGAACGACCTCCTGCTGTCTGCGGATATTCGCCTGAGCCGCCGATGTCCGAGCGTTCAAGGTGAATGAAGAGACAAGCGTACTGTCATCTGCAAAGCTATAGATTGGATTCCCGGTCTTTTCCAGCAGATCGTTAATGTAAATGAGAAAGAGAGTAGGAGACAGTATGGAGCCCTGTGGCACACCAGCGTTGATAGTGAGGGTGTTAGAAAGAAATCCGTCCACAAACAGAACCTTTCGGACATACCATAAGAACGCAACTTAGCCAACAGTCCATCGTGCCAAACACGGTCGAATGCCTTGGATATGTCAAGAGCAACCGCTCGAGATTCTCCAAAGTGTTCAATTGCGTTGTTCCAAACATGTGTTACATAAGTCAGAAGATCTCCTGTTGATCTATGTTTACGAAAACCATATTGGTGATCGCTAATAATATTGAATCGTTCAAGATATTTTAGAAGATGCTCATTGATAACCTTTTCCATGACTTTCGATATTATTGAAAGCAGTGCAACTGGTCGGTAGTTATTTGGCAAGGTCTTCTTACCTTTTTTAGGTATCGGCTGAACCGTGGCACATTTCCAGCAGGACGGAAATATTCCCTTTCTGTAGGATAGGTTAAAAAGTCTACAGAAAACTGGTGTTAGTTCCCTTGCACAGTTTTTGAGAACTATGGCAGGTATTCCGTCAGCGCCAGAAGCCTTCTTGGTGTCTAGCTTCATTAAAATACGCTTTATGATGCGCTGTCTGAAGACAACATCGGGCATCCTTGACTGCAATATGGGAATAGTAGGTGGTGTTTTTCCTTGGAAATCGACAGTAGAATGTGAAGCAAAGAGTTCAGCCAACAAGTTCGCTCTCTCAACAGGTGTGGTTGCAATGGAATTATCTGGCCGTGTGAGTGGTGGTATGGTGGACTTGGTAAAATTTTGACTCGCTGCCTTAGCGACTGCCCAAAAGGACCTGGAATTGTTGGGACAAGCGAGAAGTTTGTTTCTAATTCGTTGATTGTGTGCCTCCTTGGTTTCGTCGATAATTCCCTTGCATCTGTTCCGGGCATGAACAAAGATGTTTCGATTTACGGTGTTAGGATTTTCACGCCATTGTCGGTAGGCATATGTTTAGAAGCAACAGCTTCTTTGCATTTTCGGTCGAACCAAGGCTTGCCGTTGGAGGAACATTTCTTCGAAAAAGGGATGTAAGCTTCCATACCAGCCAAAATAACATCGGAGACCTCCCTGGCGCAGTCAGATGGGTTATCGGATCGAAAACAAACGTCCATCCAAGGGAAAGTTCGAAAGTATTCCATGAGATCTTCCCATTTAGCAGATTTGTAGTGCCAAATCTTGCGCGGCCTAGGCGCCTCTCTGTCACTGATTAGCAGGATACTCGATGTCGAAAGCAGTTTATGGTCGGAAGAACCTAACGGCGGATTTACGGTGACCGTGTAAATCTCCGGATTGGTGGTTAAAAACAGATCAAGAAGACTGGCGAACTCCCCGTCTCGAACAGGGATCCGTGTTGGTTCGTCAATAAGCTGAGTTAAGCCACAACTGATTGAGAATGATTCAGCTTCACGACCTTGTTCGTCGGTAGTATTTGAATATTTGAGCCAGTTGATATTGTGGACATTAAAGTCGCCCAGGATGACAATTTTTGGCACTTGAATAGTTACTTTGTAAATGATCGATGGTGTCTGCAAGAGAAGCGAAAAGTGTTCGAAAATTGGTATCTCTTGGTGGTCGATACAGGATACAGATAAACCTTGTGGTTTGTTGAGTCGTTATTTTTAACCACATAACATCAAAGTTTGGGGGCCCCCCCCCCCCCCTCCAGAGCTTCTTCTCGTTGATAAGAGAGGTCGCTTCTGACAAAAAGACAGATTCCAAAGTTACGCCTAAATCGGGAATAGAAGTCGTACCCAGGATAAAGATAGTTGACCGTGCTGGTCGATGGACTGACCTTGGTTTCACATAGAGCGAGTACATGAGGTTTATCTGATTGCAGGTGTTGATGCACTGAATTTATGTTCGAGTTTATACCTCGTATGTTGCAAAAATCTATCTTAAAATTATGATGTCTGCAAGTCGACGCCTCCGAACCAGCCCCCACCCGGAGATCCGAACGGGGGGCCATTCTACCTCCGGAACTTCTTGCATCCAGGCGCCTCATCATGCTCTTTGGACCCACAGTATTTAATGTGGAATTTTCCTGTTCTGTCACATGTTTATCTTTGGCTTTGATCCAGGGGGTGTTATTATTGGGTAGTTTTGGGTCCTGACCTGATACTTTTCCAATGATCTGTGAGTTCTTGTTTGTTTGGTGGTTCGGTCACTGCTGTCTGTTTGCTGTGCATAGTTTTCCGGTAGAACTGTGTTTGGCTTCTTCGGAAGAGGTTGTTGGTATCTTTCCTCTCGCTTGGTTCTTTGTATCTACGAAGTCTTGCGGCATATACGGATAATTTTTATTTCAGAGTATCCAAGATTTTCTGGCAGTGTTCTATTGGGAGACCCGGACTTGATCTTGTTTATACTGTGTGACTCGTTTGGACACGTTCCCGTTGATAAACTGGGTAAGGTGTCCTAGATATCTCCTGATGTTGTTGATTTGGTTTTCTATTCTTATTTGCCGTTTGAATTTTGGTTTTGTGCTGTTGGGATTTCTTTGTCGTTGCGGGAGTTTTTGATTAAATACTTTGTCGGTTGCGTTTGGGATTGATGGTGGTGGGTCTAGGCGGCGAGTGATTCCCTTCTCAGTGGTTTCTTTGTCAGGACTTGTGCTTTTATCAAAGCAACGCATGGTGTGTTCGTTTGTTCCTGTAGTATAACTCATGCGTTGCCGTGATTTTCCCGCCTTGGTGGGTGTCGGCTTACTCGCCGGCACAACACTTTTGGCAGGTCCATTGCCCGGTCTTCATCGTTTTGGTCGAGCTGCCATTTCCCGCGACGTCCTCGACCGTTACGTCGCTCGCCCGATGCTTCTTTTATTGGTCTACTGTTGTTTGGGATGTTTTTAGTGTTTTGTGGTGTCAGAAGCTCAAAGTGTCCCGACATTGGGTTGCCTGTTAGTAGAAGGTAAATAGTTTCGGTGTGTTTTCTTGTGCTTATTATTGTTGGCTTGTCCCTAAAAGTTATTTTTGTATCTCTTGTTCTTCGTTGTTTTGAGAAGATATGAAAGTTGCTATTCTGGGTTTCCGAGAGGGCAAGTATCTCTAGGCTCGTTCCATAGGTGCCATTTTTCCTCATATAGTTATAGTAGTTATTGAAGTCTTTCATATCGTCGTCCCCAATTAATGAAAATGTGTTAAGTTTCGACTAGTTTTGTTGTATATATCTTAGAGCAGCCTCTCGGAGTCTTTCATGATGGTTTTGGTGGCCATATAAGTGTAAGCTAACTGCACGGAAAAGGCAATTTCCATCACCTACAATGTCGGATCTGGTAAAACTATCGGGAGTAGTTTCAGCTGAGGCGGTTGGTTGGATCGTTTGTCGTTGTTGTTGTTGTGGTGGTGCTGTAGCTGTTTGTACGACAGGGGTCCGCCTCCTCAGCACCCTGCCATTATCACTAGTATAATTATTATTATTTGACATAGTGTTCCCACGAGTATCCTAGGAAAGAATGGTCGACTGCGGCAGAGCCTGGATGCTACAGCAAGGCTACTTACTCCCGGAGGGCGCCCGGTATCCGGGGGGGGGGGGGGATAATTTATTAATACTATTTTTTTTTTTAAATTAGGCTATAGATTTTCTAGAAAATACAATGCTCTTAGGAAAACTAAAAAACCTTTACCTTGCTTGTGTCTCTGTTAATACTTCACTCAGTTTGGTAGCTGGTCCATGAAATGATAAACATTTCACATTGTTTGTAGTAAAATTTGTATAATGAAAAAATCTAAGTTTTGGGGGCCGCAGACATTTCTCAAACTTCCACTTCTCTTCAAAATTGCCTGTCTTAAACATATCTTCAAAATGTTGCAAAATATAAACATTATCCATTATAACTTTTGTATATTTGCTGTTTCTTAAATCTAGAAAGAAATAATAGAAAAATATATCAAGTTATAATGATATATTAAGTTGCATGTTTACAGCTTCTTATATATTTTTTAACTGATAAATTTTTAAAAGGAAAACAATTAGTAGGCCAATTTCTGAGTTACGTGGGATTTGAAACTGACAGACAGAAAGTAATATCATATATTACTTTCGTTTTTGTTTTCGAGCCGATTATCTACAAACTCTTAAGATGTTACCTACAGAAAATCTTTAACTTGCATTAATGGTAAACTTTGGTTTTTAATAACTAACTAATCTAATTTTAATAAAGATCTACATCAAATTCTTAGGGGCACTGACATGCTCGAGTTGTTTATAATGTGGCAAGTGTTTGTCATTTCTTATGTATAACTTTCACTTGTCAGGACCAAGAATGATGTATATATACATATAAATAAATAAAATAAATAAATAAATAAATAAATAAATAAATAAATATATATATATATATATATATATATATATATATATATATATATATATATATATATATATATATATATATATATATATGTATTATTTGATCAGATTTTTAAAACCATGCAATAGGTTCTAAGATTTCCCGAAAGATCGTGTTTTTCTCTGTCAATTTCATATTATATATTGACGCTATAATGATAAAATTAAGACAATACATTTATACTGAGGTGTCCTACGTAGAAATGACGCACAACTAAAGTGATGGTAGCGATTGTGTATCAAATTCTTAGGGACTCTGACATGCTTGGGTTGTTTATAATGTGGCAAGGGTTTGTCATTTCTTATGTATATCTTGCAATTGTCAGGGTCAAGAATGATGTATATAATATATATATATATATATATATATATATATATATATATATATATATGTAATAGATTAAAATTCCGGGTTTCAATCCGTTCGTCTGACAATGAATTTGCACGTCGTTGCGCTAAAATCTCATTTGGCATTTTCAAGTGCTCCCGCTGCTGCTGCTGCCGCTCGAAGCTAACTGAGAAACCGACGCGCGGTCGCCGTTCTTTATAGTCTACGCAGATTGTAGGTGGGGGGGTCGGAAATGCTCGTCCGAGCGCCGGTGTTTGCCGACTAGGTGGTAATTACGGGTTCCGGCACTACGCTGACTATTGCCCTCTCGATGCTCTGGTTATTCCTTGGTTTAGCTAGTAGACCCTTCCATGTAGTGGAGATATTCAGCGCATCATTTTGCTTATTTAGCTGTCCATTCTTTTCGATTTCCAAGGCTTCTCTGATTATGCGTGTTTTATAATGTGAAATCGAGGCTATTTGTTTAGATCCCTCAAAATTGATGTTGTGACCAGTATCATAATGGTGCTGAAAAAGAGCTAATGTTGTTTTTGACACTTATTACATGTTCTTGGATCCGGTAGAGATTCTTCTGTTTGTTTGTCCTATGTACAATTTGTGGCAGTCTCCGCATGGAATGCTGTAAACTCCATGATTTTCCAGGTTTTTTTGTCCTTGGGGTTACCCAGGATGTCTGCCGAAATGTTTTGTGGTTTGTATGTTATGCCTATGTTGTGTTTTCTTAGGACTCTTCAAATCCCATCTGTAACACCTTTCACATACAGTAATAGGACTCTACTCTGGTTGAGGTCGCGTTCTTCTGTCCTTGTCAGATTTTTAAAAAGCATGCAATCTGAAAAGTTACACTGATCACACAGAGATCCCTGATCACAAGCACCTCCACACTATCTCGTATCAATCAATTAATTTAAAAATACATATTTATATAATTTAATTTACAGTTCACAAAAATACATATTTATACATTTATTTCATATATTGATGCACAAATAGCAATTATCGTTTGCTTATATTTACTTCCATATTGCCCTACATCTTTAAGACTAGTCAATAATACAAAACAGAATATTTTATGTAATGTAATTTTAATATAAGTCCCAATTAACAGCTTCTAACGATTTGAAGTATGTTTATATTGCAATCATATTCTTCTTTTTACTGAGATTAGGGGTTTTTCCTTTGTTTTAATTACAGTCAAACAGACAAATTCTAATTTTGTTTTTAAGTCTGCATGAAGCATAATGTTCTTTATATCTAGTGTTAAAATTTCTTCCTGTTTGTCCTATATACAGGCTATTGCATTCATTACATTTTATTTTATAAACTCTTGATTTTTTGTAAAAAAAAGATAAATTTAAAAATTCAGGAGTTTATAAATTTAAATGTAATGACTGCAATAGCCTGTATATAGGACAAACAGGAAGAAATTTTAACACTAGATATAAAGAACATTACGCTTCATACAGACTTAAAAACAAAATTAGAATTTGTCTGTTTGACTGTAATTAAAACAAAGAAAAAACCCCTAACCTTTAATAGTCAACAAAACTATATATCCTTACTAGATGAAAATTTATTTATTGCCTTTGATAATGTAGTAGTAATACGAAACTGCAGTTACGCACTGCAACTTTTTATATGTCAGTTAACAAAATAAAATTTTACCCTGTGTCTTCTTTAGGTGTTTTGAATTTTCACGTATACGTGTGACTGGCTAAAATTGGTTTAGTACTATTGTTTGTTTATTAATATTTTTTTGTTGTCCACTGTGTTGTATAGACCATTTCTTGCTCAGTATTTACCAACTGCCGATTTGTTTATTTATCTTTCTCAGGTATGTAATTTTTAATTATAGAAGTGTAGTTGATTTTCTTCATTATTTGCTAATCTTTAAGCGGAAAATTAAATCTCTTTTTTTAAGCAGTTATTATTTTGTTTAGGTGTAAAAGCTAACTTTTACCATATGTTTTAAAAAAAGCGCTTCATAAAATATTTCCACACATTTTGACCGGATATTTCTCTTAATTCCTTTAATAATGACCTATTCACGTGCACTGGTAACTTTTTATAGATTATGAAGCCTATTAACTCATTCTTTTTCAATTTGTTAAGTTTTCACCATAATTCTTTCGTGCACACTGCCCGCCATGTCTATTACTTCTCTGCTAAGTCTTTTAAAATGTAAGATGGCTTTATTTATTTTTAGTGTATAAGATCACTTCAGTGTCTGTCCGTCGGTCTCTCACATCCGATTTTCTCCGAAATTATTTGCCATCGAAAGTTAAAATTTGGCACTCATATAGGAATTGATTGCCTCATCAGAGCCGTGTAGTTTTGGAAGTTAAATTTTGACTTAAGAGGTTAGTTTTGGAGGGTGAAATCGCACATTTTACTTTGTATCATTTTTAAAAAATTGTAAAAAATGCTGCCCCCCTTTCTTGAAAACTACTGATCAAAAAATCTTGAAAAAAATTATAGAATATTCTTCGTAGGGTGCAGATTGAACTAAAATTATCTTTAATAATTTATCTTGTAATTAAAAAAAAATCCAAAAATTTCAAAGTCATCAGTTTTCAGTAAAGATCGGAAAAAAAACTTTGTTGAAAACTCATTTAGGGTGTATTTTTTTTTTTTTTTTTAAGCAATCAACATACGGAACACTAATTGTGCAAGTCTGACTTGCACTTGGCGGGTTATTTGTTTTTAGTGAGTTTCTAGTCTCCCTCTACATGCTTGTGTTGTTTGCCGATGATACATTGATTTCGTGTTGGGAAGATAGCTTGAGTGACTTGATTTCGAATGTGAATCGGTTGCTCAGGGGAATCGATGTTATTTTCAGTTAATAAGTTTAAAATAAAAGCTAGTAAAATAAAAACTAGTAAAATAAAAGCAATGAATAGTAGTAACTAGTTATAAAATTAATGTCAATAATTTTTTATATAAAAAAATTGCAAACAGATAATTACCTGATGACGGCAAATCTTATGTAACGGAGGAATAAGATCGATTTTAAAGCGCAACTGATACATTCCAATGAACCTAATGCTGGGTACTCTGGGATGGCTTTCAGTAAAACAAAGGATGTACTGTTGCTTTCAACATATTTTAATAAATTTGTTAGCTTGTAAGGGGAAGTACATTCCAACTTTACAAGAAGTATTATTAACTTTTATACAGAAACTACAAGTAGATGATGTACTTCCTTTTATAAATTAAATGAATTTAATGTTTGCCAACGAATATTAACTGTATTGCAACAGTGCCTGCTTTTAAAACTAAAGAAAAGTATTCTAATTTAGTCAAATATGCTTTTTACTTCAGTTTGGTTGAGTTCTGTGGATGTGTTAATTTTTGTGAATGACAATGATGTGGCAGTTGGTATGTTTTTATTCTTACGGTACAGCTTAAATTGGATATACTTGTTCTTAGTTTTACTTGTAGATACTATTTTAATTAGTTCAAGTTGGTTCAACATCTTTACCTTACTTTTGTATATTGTGCTAAGGACCTTAACTGTGTTGGGAATGTGAAATCTTTGGCACTGGGTAATTCAGAGGTTAGGATAAGTATAAATAAGGTAGATTTGATTGATGATTCTGGAAATTTATATATATATATATATATATATATATATATATATATATATATATATATATATATATATATAACAATCTTTCTAATCAAAAGAGACATTTTATACCTTCTGGTTAAATCAGAAGTGGAAGATGAACACCTCATTTTTATTCAAATTTTCTACAAATTAAAATGATTATTAATTATGATTCCATATCAAGATTCACAGTGTTTTTTAAACTCTTCGCAAAATGTTAATTATTGATTGCACAATAAACTTTACTAAACCTGTTTCTGTTGGTCTAAAAAAAAAAACATCCTTTAACAATTTTTTTTTTTTTTACCAAAAATGTTAAAACCTGGAAGTATTGCAGCTAGCAAATAAATCCCCCCTGCCTTGGAGGTTTTAGTGGTGGACAATTAAGTCGCATTGTTCATATTGCTAAAATTAGTCACTCACTAGAAATATCGTGACTCAAAAATCAGCCATGAAAAGTTAATAGCCTACTATTGTACTGATAATATGAATATTGTCTTTGGAGACTGAAACATTGTAACTGAAATTTTGCAGATACATGCAATCTTGTCACTACAAAGATAAGTCCAAAGGCACAAAGGAATAAGTGAAAATTTGATTGAAATGAGTTTTTTTTACAGTATATTAGTTACTTTCTAACATGCAAATACTACTTACGAATAAAATATTCATGTAATTCTATCACAGGAGCAAAGTTCTGTAAACTTTGTATATCAAAAAATTTTGACCACGAAATGTGCTCCGGAACTTCACTGTAACTCCAATGCACTAAATGAGACCATGGAGGCAAGACTAATGAAAATTTGTTTAAAGTTGGATTTTTGGAATTTTTTAATTTATGTGCAAATACAGCCATTCTCATATATACATCTCTGCGTAGGTTAAAGCCTTCTGGTGGATTAACATCATAAAAAAGGTATCTAAAAAAATGGTTTCAAAAAAGCTCTAGGTACCTACATAGAGAAAATATTAGTTAAATGAGTATTTATTCTGAAATTTAATTTTATAAGACAACTGTTTCACTCTTGTCAATTTGCTAAAAAAAGCACAAAAATTAATTTTTTTTACAAACACAAAATGTATTTTGATATACATAAGAAAACTAGTATTTCTTATTCATAAGGTTTTAAATAGGAAAAAAATTAGCATGAAAATTCTAAAACAAGCAATAATATTAGGTTGTAGATGGGATTTATGTGTGTGGTAAAATGATATTAAGAAAAATAATTATAAAGAATAACATTTCGTATCATTTTCAAATGTATAGATACATTTCAAAATTTGAGGAGAAAAATAAAAAGTAAAGCTGGAAAGTATTTAGTGAGTTGTTGGCTGAATATCTATTATTCAGTTGTTCAAATAAGTTAAAGCGGGAACTTTTGCTCTAATCCAATAAAGTGTTTTAATGCTTCAACCATACATATATTTGTATGAAACTATTTGATAGTAAAAACACTGACCGAAAGTCTTGATTCTCACTTTGGCATTCATTTTTGTAACATACATCTTCACAAAAAACTGCACATAATAAATAGATAGCAAAATTAAAATCTTTTTAGAGATCATTGTAACAATTCTGTATTATTAGTATTTATTTTCTAATCATTTTTAAATTCGTTTATTTTGATCTTTCTAACCTAAAAGAATATCAACAAATTTGCTGAAATTGCATTAAAATAAAATACCAGATGGCGCTACGACGAGACAATTCTTTCTTTATGCAACCACGAAACAAGGGAGCACTATGTCCATTTTAGTAATAGTCCGAGAGCAAGTATTCAATGAAGTATAAAATGTTTTTGGTTCAGTATACGTAAATAACTAAAGCTAGATTAAACACAAAATTTAAAAACTTGTTAGATAACTAATTTAAACTCTAAACGCGTTTAGTTGTTTATCTCTATCAAGAGTGAGCTTTGAACCTTTGGATTCACCATAGAATGTAATAAGAAATTTTAAAAAAATAGTATTTCTCCCACCCTTGGAGGCGGCACCAATACCGTTCCACAGTGACTTGGAGCCCCACGACTTTGGTGTCAAAAAAGTATCTTACTATTACCAAAATTCAAATTTTTGGCTGTCTATGTCTCGTAGGGACGGAGATATAGGTCTCCGTTTCCAGTACATTTTACGCTTGGGTCTATCATAGCCCCGGAATGATAACAAACTATTAAGAAAAAAGGGTCCCGCTCCTAGCCTTGCGAGCATCGCACATTACTACCCTTTTGCCAAATGTTTTTAGTTCGGTATACGTAAATAACTAAAGCTAGATTAAACACAAAATTTAAAAACTTGTTAGATAACTAATTTAAACTCTAAACGCGTTTACTTGTTTATATATATCAAGGGTTAGCTTTGAACCTTTGGATTTACCATAGAATGCCATAAGAAATTTAAAAAAATAGTATCTCTCCCACCCTTGGAGGCGGCACCAATACCATTCCACAGTGACTTGGAGCCTCACGACTTTGGTGTCAAAAAAGTATCTTACTATTACCAAAATTAAAATTTTGGCTGTCTATGTCCCGTAGGGATGGCGATATAGGTGTCCGCTTCCAATACATTTTACGCTTGGGTCTATCATAGCCCCGGAATCATAACAAACTATTAAGAAAAAATAGTCCCGCTCCTAGCCTTACGAGAGTCGCACATTACTATCCTTTTGTAAAATGGAACTCCACGGCTTTAAAAATTGTTGTAAATCTTAAGAGTATCACTTTATCAAAATACAAATATCAGCTCTTTATGTGTGTTCTATAGGGGAGACGATAGGGACCTAGGTTCTAAATACATTTCACTCTTGAACATAGAAAGTCGTGGCGCTCTAGGTGCGGTAGAGTGCACCGCTCGCAATAGTTATGAATCACGACTACACAAGCAAAATTTGAAGTTTTTTGGATAACTTTTTATATGCTAGATCATAAAGTCAAATGTATTGAGCAAGCTCGAGAGACATAGCCCACCTCACTATGGATTTAGAAAATAGCACAGACATAGGGTTTTTTTCTTTATTAGGGGAGACTTTAAAATTTTGATTATATGAAAGTTTTTTTTGTGAAAAATCTCTACCCTCTTTATTGATTTTTATATTAGCTTTTTAAGTTTTATTATATGAAAGGGTTCCTTTCTATGAAATATTTCTACCACTTGGTTATCGACTTTTAAATTAGGTGGACGTTTTTAAAATTGCGCTGTATGAAAGAATTCTCTTTTGTGAAAAATTTCTTTCGCCAATATTGATTTTGATTATATTGTGGTGATCTCCCCCTTGGTTGTCAATTGACGGCCCCTTGTTTGTCAATTGTTTCCCGTCTATTAGCAGCTTTGACTTTCGCGTTTTCTTTTTTTCTTTATAAACGCGCATTGAATCTACTCTTAACATTTATATTAATTTTCAAATAATAATAATAATAAGAGGAAAGGTCACCTATCTAATTGACATAGCGGTCCCCAACGACACAAACATTCAAACGAAATACACAGAAAAAATTTCCAAATACACAGACCTTGCAACGGAAATAAAAAGGCTGTGGAAGCAAGAAAAAGTCATCATTGTCCTCCTCATTATATCAGCCACAGGCCTTACACCAATAACATTCACACCACACTTAGTACAATTAGGACTCAACACAAACATACACAGAAACATTCAGAAGTCAGTGATTTTGAAAACATGTAACATTGTCAGGTCATTCCTTAATACATAATGGTAATAGCGTTTGTGCTGACTTGGCTTTGGCCCGTCAGCCAAACATGGAACCACATTGGCCAAATGTAAGAAAGAAGAACTTTTTTGTAATAATAATAATAATAATAATAACTGGTACAAACAGTTTACCACCACACACGAAGCACTCACACACCAAATCAACAAAGCCATTCTACAACCACACACATTTCCCACTTTCCTCACACAAGGAATAACATACGTTAAACCCAAAAGCTCAGACACCACAAACCCGTCAAACTACCGACCTATCACCTGTCTTCCAACCCTATACAAGATCATCACAGCCACAATATCGAAGAAAATAGAACAACACCTAACAGACAACAATATCCTCACAGAAGAGCAGAAGGGATGCAGGAAAAATAGTCGAGGATGCAAAGAGCAGCTGATTATAGATAGCGTGATTATGGGACAAACCAGAAAAGAACACAGAAACCTTCACATCGGTTACATAGACTATAAAAAAGCCTTCGACTCCATACCCCACAGCTGGTTAATCAGGGCCCTAGAAATCTATAAAATCAACCAACACCTCAGGCAGTTTCTCGCGCAAATTATGAAAACATGGAAAACCAAAATACGCCTAGAAACACAAACCGAACGGATCCAAACAGAAGAGCTGTACATCAGACGGGGTATATTTCAGGGAGACTCGCTCAGTGCTCTATGGTTTTGCCTCTGTCTCAATCCACTCTCAAATATACTAAACAGAACAGAGCATGGCTTCAATATCAGACACCAAAAAGTGAATCAACATAAAATAAACCACCTCCTATATATGGACGACATAAAACTCTACGCTGCCACACAAACACAGCTGAGAGAACTCCTCAAAATCACAGAAATATTCACCTTAGATGTCAATATGGAATTTGGTATAAGTAAATGCAAAGTGCTCCACATCAACAAAGGCCAATGGAAGTGCCACCATGAGATAGAAACCATCAACAATGAAACGCTGGATAACATGTTCGATAAAGAAACATACAAATATCTAGGCTTCCAACAAAGCACCAAACTCAACCACACTCACATCAAAACAAAGCTCAGAACCGAATTCAAAAACAGACTGACGAAACTTTTGCAAACAAAACTCAACTCTAAGAATCTCACTAAAGCCATCAACACGTTCGCTATACCTATACTCACATATTCATTTGGTATCATCAAATGGTCACAAACAGACATAGAAAATATTCACATCCTTATACGATCTCAATTTACCAAATACAGGAAATTACACCCCAACGCATGCAAAGAAAGACTTACCATCGAGAGGAAGGCAGGAGGAAGAGGAATTATAGACATCAGATCATTACACACAAAACAAATACAAACACTTAGGAAATTCTTTCACAGCAAGCAAACCAGCCTCCACACAGCGACAGTGAAAGCAGACAAAAACTACACACCTCTCGACTTAGCCCGGGCAGACCACTCCGCAGACACACACAGTCACACCCAATTACAACAGGAAAAGATGAAAACGTGGTCAGAGAAAAACACTCCACGGAAAACACAGATACCACATAGAACAAGACCACGTAAATAAAAAACAATCATACACCTGGTTACGGGATGGGCAGCTATTCCCTGAGACTGAAGGCTTCTTACTTGCCATCCAGGATAAAGTCATATTAACCAGAAACTACCAAAAGCATATCATCAAAGACCCGACTATTGCAGAGGACAGATGTAGGAAATGCCACCAGCAGAAAGAAACGATCGAACACATAACGAGCGGATGTAAAATATTGGCCGGAACGGAGTACACAGCCAGGCATGATTCAGCTGCCAAAGTGGTTCACCAAGCACTAGCC
The DNA here is from genome assembly GCA_019049505.1 of Pachyrhynchus sulphureomaculatus. Lineage (NCBI taxonomy): Eukaryota > Metazoa > Arthropoda > Insecta > Coleoptera > Curculionidae > Pachyrhynchus > Pachyrhynchus sulphureomaculatus. The sequence goes on from CM032446.1 coordinate 143,324,412, forward strand.
ACAACATACAGACTCATAGAAAACACAGATCCCTACTACAAATACACGCCAACATCCATACTTGAAAATGAAGATTACAAGCTCTACTGGGATATCGGTATCCATACAGATAAAACAGTCTCCGCCAATAGACCCGATATTACTTTTCAGTGCAAAAAAGGAAAAGTCACCTATCTGATTGACATAGCTGTCCCCAACGACACAAACATCCAAGCGAAATACACAGAAAAAATTTCCAAATACACAGACCTTGCAACGGAAATAAAAAGGCTATGGAGACAGGAAAAAGTCATCATTGTCCCCCTCATTATATCAGCCACAGGCCTTACACCAATAACATTCACACCACATTTAGTGCAATTGGGACTCAACACGGACATACACAGAAACATTCAGAAGTCAGTGATTTTGAAAACATGTAACATTGTCAGGTCATTCCTTAATACGGAATGATAATAGCGTTTGTGCTGACTTGGTTTTGGCCCGTCAGCCAAACATGGAACCACATTGATCAAATGTGAGAAAGAAGAACTTTTTGTAATAAAATAATAATAAAACCCCTCAGGGGCTAGGGAATCCCAGGATTCTCCTAGTACGGGCATTGACGATCCCGAGGTACCTGAGTCATGTTGTGCTGTCTTGTGTTGTCCAGATTATGTGTAATAAAAACGCAATCTTAAGGTGTTTACCGTGCCGAGAAGATGAATGGCTCAGCGTTTATGAGTCGCGAACGGTTCCCCCGGATACCGGGCGCCCTCCGGGAGTAAGTAGCCTTGCTGTGGCATCCAGGCTCTGCCGCAGTCGACCTTTCTTTCCTAGGATACTCGTGGGAATACTATGTTAAAGAATAATAATTATAATAATGAAAATGGAATGGTGTTGCGGAGGCGGACCCCTGTCGTACAAACAGCTATAGCAACACCACAACAACAACAACTACAGACGAACCAAACAACCGCCTCAGTCGAAACTACTCCCGATAGTTTTACCAGATCCGACATTGTAGGTGATGGAAATTGCCTTTTCCGTGCAGTTAGCTTACACTTATATGGCCACCAGAAACCATCATGAGAAACTCCGAGAGGTTGCTCTAAGATATTTACAACAAAACTGGTCGGAACTTCATACATTTTCATTAATTGAAGTCGACGATATAAAAGACTTCAATAACTATTATAATTATATGCGGAAAAATGGCACCTATGGAACGAGCCTAGAAATACTTGCCCTCTCGGAAACACAAAATAGCAACTTTCATATCTTCTCAAAACAACGAAGAACAAGACATACAAAAATAACTTTTACGGACAGACCAACAATAATAAGCACGGGAAAATACAACAAAACCATTTACCTTCTACTAACAGGCAACCCAATGTCGGGACACTTTGAGCTTCTGACACCACAAAACATTGAAAACATTCCAGAGAACAACAGACCAATAAAAGAAGCATCGGGCGAGCGACGTAACGGTCGAGGACGTCGCGGGAAATGGCAGCTCGACCAAAACGATGAAGACCAGGCAACCGAAAATGGACCTGCCAAAAGTGTTGTGTCGGCGACTAAGCCGTCACCCACCAAGGCGGGAAAATCACAGCAACGCATGAGTTGCACCACAGGAATCAACGAACACGCCATGCGTTGCTGTGATGAAAACACAAAACCTGACAAAGAAATCACTGAGATGAGAATCACTCGCCGCTTGGACCCACCAACATCAATCCCAAGCACAACCGACGTAGATACGGGACAAACACAACCACCAAAGCCAGGCCAGGGCCCGTATGTTTTGCAAGGACAACATGCAACTACCAAGGCTGGAAAACCAAGACAGGGGTTAAAGTGGACGGATGAGATGAATAGGACGGTGATGCGCTGTTACTACACCGCCACTAAACTCGAAACAATAACATCGGGCTACAGACAGCAACTGCACAGACTTTTCTTGACCGAATATCCACATCTGCAATTACTTGTTTCAGAACAGAGAGTAATAGACCAAAAAAGAGTTATTACCAAGAACAATCGTCTCACACCTCTCGAATTGCAAACCATCAAGGACACAGTGGCTGTTGAACTGAACACAGACCAACCAAACAATAGAAACAATAAAGCAGATTCCGAACCAGCCTCACACACACAACCACCCAGTCGAACACAACAATACCCACCACCCAGGAGGAGCATAACGCAAAATAATATAGCGAGTACCGCGCAACACCATATCACAGACAACAACATGAATCACTCGCCACCCTCAACGACATCCACACAACATCACCCCGAATCACCTCTCATACAAACACTTAAAGCAAAAATGGAGTCACATCTAGCTCGATGGTCAGGCACCGACCCCACAACAAGAAATCCCATCCCTCGTTTAATCTTCAGACAGAGCACGCAACCAATCCTCAACACACTAAACAAGCACATAATACCTCAGTATATAACAGACTTAAGCACAATCGAAGACATTCACACAATAATATACGCAGCAGCAATCACCACTCTAACACAAAATAATCAAAAACTCCCTCAACGACAAGGAAACCCCAACAGGACAAAACCAAAATTCAAATGGCAAATAAGAATAGAAAACAAAATCAACAACATCAGGAGAGATCTAGGACATCTTACCCAGTTTATAAGCGGGAACGCGTCCAAACGTGTCACACAGGGGGCAAACAAGATCAAATCTAAGTCTCCCAACAGAACACTGCCAGAAATCCTCGATACTTTGAAACAAAAACTATCTGTATATGCCGCAAGACTCCGTAGATACAAAGAATCAAATGAGAGGAAAGACACCAACAACCTCTTCCGAAGAAGCGAAAAACAGTTCTACCGGAAAACTATGTACAACAAACAGATAGCAGTGACTGAACCACCAAACAAACAAGAACTCACAGATTATTGGAAAAGTATCTGGTCAGAACCCAAACTACACAATAATAACACCCCCTGGATCAAAGCCGAAGAAGACAAACATAAACATGTGACAGAACAAGAAGATACCACATTAATACACAAGAAATTACAGAAACTATCAAACACACACACAACTGGAAATGTCCTGGAATAGACAATATACAAAACTTCTGGTACAAACAGTTTACCACCACACACGAAGCACTCACACACCAAATCAACAAAGCCATTCTACAACCACACACATTTCCCACTTTCCTCACACAAGGAATAACATACGTTAAACCCAAAAGCTCAGACACCACAAACCCGTCAAACTACCGACCTATCACCTGTCTTCCAACCCTATACAAGATCATCACAGCCACAATTTCGAAGAAAATAGAACAACACCTAACAGACAACAATATTATCACAGAAGAGCAGAAGGGATGCAGGAAAAATAGTCGAGGATGTAAAGAGCAGCTGATTATAGATAGCGTGATTATGGGACAAACCAGAAAAGAACACAGAAACCTTCACATCGGTTACATAGACTATAAAAAAGCCTTCGACTCCATACCCCACAGCTGGTTAATTAAGGCCCTAGAAATCTATAAAATCAACCAACACCTCAGGCAGTTTCTCGCGCAAATTATGAAAACATGGAAAACCAAAATACGCCTAGAAACACAAACCGAACGGATCCAAACAGAAGAGCTGTACATCAGACGGGGTATATTTCAGGGAGACTCGCTCAGTGCTCTATGGTTTTGCCTCTGTCTCAATCCACTCTCAAATATACTAAACAGAACAGAGCATGGCTTCAATATCAGACACCAAAAAGTGAATCAACATAAAATAAACCACCTCCTATATATGGACGACATAAAACTCTACGCTGCCACACAAACACAGCTGAAAGAACTCCTCAAAATCACAGAAATATTCACCTTAGATGTCAATATGGAATTTGGTATAAGTAAATGCAAAGTGCTCCACATCAACAAAGGCCAATGGAAGTGCCACCATGAGACAGAAACCATCAACAATGAAACGCTCGATAACATGTTCGATAAAGAAACATACAAATATCTAGGCTTCCAACAAAGCACCAAACTCAACCACACTCACATCAAAACAGAGCTCAGAACCGAATTCAAAAACAGACTGACGAAACTTTTGCAAACAAAACTCAACTCTAAGAATCTCACTAAAGCCATCAACACGTTCGCTATACCTATACTCACATATTCATTTGGTATCATCAAATGGTCACAAACAGACATAGAAAATATTCACATCCTTATACGATCTCAATTCACCAAATACAGGAAATTACACCCCAACGCATGCAAAGAAAGACTTACCATCGAGAGGAAGGCAGGAGGAAGAGGAATTATAGATATCAGATCATTACACACAAAACAAATACAAACACTTAGGAAATTCTTTCACAGCAAGCAAACCAGCTTCCACACAGCGACAGTGAAAGCAGACAAAAACTACACACCTCTCGACTTAGCCCGGGCAGACCACTCAGCAGACACACACAGTCACACCCAATTACAACAGGAAAAGATGAAAATGTGGTCAGAGAAAACACTCCACGGAAAACACAGATACCACATAGAACAAGACCACGTAAATAAAAAACAATCATACACCTGGTTACGGGATGGGCAGCTATTCCCAGAAACAGAAGGCTTCTTACTTGCCATCCCGGATAAAGTCATATTAACCAGAAACTACCAAAAGTATATCATCAAAGACCCGACTATTGCAGAGGACAGATGTAGGAAATGCCACCAGCAGAAAGAAACGATCGAACACATAACGAGCGGATGTAAAATATTGCCGGAACGGAGTACACAGCCAGGCATGATTCAGCTGCCAAAGTGGTTCACCAAGCACTAGCCACAACATACAGACTCATAGAAAACACAGATCCCTACTACAAATACACACCAACATCCATACTTGAAAATGAAGATTACAAGCTCTACTGGGATATCGGTATCCATACAGATAAAACAGTCTCCGCCAATAGACCCGATATTACTTTTCAGTGCAAAAAAGGAAAAGTCACCTATCTGATTGACATAGCTGTCCCCAACGACACAAACATCCAAGCGAAATACACAGAAAAAATTTCCAAATACACAGACCTTGCAACGGAAATAAAAAGGCTATGGAGACAGGAAAAAGTCATCATTGTCCCCCTCATTATATCAGCCACAGGCCTTACACCAATAACATTCACACCACATTTAGTGCAATTGGGACTCAACACAGACATACACAGAAACATTCAGAAGTCAGTGATTTTGAAAACATGTAACATTGTCAGGTCATTCCTTAATACGGAATAGTAATAGCGTTTGTGCTGACTTGGTTTTGGCCCGTCAGCCAAACATGGAACCACATTGATCAAATGTGAGGAAGAAGAACTTTTTGTAATAATAATAATAATAGATGCCGAGAGCAGATGCCGAACCAATCTCACACACACAACCACCCAGTCGAAACAACAAGACCCACCACCCAGCAGGAGCATAACTCAAAATAATATTTCAGAGCAAATAGCAAGCACCACACGACACTCAACAACATCTATACAACATCACCCCGAATCACCTCTCATACAAACACTCAAAGCAGAAATGCAGTCACATCTAGCTCGATGGTCAGGTACCGACCCTACAACAAGAAATCCCATCCCTCGTTTAATTTTCAAACAGAGCACTCAAATGATCCTCAACACAATAAACAAGCACATAATACCACAGTACATAACAGACTTAAGCACGATCGAAGACATCCACACAATAATATATGCAGCAGCAATCACCACTATAACACAAAATAATCAAAAACTCCCGCAACGACAAAGAGACCCCAACAGCAGAAAACCCAAATTTAAATGGCAAATAAGAATAGAAAACAAGATCAACAACATCAGAAGAGATCTGGGACACCTTACCCAGTTTATGAACGGGAACGCATCCAAACGTGTCACACAGGGTGTAGACAAGATCAAATCTAAATCTCTCAACCGAACACTGCCAGAAATCGTTGATACTTTGAAACAAAAACTATCCGTATATGCTGCAAGACTCCGTAGATACAAAGAATCAAACGAGAGGAAAGACACCAACAACCTCTTCCGAAGAAGCGAAAAACAGTTCTACCGAAAAACTATGTACAACGAGCAGAGAGTAGTAACTGAACCACCAAATAAACAAGAACTCGCAGATTATTGGAAAACTGTCTGGTCAGAACCCAAACTACATAATAATAACACCTCCTGGATCAAAGCCGAAGAAGATAAACACAAACGTGTGACAGAACAAGAAAATTCCACACTAACTACAGAAGAAATTACAGAAACAATCAAACACACACACAACTGGAAATGTCCTGGAATAGACAATATACAAAACTTCTGGTACAAACAGTTTACCACCACACACGAAGCACTCACACACCAAATCAACAAAGCCATTCTACAACCACACACATTTCCCACTTTCCTTACACAAGGAATAACATACGTTAAACCCAAAAGCTCAGACACCACAAACCCGTCAAACTACCGACCTATCACCTGTCTTCCAACCCTATACAAGATCATCACAGCCGCAATTTCCAAGAAAATAGAACAACACCTAACAGACAACAATATTATCACAGAAGAGCAGAAGGGATGCAGGAAAAATAGTCGAGGATGCAAAGAGCAGCTGATCATAGATAGCGTGATTATGGGACAAACCAGAAAAGAACACAGAAACCTTCACATCGGTTACATAGACTATAAAAAAGCCTTCGACTCCATACCCCACAGCTGGTTAATCAGAGCCCTAGAAATCTATAAAATCAACCAACACCTCAGGCAATTTCTAGCGCAAATTATGAAAACATGGAAAAACCAAAATACGCCTAGAAACACAAACCGAACGCATCCAAACAGAAGAGCTGTACATCAGACGGGGTATATTTCAGGGAGACTCGCTCAGCGCTCTATGGTTTTGCCTCTGTCTCAATCCACTCTCAAATATACTAAACAGAACAGAGCATGGCTTCAATATCAGACACCAAAAAGGGAATCAACATAAAATAAACCACCTCCTATATATGGATGACATAAAACTCTACGCTGCCACAAAAGCACAGCTGAAAGAGCTCCTCAAAATCACAGAAATATTCACCTTGGACGTCAATATGGAATTTGGTATAAGTAAATGCAAAGTGCTCCATATCAACAAAGGCCAATGGAAGTACCACCATGAGACAGAAACCATCAACAATGAAACACTCGATAACATGTTTGACAAAGAAACATACAAATATCTAGGCTTTCAACAAAGCACCAAACTCAACCATACTCACATCAAAACAGAGCTCAGAACCGAATTCAAGAACAGACTGACGAAACTTTTACAAACAAAACTCAACTCCAAATATCTCACTAAAGCCATCAACACGTTCGCTATACCTATACTCACATATTCATTTGGTATCATCAAATGGTCACAAACAGACTTAGAAAATATTCACATCCTTATACGGTCTCAATTCACCAAATACAGGAAATTACATCCCAACGCATGCAAAGAAAGACTTACCATCGAGAGGAAGGCAGGAGGAAGAGGAATTATAGACATCAGATCATTACACACAAAACAAATACAAGCACTTAGGAAATTCTTTCACACCAAGCAAACCAGCCTCCACACAGCAACAGTCAAAGCAGACAAAAACTATACCCCACTCGACTTATCCCGGGTAGACCACCCAGCAGATACACACATTCACATCCAATTACAACAGGAAAAGATGAAAACGTGGTCAGAAAAAACACTTCACGGAAAACACAGATACCACATAGAGCAAGACCACGTAAATAAAAAACAATCATACACCTGGTTACGGGATGGGCAGCTATTCCCAGAAACAGAAGGCTTCTTACTTGCCATCCAGGATAAAGTCATATTAACCAGAAACTACCAAAAGCATATTATCAAAGACCCAACTATTACAGAAGACAGATGCAGAAAATGCCACCAACAGAAAGAAACGATCGAACACATAACAAGCGGATGTAAAATATTAGCCGGAACGGAATACACAGCCAGACATGACTCAGCGGCAAAAGTAGTTCACCAAGCACTAGCCACCACATACAAGCTCATAGAAAACTCAGATCCCTACTACAAATATACACCAACATCCGTACTTGAAAATAAAGATTACAAACTCTACTGGGACATCAGTATCCATACAGATAAAACAGTCTCCGCCAATAGACCCGATATTACTTTTCAGTGCAAAAAAGAAAAAGTCACCTATCTAATTGACATAGCTGTCCCCAACGACACAAACATCCAAACGAAATACACAGGAAAAATTTCCAAATACACAGACCTTGCAACGGAAATAAAAAGGCTATGGAAACAAGAAAAAGTCATCATTGTCCCCCTCATTATATCAGCCACAGGCCTTACACCAACAACATTCACACCACACTTAGTACAATTAGGACTCAACACAAACATACACAAAAACATTCAGAAGTCAGTGATTTTGAAAACATGTAACATTGTCAGGTCATTCCTTAATACACAATGATAATGCGTTTGTGCTGACTTGGTTTCCGCCCGTCAGCCAAACATGGAACCACATTGACCAAATGTGAGAAAGAAAAACGAGAACAGTCATAATAATAATAATAACAGAAGAGCAGAAGGGATGCACGAAAAATAGTCGAGGATGCAAAGAGCAGCTGATTATAGATAGCGTGATTATGGGACAAACTAGAAAAGAACACAGAAACCTTCACATCGGTTACATAGACTATAAAAAAGCCTTCGACTCCATACCCCACAGCTGGTTAATCAGGGCCCTAGAAATCTATAAAATCAACCAACACCTCAGGCAGTTTCTCGCGCAAATTATGAAAACATGGAAAACCAAAATACGCCTAGAAACACAAATCGAACGGATCCAAACAGAAGAGCTGTACATCAGACGGGGTATATTTCAGGGAGACTCGCTCAGTGCTCTATGGTTTTGCCTCTGTCTCAATCCACTCTCAAATATACTAAACAGAACAGAGCATGGCTTCAATATCAGACACCAAAAAGAGAATCAACATAAAATAAACCACCTCCTATATATGGACGACATAAAACTCTACGCTGCCACACAAACACAGCTGAAAGAACTCCTCAAAATCACAGAAATATTCACCTTAGATGTCAATATGGAATTTGGTATAAGTAAATGCAAAGTGCTCCACATCAACAAAGGCCAATGGAAGCACCACCATGAGACAGAAACCATCAACAATGAAACGCTCGATAACATGTTCGATAAAGAAACATACAAATATCTAGGCTTCCAACAAAGCACCAAACTCAACCACACTCACATCAAAACAGAGCTCAGAACCGAATTCAAAAACAGACTGACGAAACTTTTGCAAACAAAACTCAACTCTAAGAATCTCACTAAAGCCATCAACACGTTCGCTATACCTATACTCACATATTCATTTGGTATCATCAAATGGTCACAAACAGACATAGAAAATATTCACATCCTTATACGATCTCAATTCACCAAATACAGGAAATTACACCCCAACGCATGCAAAGAAAGACTTACCATCGAGAGGAAGGCAGGAGGAAGAGGAATTATAGACATCAGATCATTACACACAAAACAAATACAAACACTTAGGAAATTCTTTCACAGCAAGCAAACCAGCCTCCACACAGCGACAGTGAAAGCAGACAAAAACTACACACCTCTCGACTTAGCCCGGGCAGACCACTCAGCAGACACACACAGTCACACCCAATTACAACAGGAAAAGATGAAAACGTGGTCAGAGAAAACACTCCACGGAAAACACAGATACCACATAGAACAAGACCACGTAAATAAAAAACAATCATACACCTGGTTACGGGATGGGCAGCTATTCCCTGAGACTGAAGGCTTCTTACTTGCCATCCAGGATAAAGTCATATTAACCAGAAACTACCAAAAGCATATCATCAAAGACCCGACTATTGCAGAGGACAGATGTAGGAAATGCCACCAGCAGAAAGAAACGATCGAACACATAACGAGCGGATGTAAAATATTGGCCGGAACGGAGTACACAGCCAGGCATGATTCAGCTGCCAAAGTGGTTCACCAAGCACTAGCCACAACATACAGACTCATAGAAAACACAGATCCCTACTACAAATACACGCCAACGTCCATACTTGAAAATGAAGATTACAAGCTCTACTGGGATATCGGTATCCATACAGATAAAACAGTCTCCGCCAATAGACCCGATATTACTTTTCAGTGCAAAAAAGGAAAAGTCACCTATCTGATTGACATAGCTGTCCCCAACGACACAAATATCCAAGCGAAATACACAGAAAAAATTTCCAAATACACAGATCTTGCAACGGAAATAAAAAGGCTATGGAGACAGGAAAAAGTCATCATTGTCCCCCTCATTATATCAGCCACAGGCCTTACACCAATAACATTCACACCACATTTAGTGCAATTGGGACTCAACACGGACATACACAGAAACATTCAGAAGTCAGTGATTTTGAAAACATGTAACATTGTCAGGTCATTCCTTAATACGGAATGGTAATAGCGTTTATGCTGACTTGGTTTTGGCCCGTCAGCCAAACATGGAACCACATTGATCAAATGTGAGAAAGAAGAACTTTTTGTAATAATAATAATAATAACCACACACATTTCCCACTTTCCCACTTTCCTCACACAAGGAATAAAACATACGTTAAACCCAAAAGCTCAGACACCACAAACCCGTCAAACTACCGACCTATCACCTGTCTTCCAACCCTATACAAGATCATCACAGCCACAATATCGAAGAAAATAGAACAACACCTAACAGACAACAATATCCTCACAGAAGAGCAGAAGGGATGCAGGAAAAATAGTCGAGGATGCAAAGAGCAGCTGATTATAGATAGCGTGACTATGGGACAAACCAGAAAAGAACACAGAAACCTTCACATCGGTTACATAGACTATAAAAAAGCCTTCGACTCCATACCCCACAGCTGGTTAATCAGGGCCCTAGAAATCTATAAAATCAACCAACACCTCAGGCAGTTTCTCGCGCAAATTATGAAAGCATGGAAAACCAAAATACGCCTAGAAACACAAACCGAACGGATCCAAACAGAAGAGCTGTACATCAGACGGGGTATATTTCAGGGGGACTCGCTCAGTGCACTATGGTTTTGCCTCTGTCTCAATCCACTCTCAAATATACTAAACAGAACAGAGCATGGCTTCAATATCAGACACCAAAAAGAGAATCAACATAAAATAAACCACCTCCTATATATGGACGACATAAAACTCTACGCTGCCACACAAACACAGCTGAAAGAACTCCTCAAAATCACAGAAATATTCACCTTAGATGTCAATATGGAATTTGGTATAAGTAAATGCAAAGTGCTCCACATCAACAAAGGCCAATGGAAGCACCACCATGAGACAGAAACCATCAACAATGAAACGCTCGATAACATGTTCGATAAAGAAACATACAAATATCTAGGCTTCCAACAAAGCACCAAACTCAACCACACTCACATCAAAACAGAGCTCAGAACCGAATTCAAAAACAGACTGACGAAACTTTTGCAAACAAAACTCAACTCTAAGAATCTCACTAAAGCCATCAACACGTTCGCTATACCTATACTCACATATTCATTTGGTATCATCAAATGGTCACAAACAGACATAGAAAATATTCACATCCTTATACGATCTCAATTCACCAAATACAGGAAATTACACCCCAACGCATGCAAAGAAAGACTTACCATCGAGAGGAAGGCAGGAGGAAGAGGAATTATAGACATCAGATCATTACACACAAAACAAATACAAACACTTAGGAAATTCTTTCACAGCAAGCAAACCAGCCTCCACACAGCGACAGTGAAAGCAGACAAAAACTACACACCTCTCGACTTAGCCCGGGCAGACCACTCAGCAGACACACACAGTCACACCCAATTACAACAGGAAAAGATGAAAACGTGGTCAGAGAAAACACTCCACGGAAAACACAGATACCACATAGAACAAGACCACGTAAATAAAAAACAATCATACACCTGGTTACGGGATGGGCAGCTATTCCCTGAGACTGAAGGCTTCTTACTTGCCATCCAGGATAAAGTCATATTAACCAGAAACTACCAAAAGCATATCATCAAAGACCCGACTATTGCAGAGGACAGATGTAGGAAATGCCACCAGCAGAAAGAAACGATCGAACACATAACGAGCGGATGTAAAATATTGGCCGGAACGGAGTACACAGCCAGGCATGATTCAGCTGCCAAAGTGGTTCACCAAGCACTAGCCACAACATACAGACTCATAGAAAACACAGATCCCTACTACAAATACACGCCAACGTCCATACTTGAAAATGAAGATTACAAGCTCTACTGGGATATCGGTATCCATACAGATAAAACAGTCTCCGCCAATAGACCCGATATTACTTTTCAGTGCAAAAAAGGAAAAGTCACCTATCTGATTGACATAGCTGTCCCCAACGACACAAATATCCAAGCGAAATACACAGAAAAAATTTCCAAATACACAGATCTTGCAACGGAAATAAAAAGGCTATGGAGACAGGAAAAAGTCATCATTGTCCCCCTCATTATATCAGCCACAGGCCTTACACCAATAACATTCACACCACATTTAGTGCAATTGGGACTCAACACGGACATACACAGAAACATTCAGAAGTCAGTGATTTTGAAAACATGTAACATTGTCAGGTCATTCCTTAATACGGAATGGTAATAGCGTTTATGCTGACTTGGTTTTGGCCCGTCAGCCAAACATGGAACCACATTGATCAAATGTGAGAAAGAAGAACTTTTTGTAATAATAATAATAATAACCACACACATTTCCCACTTTCCCACTTTCCTCACACAAGGAATAACATACGTTAAACCCAAAAGCTCAGACACCACAAACCCGTCAAACTACCGACCTATCACCTGTCTTCCAACCCTATACAAGATCATCACAGCCACAATATCGAAGAAAATAGAACAACACCTAACAGACAACAATATCCTCACAGAAGAGCAGAAGGGATGCAGGAAAAATAGTCGAGGATGCAAAGAGCAGCTGATTATAGATAGCGTGACTATGGGACAAACCAGAAAAGAACACAAAAACCTTCACATCGGTTACATAGACTATAAAAAAGCCTTCGACTCCATACCCCACAGCTGGTTAATCAGGGCCCTAGAAATCTATAAAATCAACCAACACCTCAGGCAGTTTCTCGCGCAAATTATGAAAGCATGGAAAACCAAAATACGCCTAGAAACACAAACCGAACGGATCCAAACAGAAGAGCTGTACATCAGACGGGGTATATTTCAGGGGGACTCGCTCAGTGCACTATGGTTTTGCCTCTGTCTCAATCCACTCTCAAATATACTAAACAGAACAGAGCATGGCTTCAATATCAGACACCAAAAAGAGAATCAACATAAAATAAACCACCTCCTATATATGGACGACATAAAACTCTACGCTGCCACACAAACACAGCTGAAAGAACTCCTCAAAATCACAGAAATATTCACCTTAGATGTCAATATGGAATTTGGTATAAGTAAATGCAAAGTGCTCCACATCAACAAAGGCCAATGGAAGCACCACCATGAGACAGAAACCATCAACAATGAAACGCTCGATAACATGTTCGATAAAGAAACATACAAATATCTAGGCTTCCAACAAAGCACCAAACTCAACCACACTCACATCAAAACAGAGCTCAGAACCGAATTCAAAAACAGACTGACGAAACTTTTGCAAACAAAACTCAACTCTAAGAATCTCACTAAAGCCATCAACACGTTCGCTATACCTATACTCACATATTCATTTGGTATCATCAAATGGTCACAAACAGACATAGAAAATATTCACATCCTTATACGATCTCAATTCACCAAATACAGGAAATTACACCCCAACGCATGCAAAGAAAGACTTACCATCGAGAGGAAGGCAGGAGGAAGAGGAATTATAGACATCAGATCATTACACACAAAACAAATACAAACACTTAGGAAATTCTTTCACAGCAAGCAAACCAGCCTCCACACAGCGACAGTGAAAGCAGACAAAAAACTACACACCTCTCGACTTAGCCCGGGCAGACCACTCAGCAGACACACACAGTCACACCCAATTACAACAGGAAAAGATGAAAACGTGGTCAGAGAAAACACTCCACGGAAAACACAGATACCACATAGAACAAGACCACGTAAATAAAAAACAATCATACACCTGGTTACGGGATGGGCAGCTATTCCCTGAGACTGAAGGCTTCTTACTTGCCATCCAGGATAAAGTCATATTAACCAGAAACTACCAAAAGCATATCATCAAAGACCCGACTATTGCAGAGGACAGATGTAGGAAATGCCACCAGCAGAAAGAAACGATCGAACACATAACGAGCGGATGTAAAATATTGGCCGGAACAGAGTACACAGCCAGGCATGATTCAGCTGCCAAAGTGGTTCACCAAGCACTAGCCACAACATACAGACTCATAGAAAACACAGATCCCTACTACAAATACACGCCAACATCCATACTTGAAAATGAAGATTACAAGCTCTACTGGGATATCGGTATCCATACAGATAAAACAGTCTCCGCCAATAGACCCGATATTACTTTTCAGTGCAAAAAAGGAAAAGTCACCTATCTGATTGATATAGCTGTCCCCAACGACACAAACATCCAAGCGAAATACACAGAAAAAATTTCCAAATACACAGACCTTGCAACGGAAATAAAAAGGCTATGGAGACAGGAAAAAGTCATCATTGCCCTCCTCATTATATCAGCCACAGGCCTTACGCCAATAACATTCACACCACATTTAGTGCAATTGGGACTCAACACGGACATACACAGAAACATTCAGAAGTCAGTGATTTTGAAAACATGCAAAAAGTCATTGTCAGGTCATTCCTTAATACGGAATGATAATAGCGTTTGTGCTGACTTGGTTTTGGCCCGTCAGCCAAACATGGAACCACATTGATCAAATGTGAGAAAGAAGAACTTTTTGTAATAAATAATAATAATAATCTTTATTGTCTAACAGATATACCATTTACAAGACAATTAAGCAAAAATAACATAATGCAAAGGAGATAGAGATAAAAAGAAGAAAAATAAAGTACTAGTATAGAACAAAAGAGACAGATAGCATAAAAATCACATAGAAATTAAATAAAACTGGAAAATTAAAATGATACACTTGGAATAAATACCTAAACATGCAACAAGTTATTTTTTAAGCATTTGGCAAGTTGCGCAAATAACAGGTTGTTCACGTCAATGTCATTACAAGTACTGTTGAAAACGCTCATAGCTTGAAACAATGGTGTTTTGATGAGAAAATTAGTTGATGCAGTAGGTAAATAGAAAACAGGAGAGGTTCTGACCAATCTATTAGGAACGTGAAAGTTTACTTGAAATAGTAAGTCAGGAGAGTCAATAAGCGATTTACATAATTTTATAAGAGAACAGACCAGATGGTAATTTCTTCGATTCGTCAATAAAGGTAGCTGAAAACGTTCATGACCTCATCGACACCCCGATCAGGGTATCCACCATCATATTTTAATATAAGAAATTTGGCAAACTTTTTTTGAACATTCTCTACCTGTTTAATATACTTAGCGTGTATTGGATTCCAAACAATTACACCATATTCAAGCCGTGAAAGCACATAGCTGGAATATAAAGTTTTTAATGTTTTACTGTTATGAAAACCACTCGAATTACGTATTATGAAACCCAACATCCTCGTCGCAGTAGTGTAGATCCAATTAATATGATGGGCAAATGAAAGTTTAGGACCAAAAATAATTCCAAGGTCCTTGAAGGTATTACAACGTGTAATATCTTCATTATCTAACTTATACTGGAAGTCAATGGTGCTAAATTTTTTAGAGTAAGTCAAAAAGAAGCACTTACCGGCATTCAATGGCATGGCAGCCTATTCAACTCACACCATTGCTGTAAAGACTGGTGCGGAAAAGCTTTAGGTCGTCAGCAAACAAAAGAAAATTACTAGTTATGTTATCACCAATGTCGTGTCAATGTGAAAAAATTAAAGGTGCAAGGTTGCTACCCTGTGGTGCACCACTTGTGGCACTAAACGTTGAGGATTTATGTCCACGAACTTCGACGTACTGTAAGCGGTTACACAAATAGGACTCGAAAAAAGTAATTAGGTTATTGCTGAAACCCATCTATCCAGCTGATGTAGAAATATGGAATGGTCAACCCTATCAAAGGCCTTCGAGAAATCATTGTATACAGCATCAACTTGCATTTGTTTGTCTAAAGCATTGCCTGTAAATTGAGCAAAACAAGCCAAATTACTTATTGTACTACGTTTGCTAAAAAAAAAACCATGTTGATTTACAGAAATCAGGCTTTTAACCTGTACAAAAATATACTGATATACTGACATCTCAAAGACTTTGGCGAATATCGGTAATAAAGATACCGATCTATAATTAGATATATCATTTGCGTCACCCTTTTTAAATACGGGAATGGTTTTGGCCTTCTTCCATACGTCAGTAAATCTGTTCGTTTTTAGAGACAAATTGAATATATAAGATAAAGGTAACAACAAAGCATGAGCACAATCCTTCACAATAAAGCTGGGAATATTATCAGGGCCACAAGTAAGTTTATCTTTCAATCCTTTCAATGCCGTTAGTATAGCTTGCTTTGGCAAACAATCAAGAGCGATATATAAATTAGAGGTGAAGACATCGTTTTTGGGGACGCGATCTGACGGCGCACTATATACACTCCCAAAGAAGCCGGCAAATGCATCAGCAATTTTATCTGGCTCAGAGAATTGAAGGTTGCCCAATTTAAGCACATCAGGCAAATAAGTTCCCGATTTTTTAGCTTTAATAAACGACCAAAACGTAGTTGGATCACCAGTGATGGAATCCTCTACTTTAGAGATAAAGTTTTTATACGCCAAATCGATCAATAATTTAACATTATGTCGTAGTTTATTAAACTCTCTATGATGACAATCTGAATGAGAATATTTGAGCTTTCTAAAAATTCTGTGTTTACGCTTTATGACTTTAATGATATCAGCTGTGAACCAGATAGGAAATGTTCTTTTACGAATAACCGATTTAGGTACACACACATCAAATATACCAAACAAATTCTGTTAGAGTAAACCGCAAGCCTCATCAACATCCTTCAGAATATAAAGATCTAACCAGTCGATATTTAATATCATTTCATAAAGCTTCGGAAAGTTAGCCTTCCTGAAATTGTACTTAGTTTGTGATAAGTTGACAGGAACATTATGGGATTTAACTTTGAGAGATAATGAAATATCTAAGGGTGGATGATGGCTGTCCTCATCCACCAGTGGAAATTGTTCCCTATCTACCGTGCAATTGATGTTAGAAAAAACTAAGTCCAAAACTGAATCATTTCCATTCAGTATATTATTAAACTATTCCAGAGCTAGCACGTTCATAAAATTTCCCAACATCTCAGCTTTCTGATCCCCAACTGCACCCTTAGTGAAATTTGGATCGTTAATATCACCTATAATAAACAGGTTATTACCATACATAAATGAGAGCGCCTCAACACACTTCAATAAGGAAGAAAATTCCGCATTTGTTATTTGCGGAGGTATGTACAATACTAAAACATATAATGTATTATAATTTAAAAATAGTTTGCTACATACCATGTCGACTTTCACTACACTGTCGCGAATAACCTGGAGATCAACCTGTATTGGTTTCAATTCTCTCTTAACAGATAGTATCACACCACCACCCCCCGTGAAACGCCCATTCCATTAAGTTTCTATCACACCGAAATACAGAGTATCTATCGTCGAAAAGGTCACTTGAAGATATGTTATCTTGAATCCAACTCTCGGTGATAGCGATGATGTCATATTCACTTCCACATACCGAACGATAAAAAGAATCCGTCTTTTTGTTAAGTCCTCTGACGTTCTGATACATACAACTCAGACCATGAGAAGTTGTTAACGAGCCACTGTTAGACAGATTATTTAGTTTAAATTAACAATCTTTGGGATACCACTGATATACTTAATTTTGAGGTTAGTTTCACCATTTCGCAGCCGAGAAGTGACAATTTCTTTCAAGATTCTGTACTCTTCAATTTGCTTGGGCGTTCTATCGAAACTTATGGAAATTCACTTATACATTTCAATCTTCTTCAACTCTTTCACATTATGGATTTAACATCGTTGGGTGATTCCAAAATGACCTTCATAGGCCTAATCCCTGTCTGATTCTCTCGACCAAATCGAAAAACCTTAATGGCCTGGGTTTTGGCATCAGGGTAAATCTTCAAAATAATATCAGTTGCCAATGCGACATCCGAATCTCTCCTGGCGGAATATCCACAGAAGTATCTTCATTGGCACCAAAAATCATAAGATTTTTTTGACGCAATTGCCTCTCAGCAAGTTCACGTATGGATTCACTCACAATCGCACCAGGCATATGATTCTCATGCCCAGCATCCTTACTGTTGTTCGATAATTGTGTCTTAATTTCGGCACTTTCCAATTTAAGTTCAGCATTAATCTTGATTTGATCTTCATACTTAGCCAATAAATTAAGATACTGTAACTCCATCCTATTTAATTTGTTCATGATATCAGTCAAAGACACCCCATCATCCAATGATCCCGATCTTCACTCAGATGCTCAACACCATTCTCCTCCATCAAAACGCTGCCAGAGGTCGTGTGAATCGCACCCGGACCAATCGAAAGGCGATTTCGTGAGCGTTGAGGAGTTAAACTTCTCTTGTTCTTGTCCCTACTCTGTCTCTGACAAGAGATACATACCCATGTTGTCTCCTCCGATTTCTTCCACAAGGCAGCCTGTTTATAAAATTCTCTTGCTGTGAGACCGGAACACCCTTGTGAAACCAAGAGAGGCAAATACCACATGAGACAGCTGGTAAAGTTACTTTTATTAATAGGAGGTTATGGGAATAAATAAGATACGATGAAAGAGTGGGTATGAGTAGTTTCGAATGTCAAATGAATTGATTCCCACATAGCATGGGATATTTGTCGGATCTTTCATCCCAAATTGGAGCATAATATCTACTGTCCTAGGCTCTACAAAACCTTTTAGGGTATCTACTAATTTTTGTTATATACCTATACTGTGAAAAGCCAGGGATCCTTATACCCCATATTTTTACAAGATTATTGAAAATGTCTATGCTTCAAAGGCATTTACAATAGGTAAATAAAAAATAAATTTAATTTAACGTCTTTTATATTTTTTAATTTAAAAAAAAATATAAATGTTCTAAATAAAAATCACAAACCTGATGTCCTCGGACCGTGTGAAAAAATAGCACGGTGAAGCTCCTAGGATTAAAAAATTTCAGAAGTAAAATAACCCCCCTTTCGGATCTTCGGTTAGGGGCTGATTTGGGGGCGTCAACAAGCAGAGATCACAATTTTAAAATATATTTTTGTAACATAGGAGGCTTAAACTTGAACATAAATTCAGTGCACTACTATTAAATACATGTACTTGCTCTCTGTGAAACAGGTCAGTTCATCTAACAGCGCAGTCAACTTGCTCTTTCTCGGGTACGACTTCTATTGGTGGTTTAGGCGTAACTTTGGAATGTATCTTTTTGTAAGAAGCGATCTCTCTTGCCAACGAGAGGAGGCCCTGAAACCCCGAAGTTTTAATCTTATGTGATTAAAAACAAGGATTCAACAAACCACAAGGTTTATCCGCTGCCTCTAGTGACCACCAAGTAATATTAACTTCAAAACACTTCGTTTCTCTTCCGAATACCATCGATCATTTACAGATTAATTTTGTTAATTGTTTTCCTAGACGACTTTAACGTCCACGTCAACTGGTTTAAGTATTCAAATACGATCGACGAACAAGGTCGTGAAGCATAATTAATTGTGGCTTACTCAGCTTATCGATAAGATAGAGACGGAGAGTTCGCCAGTCCTCTTGATCTGTTTTTCACCACCTATCCAGAGATGTATACTGACCACCATAAACTGCTTTCGACATCGAGTACCCTATCGATCAATGATAGAGGCGCCCAAACCGTGCAAGATTTAGAACTACATATCTGCTACATGGAAAGAACTTATGGAATATTTTCGAACTTTTGTTTTAAATCCATGACCCATGTTACATCCCTTTTTCAAAGAAATGTCCTTCCAAGGGCAATCCTTGGGTCGACCGAAAATGTAAAGATGCTGTTTCTTCGAAACATCTTGCCTACCGACAATGGAGTGAAAATTCTAACAACTTAAATCAGAACATCTTTCTTCGTACCCAGAACAGACGCAAAGAAATTATCGAGAAAACCAAGGAGGCACACAATCAAAGAATTAAGAACAAACTTAGTACCTGCCCCAACAATTTCAGGTTCTTTAGGTCAATCGCTGAGGCCGTTAGTCAAAATTTCGCTAAATACACTATACCACCACTTCATACGGCTAGATAATACTATTGTAACACCAGTTGAGAAAAACTACTTATTAGCTGAATTCTTTGCTCCACATTCTACTGCCGATTTCCAAAGAAAAACACCACCAACTATTCCAATACTGCAGTCCAAGATGCCCGATATGGTCTTCAGACAGCGTATCATTAAACGTATTTTAATGAAGCTAGCAAAAAAGCTTCTGGTGCTGATGGAACACCTGTCATAGTACCCAAAAAATACGCGAACGAACTAACACCGATTTTCTTTAGACTTTTCATCCTATTCTACAGAAAGGGAATATTTCCTTTTTGCTGGAAATGTGTTACAGTTCAGTCGATGCCCAAAAAAGGCAAAAAGATCTTGCCAAACAACTACCGACCAGTCGCACTGCTTTCAATAATATCGAAAGTTATGGAAAAAGACCAGCATCTTCTAAAATATCTAGGAGGACTCAATATAATTAGCGACCTTCCATATCGCTTTCTATATTCTAACTCATGTAACATATGTTTGAAACAACACAATTGAATATTTTGAAGAATCTCAAGCGGTTGCACTGAATATATTCAAGGCATTCGACCATGTTTGGCATGACGGATTGTTGGCTAACCTATGTCTGAAAAGTTTTCTTTATTGCTCTCAGAGAGCGTTCTTTACGAGTAGCAGTTTATGAATTTCTTTCTAATACCTTCACTATCAATGCTAGTGTGCCTTATGACTCCATACTGTCTCCTACTCTTCTTCCCATTTACATTAATGATCTGCTGGAAATGACCAGGAATCCAAACCTACAACTTTGCAGATGACAGTACGCTTATCTTTTTATTTATTTTAAGCTCTTCAACATCTGCTTCTCATGCAAATATCCGCAGACAGCAGGAAGTCGTTTAATTTAACAAAGACCTGGAATAAATTCTATCTGGGGGTGACAGTAAGCAAGTAGAATTTGACGCTACAAAATCCCAGACAGAAATTTTTTCTAAAAAAAGTTAACGTTGCTGAACCCGACTTAGTTATGTCTGGACACTTCATTTTTCAAGCACCGTCACTCAATTTACTGGGCGTTAATTTTGGGAGCAAATATATTTTGCCGTGAACATGTTGTATGCATAGCAAAGAGAGCTTCTCAGAAGCTGGGAATATTATTTCAAAGTAGAAAGCTTTACACTCCACAATAACTGTTAATTCTGTACAAAGCTCATATTCGACCAACGATGGAATATTGCTACCGTGTTTAGAGCTCTTCTCCCAAACATACACTGCACTTGTTGGATTCTATTCAGAAGAAAGCTGTTCGTCTTATTGGAGACCCAGAACTCACCAGAAACTTTGATTCCTTGGAACCTTGAAGAATGGTTGACTCTATTGTATAAGTATTTGATGGATGTAGCCTGCTTAATTTCTCCCAAAGCGGTGCATGCTAGGAATACACGTTTAGCTGGTCACTAGTACAACCCTAGACCAGTAGAAGCAGTTTTTTATATGGAAAACCTCATACCTTTGGAATGATTTGCCCAGGACTGTGTTTCCCACCGAGTATAATTTAGAGTGATTCAAGATCAACATAAATCACTTTTTCCGCATACGCGTTTCTCCTGAAGCGCATTAGGGATTTTCCTACAGCGCGTGTGCTATGCCCATAAAAAAACATAAAATATCAAACTAAAAATAAATATTCTAATAAGAGATTAAAATTTCAATTTTCTGGGCTCAAGAATTTATTGATTGACCATAAAATTAATTATGTTAAGTTAGAAAAGAGCTTCTTAATAGTAAATCGAATCTGAATGATTCAGTGTTCTAACCTCGAAGAGTGAAGACGCTTGAAGATGTGTCATGCAACCGTAGTCCAAACGTTGGAAAGTAACTCCAGATTGACACGGTCTAATTCCATGAAACACAATTTGTCTTCTAACTAAGATCATGAAAGCTTCCAATCAGTGTTAATTATTTTAAATTTATAATTATAACATAAAAATATACTTCAGAAAAACTTTTCAAAAACACTGCATCTAGTGCATTTCCCCGAACTGTCATACTAACATGCTGGTATTCAGGGTTTTTTAGCTTAACGATAAAAAATAATCATATTCGTTTTGCTGATTTTTGTGTGCATAAGGTCCACGGTAATACAGAGTAGTAAAAGGATAGAGTTTGTCATTTATACGCTACCCGTACTATTTTTAACAATAAAAATTTTTAATAATTAAAAATCTCTGGACCCCTTTACTTTTGTGCCTTATATTTTGCATATGTAACTACGTTACTAAAGTTCTAATGATTATTTAACCTTGAAAAGTGTTGGTTTCAAAAATCAAAAACTTTTTGGTACAATTTAGGATTACTTTATTTTTTATATCTACCTATTTTATCAAGAGAGCTGAACGATTATTTTGATTTCCCAGTATTTGCTACTACATACGTATTTGCCCAATAATAGTAGCGCCGTAAGATGTATCCATAAAATTTCGGCATTGTAAAACGGAAAGGTTTTTCATATTTAGGTATGTAGTCGAGCTGGTAATTTTTCAACTGTATTGAGTTTTTTATTATGTTCTTTTTTCTTTAGTGACTTTGAACTTTAAAATTGGAACAACCCATATATATATATATATATATATATATATATATATATATATATATATATATATATATATATATATATATATATATATATATTATGGGTCTAGCCCACGTGCTGCGGGGAAGTCCCTAAAGCGCTACAGGAGCGATACGTGTGCGGAAAAAGCAATTCACTGAATCGCTGTGAATTGTATTCAGTGGGAAGCACGGTCCTGGCCAAATTATTCCAAAGGGCTGATGTTCTCCATATAAAAAACTGCTTGAAAAGCGTTGTAGGAGGAGTAACAAGCTGAACCTCATACGGATGTGAAGTATTAGCGCGACGTGTATTTCTAACATGCACCGCTCTGGGGGGAATTAAGCGGGCTACATCCTTCCAACACTTTCCATTAAAATACTTATAGAATAGGCTCAAGTCGCCAACCGTTCTTCGATGTTCTAGCGAATCAAGGCCGCCGGTCAGTTCCGGGTCTTCAATCAGACAAACAGCTCTTCTCTGAATATAATCCAACAAATACAATGTATGTTTGGGAGTGGAGCCCCAAACATGGGAACAGTATTCCATAGTTGGTCGAATTTGAGTTTGTAAAGAATTAGCAGTTGTTGTAGAGTGTATAGCTTTCTGATTCGAAATAATATTCCCAACTTTTGAGAAGCTCTCCTTGCTATGCCTGCGACATGTTCATGCCAGGACATATTTGCTCCCTAATTAACGCCCAACAAATTGAGTGACGACGTAAGAGGAATGGAGTGCGCCGCCATAACTATTTCGGGTTTAGCAACGTTAACTTTTTTAGAAAAAACCGCCTGCGTTTTTGTAGAGTTACATTCCACTTGGTTACTGTCACCCTAAGATAGAATTTCTTCCAGGTCTTTGTTAAGTTGAACGACTTCCCGCTGTCTGCGGATATTCGTTTGAGTAGCCGATGTCCGAGCGTTCAAAGTGAATGAAGAGATAAGCGTACTGTCATCTACAAAGCTGTAGATTGGTTTTCCGGTCTTTTCTAGCAGATCGTTAATGTAAATGAGAGAGAGCAGGAGATAGTATGGAGCCTTGGGGCACACCGGCGTTGATAGTGAAGGTGTTAGAAAGAAATCCGTCGACTGCGACTCGTAAAGAACGCTCTCTGAGGAAACATGAGAGCCACAAACAGAACTTTTCAGACATACCATAAGAGCGTAGCTTAGCCAACAGTCCATCGTGCCAAACAGGGTCGAATACCTCGGATATGTCAAGAGCAACCGCTCGAGATTCTCTAAAGTGTTCAATTGCGCTATTCCAAACATGTGTTACATAAGTCAGAAGATCTGTTGATCTATGTTTACGAAAGCCATATTGGTGATCGCTAATAATGTTGAATCTTTCAAGATATTTTAGAAGATGCTGATTGCTAGTCTTTTCCATGACTTTCGATACTTGGCAAGGTATTCTTGCCTTTTTTAGGTATCGACTGAACTGTGGGACATTTCCAGCAGGAAGGAAATATTCCATTTCTGTAGGATAGGTTAAAAAGTCTACAGAAAATTGGTGTTAGTTGCCTCGCACAGTTTTTGAGAACTATGGCAGGTATTCCGTCAGCACCAGAAGCTTTTTTGGTGTCTAGCTTCATTAAAATACGTTTAATGATACGCTGTCTGAAGACAATATCGAGCATCCTTGACTGCACTATGGGAATAGTAGGTGGTGTTTTTCCTTGGAAATCGACAGTAGAATGTGAAGCAAAGAGTTCTGCTAACAAGTTCGCTTTTTCAACAGGTGTGGTTGCAATAGAATTATCTGGCTGTATGAGTGGTGGTGTGGTGGATTTGGTGAAATTTTGACTAGCTGCCTTAGCGACTGACCAAAAGGATCTGGAATTGTTGGGACAAGCGAGAAGTTTGTTTCTAATTCGTCGATGGTTTGGTCGATAATTTCTTTGCATCTGTTCCGGGCACGATTATTTACGATTTATGGTGTCAGGATTTACACGCCATTGTCGGTAGGCAAGATGTTTAGAAGCAACTTTGCATTTTCGGTTAAACCAAGGCTTGCCGTTGGAAGGGCATTTTTTCGAAAAAGGAATGTAAGCTTCCATACCAGCCAAAATAACATCGGAAACCTCCCTGGCGCAGTCAGATGGGTCGTCAGATCAAAAACAAACGTCTAACCGAGGGAAAGTTCGAAAACATTCCATGAGATCTTCCCATTTAGCATATTTGTAATGCCAAATCTTACGCGGTTTAGGCGCCTCTCTGTCACTGATTGGTAGGATACTCGATGTCGAAAGCAGTTTATGGCTGGAAGAACCTAACGGCGGATTTATGATGACCGTGTAAATTTCCGGATTGGTGGTTAAAAACAGATCAAGAAGATTGGCGAACTCCCCGTCTCGATCAGGGATTCGTGTTGGTTCATCCATAAGCCGAGTTAAGCCACAACATATTTTTTATATTTCTTGACGTATTGTTATATTGCTCATAAAAATTTGTAAATGATCGATTAAAGTTGAATGTAAAACAAAACCTTTAGGATGTTTACTATCTCTATATATAAAAAAATATATATATATAACCTTATATTCTTGAAGCTCCGGTATTTACATAAAGTACCTGTGGATTCCCACAATTTATTAGCAAACACTAAAAGCATGTAAAAACACTGTTATTTTTAACAACACCAAAAAGTAACTAAATCAACGGCGTTATTACAACTGAATTACGTACGTACGGGTATCGCAAATTTACAAAAATAAAATGCAGGAGTCTAACCTAGACCGTACATATACTATTCACAATGCATAAATCAGCTGGTCAATAATAGGAAGACTTAGGTAGAGAATGGTTAAAGTGTCCATAGAGTAAAAAAAAAAAATTGTATTTAAATGTTCATTTCTATTATCATGTAAAAAATTCCGTTGTATTAACTAAGATAAAAAATCATAAAATACAAAAATGATTTAAAAATTCACTAGACTTAACCAATAATAATAGGCTGACAACTCGGACTTATCAGTGGACGGCAAAAATAATGAATTTTGACATTAAACATAACTTTCTTTACAAATAAAAAATATAGCGATGTTCTATATTTGTCGACATAGTGAATCAACTGAGCTTCATTATCAGATATTTTAGATCTATTTGCAGGAATATTGAAAAGATGCATAGATAGTTTAATATGTCGGTAAATAGGTTTGCGTTTAAACACATGACTCTCACAGACTGACGCGTTCGTTACCAAAATTCGGTATACGATTATTGAATTCATGAAAAAGTGGTGACGCCAATCATTGGCTGAACACTATGAAACATGGCAAGTAAAATATAGTTTAAGCATATAATTGTTAAAACCGAAAAACAATCTTCCAAAACTGCATAGAGGAATTACTTATAATATTCAATAATGTATACTGCTATTTAATAATAAGCTTTCAAAAATTATTATACTAAATTTGATTAACTCTACAGTTATAACTAACATAAGCCGTTTAGATATAAGTGAAAAAAAGAAGACAAAATGACCATTCACAGGTCTGTCACAACACATAATATAAATCTGATGTGTATATTTGTAAAACAATTACACCTGCATACGAATAAAAAGTTTTTATGTTTTAAATTTTTAACATAGAAATGAAACTAAAATAATGACGTTATGACTCCAACTAAGAACTGGTGCCGTGATACTGTAACCGCGAAGAGCTGGTTTTATAACTCAACTGAAGTAAGAGTTTTTATCGCGACAGTTGACAACTCTGAATTTTGTCGGTCGTCGGTGAAGGTTTTTTTTGGAAATTGAAAGTTTGTTCAAGAATAAATAGCTAGTAATTTTATTGTGCTGTACGCTGAAAAAGAAATAGTGAACTTTGTGATATTTATTTTATGTAGAAAGTTTTCCCTTTTCGGGTATTTAAACAATGTTTTAAATACTTTCGGATTTACCAGTTAGTTATAAAAGAATTTTTTACACGGCATCGAGTGAAACTATAATAAAAGATAAACAATTTTTTTAACGTCTCATTACCTCAAAAATTTCAGTTTTGAAGAGAAAATTATTTGTATAGGCTAGATTTTGGCCCCTGATGATTAATTTCTTTAGTATTTTCTACAGCGTTAGAAGCTTTTCTAAACTGAAATAGATAAAACTCTATTTATTAATTATAGCATGAAATAATAATAAGGAAAATATATTAAGTACAGCAACACTGTCACAGTACAGGTTATTATCAAGACACCAGTCTCTTGTTTCTGACATAAAATCATTGGCATACCTACTGAGAAATCATAAAACTTCCGGGTCCATTTCCTCATTAGTCCTTTTCATAACACCCTATATATATATATATATATATATATATATATATATATATATATATATATATATATATATATATATGTATATATGTATCTACTTCTTGAAGTACCATATTCGATATGGACGTAAACGACCCTCTCGCCTTTGCCTGTGGTTGGTATCTGTTTAAGTATTTCCACAGGTAAAGGGGACCTACATTTTAATCCCGGTTCTAAACGGCCAAAGTGAAGCTTTACTAGGCATGATACTACGGGTCGTTTGCTATTGCCTTCCCGAGAGAGGAAATGGGTGACTCGTGGGTCCATGCAGAAGCACATTCAATACTTTTTTTGTCAAATTCGAAAATATCTTTTTTTTTCTTTATTATTATTTCCCGAGCCGAGATACTAACTCGGGCCGCTGACGTAGAAAGCAGACTCCTTAACCACTACTCTATGGCCGCAAGCTGTTATGAAATTCACTACATACTCGTATATTGAAATGGGTGACTCGTGGGTCCTTGTAGAAGCACATTCAATACTTTTTTTTTCATATTCGAAAATTTTTGGAAAATTAAAAAAAAGGGCAAAACTCCTTTTTACCAAATATTTGTAAAATCACCCCGCCCATAAAAGACCGACCTTGGCCTTAGTAAGGAGCGGGAGTAAATATATCCCTTCGCGTTAATAATTGTTTTCAAGTAGGGAGAGTAGGGCAAAAATTGACCGTCTCTTAAAAAAAAATCGCAGATAAAAATAAAGGTTTGTTTACTGTATTTGACGGAGATGAAAGTGGATTTTCTACAATTCAGAAAAAAAACGCAAAAAGTTTTAAGATTAAATATTCAAAAGAATGTGAAATCTTGAGTTGGGGAATGGCACACCCTCTGAGAGTCTTGTAACCATTCCAGGCACTGGCTATATTAACTCAAACTGTAAAATGTAAAACTTGTAAAATGGATGAAATATTTTATAAGCGTCGTAAAAACAACCCCTGAAAATAAAATGTTACTTCTGCTTGATGGACATACAACGCATTCGAAGAACCTGGAAGCATTGAACATAGCAAAGGCTAATGTTACAACTGCCAGGCCTTACTATTCACCGGCTTCAGCCGCTCGACGTTTTTTTTTTCTTCTTAAACCTATGAGGTCTCATTATATTCAAGCAACAGAACAATGATTGAGGACAAATCCAGATTGTCGAGTAACGTAATATCAAGTTGCAAGTTTATTTGCACAATCTTATCAAAGACCTGCTATCATTGGCATTGTGTACGGATTTTAAGCGGCTGGAGTTTCGCCCATGGACAAAAACGTCTTTCCCAATCTTTGTTTAAAGCAGTTGAAGATATAAATGCTCTCTCGCTCAAACAAACTCAAGTTATGAAAGCACATCGATCTTTTAATTATCAATTTTGAAAAGCCGCATTTAAATAGTGAATCGTCTATTTCGGGATTTAATGCTGAAGCGTTAAAAAAAATTGTAAAATCTTTATGTCCAATAATACAAAAAATACTGTACAAAAAAAGTGGAAAGTACATCAAGTCCTTGCAAAAATGTGTTGAAAAAAATCAATAAAATAAACAAAAGACGTATCGTATAATATACACAAACCTCGCCGACATCTGACAAAAAAAATCTTTCTAGTTTAAAATAAATAAAGGGGAACAATCAATCTCAACGTTTATTTTATTATCTTTTTTACAAGGAAGCAAATAAAATTTTGGTGAATTACCTTTTAAAAATTTTTTCTTATTATGATATATAATAATTTATTGTAGATTGATAAGTAATTGTTTTAAAATACAATAATTTTTATATATTAAATTGGTTTAGGGTAGCGATTTTTTCTTTTATTATTAAGATCGGCTATTTTTTATTTAACAGTTGTGTCGAGGCAAAATAAAAACAGTATATCAAATAGGTTTTTCACTAACCTAAATGATGAACGATTTTTTGATGTACCTTAAATCGGTACCTTATTGGTTGGTTATATTTTTGTATAATTCATTTAGGTAATTTTATTTAACTTCAATTGTGCTGTGTGCAATGTACATCTATATGAAATAATTAAATAAAAAAATGTACCTTGAATGTGCAACAGATTTGCATATAAAATATTCCATGTCCATGACAAATTTAAAACTTAATCAACTATATCAATGACACAATCTATCTATACTTTATTGTACACTTTCTGCAAATTTCTTACTCACTACGTCCGTCTCTCTTTAAAAAAACGTTGACTTTTACGACACCTCACCCCGTAATTGGTAAACATTCACTCAAAAGAAAACAAGGGAATCCCGGCATAAATGCAAAGGAGCGGCATTCGACCTTCGCCTAATTTAAATATTTTGATATTGCCGAGTTCAGTGGGGGCAAAAAAAATATTGATGATGACATTATTTAAGGTGAATTTTCTACAATCGATCTTGCTACAAGGATCCACCAGTTCCAATATATGTAGTGAATTTCATAACACCCGCTATATATATATATATATATATATATATATATATATATATATATATATATATATATATATATATATATATATATATATATATATATATATATATATATATATATATATATATATATATATATATATATATATACACATATATATATATATATATATATACACACATATATATATATATATATATATATATATATATATATATATATATATATATATATATATATATATATATATATATATATATATATATATATATATATATATATATATATATATATATATATATATATATATATAGAGTTAAGCTAGGAATGGTTTGTTACATTCCTGGTAGAATTTAGAATTTTGGCATTTTTAATGCTGACTCGCCGGAGTATAGTAAACTCCTTTACTATGACGCGTAACAGCTTGTATTCTAACTACGCTGTATAAGTAATTGTGAAGGCATTTTTTTAGAAAATATTTTTAGAAATTAGGGTTATATATATCCTCCTTTCTGCCTCTCTGTATGTCTGTTCCACTGTCACGTTAAAATTGTACGTATCTTCTAAAAACACAATCTTGCTCAGACAACTTCTTGGATTTAAATCCAGCATCGGAGTCAGAGTGCGTTAAAGGGAGGCATATGCCTTTCCTCCCGTTTGAATTTAAAAATAATGACCCCACAATATTATTATTTATTGATTACTTTCTTAACGCGTGTTCTGTCTCCAATACAGAACGCCCTCTAGAACTATCTGCCCTATTAATCCCTAGAACCTAGCTATAATAATGTTTAAATTCGCTAAAATGAGATATGGGATTAAAATAAAACAAACTTACTGACATAAACCTTTTATTGACAGTTAAGTAATTTAATATTTATTTTTTAGATCGGTAAATAGTACATGTTGACGGAAGCAAATTTTCGGTAATATTAAATATGTTTGTTTATATAAACTTAATAGTTTCAGTACATACATATTAGGCCTATATTTAAAAAACGTATTAAGGTGGTTTTTCACCTCAAATTTTTTATCTGGCACATTTATATCAGCGGCTTGCAAACAGAGAAAAAAATATTAAAGGGTTTTATTCATCAACACAGCAGTATAGTGAAAAATCTATGTGCCTCTAGAAGTTTTAAGTAAAATTGTTAAATAATTGAAGTTATTATGTCATTTTTGTCATGTAGTCATTAGAAAGTATAAGATTTACTATATGAGAAGTATTATGTTGTTAATGATTAAAATTGCTTAGAACGTTGCCCACAATGTATAACTTAAAAAATGCCTACAATTAAGCATTTTGCAAGAAGCTACTTTACTTGTAAATATATTATTACATTTATAAAAATAACAGTTTTAGATTTATTTAACAGGTGATATATATATTTCAATTTGTAATAGCCAAAAACTTACAACAATATTTGCACAAAATCTCTTAAGCCTTTTCACATTTATTTTTACATTAAGTTATCTTACCGTTATTCAAATTTCTATACATTTTCCTAACTTATTTATTGTCGTTACACAACAGTTTTCTTTAGATCAAGGAAAGAATAAAATTAATGTAAAACTTTAATCAAAATTCTTATTTCTATTCTTACTTTTAATCTATAGGTAAAAAAGTAGTCTTATATTGATTTTATAGGTATATAAATAGTATTACATTAAAGTGTAGTATTAGTGTTTACGCCTAGATTTTTCATCTGAGGCGTATTTTCCTTCTTCCGCTACACCGGACTGTTGGCTTCAAATATCAAACACCCCATTTTTTCGAAACCATTCGCTAAAGTATGGCATCACTGATTGCGTCAGAACTACGAAAATGTTTGTTCTATCAGCAATCCGCGAGCTAGTGTACGCGATCTTTATGGAAACGAGTAGACATCAAAAACTCAAACGGGAAGGTAGTAGAATTTTTATCTTTTAGTATGCAGATGATAAGAGACGAAGGTAGAATAACAAATAATAATAATAATTACCAAAATAAATGACCTACTTTTTTTGTCATGCAAAACATTGGCAACTAACAGCAACCCGTGGTCGTCGATGGTGTAAGCAAAAAAAACATACCTTTCGTATTAAAATCTTGATTCAATATGAACTGCAGTAAATCATAAGTGGATTTAGGAGCGTCTAATTCTTTACTGTCGCGGCTTATTTGTCTAAAACCTTGTAACTAGTAATTTGGCTGTCTGTTAAATCTTTAGTATGCATTAGTTGTTTTAGCTGCCCCTAAATGTCACTATATCAATATTGACAATAAAAGTTTAGGCTGGAGATACATACAATTTGTATATGTATGACACAGAATAATGTTTTCTTTTAAAATTTATTAGAATATCCACTTACAAGAGAAAATTCTAGGCGCTTATACATTTATGGTAGTGTAAAATCATATGTTCTACAATATTTTAATTGTATGTTTATTATTTTTAAGATAGAAGTAGAAGATCTACAATTACGTCATGTAATTTCCCCGTTTTTTTTTTTTTTTTTTTTAAATTTTAGTCGTGTGGTAAACTAAATCGGATGACCTGTCTGTCGCTTTGGCAGTCACTTTGTTTATCATCTACGTAAATAAAAAGACGTTCTTTTTTTATATTTCTCTCATAAATTAACACTAAAACGTAATTGTCACTATTTAAAATATCCTAATAACATTTTTTATTTAATTTGTTGAAGCTGCGATAAAATGTACTTTGGAAAAATTCACCAAATATTCCCGTCTAAATTAACCATATCTCTCATATCAAAAAATTGCTATTAATCAATAAAAAATATTAGGTTTAACTGTACGATTCTCAGTTATTCGTATCGACAAGCTTGCGTCCTATACGATTTAGTGTAATAGATTTGAGGATGAGTTATTACCGCTGAATGATTCCTCCGGTTAAACGTTAAGACGAATGTTATCTATATGTCTAGCGTCAAATTTATAGATTGGAAACTACTAACTTATTACATTAAAGCTTGTATCTAGGAGATGGTAGTAACGGGCTCAAATAAATTAAAACAGTAACCTAACCCAGGTTCTATGGATAGATGGTTTTTAGGAAAAAAAAACGGGAAATATTAATAGGTTTTTAATAAGACTTTTTTATTAACGATAAACAGGCAGTTCTCTTTAGGCTCATAGGGGCCAGGAAAGCATAAGAAAATGTTAAATAAAGATCTTAAGATACATATGAAAGTTAGTAGACTATTCGATTTAAACACTGGTTTGCATTTTTTAAACCATTTAATAATTCTTAAAAATGATTTTCCTAGCCTTATTTATAACCTGGGGTTATAGCCCAAAACTTATTTAAAATTTTTCTATATTTTTTAAATATGAATAAGAAGGAATATAATTTACGAAAAAATCTAAAAATACAATTTTAGAGTTTAGTTTACCTCTACAGTAAATTAAACTGTAAAATTGTGACTGTGATTGACTAAATCACGACAGACGTTCTTTATTATATGAAAGAGGTTCTTGTTATTTAAAAATTAAAGTACTTTCGTATTTATAAGTATCAGTTTTTGTCATCCTTGTTTTCGAATTTAATTTACTAGATTGTAAGTTCCAAATATCTTTTAAGAAATTTTAATGAACTTATTTTAATCTTAAAATATTTACGATTAGTATTTACTGGCTCTAAAAGTTCATACACAGATTACAGTGATCTAGGCTTCTAGTAGTGGTATTATTTACGCATTTAAGTTAATATTAATTACACAATAAAAAAATAAGCACAACGTCAAATATTAAATATAGCAGAAATTATAGGAGACATAACTGAAACTATTGACCATAAGTAGGAAGAAGTTAAAGTTTAGATAATTTTGACAATTTATTTACAATATTTGAAATCATGATATGATTATTCTATGTCTAGATATTTCAAAATGTTAGTAAATAAAACTTAAGGAAGAAAGTGGTCTGAAGGAACAAATGTGCGCGGAAAAAAATAGAATATTTATTTTGTACTTACTTTTTCTTATCGGTTGTCTTTTTAACGTGGTTTAGACGTTATGTATGCTCAAAAGCATACAGTGTAATTATTATGTGGAAAAATTGCATGAACTGACGGCAATATCTCTTGTTTTGATTATAAGAAATTTTTTATCAATATCTAGCGAAAAATTGTGTTTCTGTAGACCACTTGATATAAATAAAACTTTCATATTCAACAAATCACATCGAATTATTATAATCTCTGAGGCTACATCTACATAAAATTTAAAAAGCCAAGACTCATATACAGGACGTTCAGGTTCCAAGATAACGCATCATAAGCAAAATAGTTTCTACTTTTATATTTAGGCTTTATTTGAATGATGCTGTGTACTGCGACTTATAAAAAGTCCCATGTAAGGCATCTAAGTAGGTTGATGTGCGACACATGAATATAATATTCATCATAATATAATATTTCTTAATATTCTTTATAAATAAAACGTAGTAAACCAATTTCAGTATTATAGCCACTCAGATACGTCAAATAAATAGATAAAAGTTACTTCTAATTTCTTATTTAGAACACTTTTATGTTTCTATACGGTCGAATATAGTTTATTTTAGGATACGGTTACGTAAAAAAAAGTTCCAATTGATTTATTAAAAATGGCACATGTAAAATTAGTTTAGTACTTGTAACGTCTTGTATAGTAAGATAAATACACTTTAAATTTTACTCTTGTATGTACAACTACTGTGTTTGGAAGACCACCTTTTTTTTGAAAAATATGTACATATTTGGAAGACTTTGTGACTTTGTCATCATTATGTACAGCTACTCGTATAACAAATTTACGCAATAGTTTGGCATTTATGTTAACAACAGGATACAATTTTATTTAGAATTTATGCAGGTACTAAAATATAGTAGACTTTTAAAGCATTTCGCACTAAGATTATATAATATGAAACTAATTTAAGTTAGTTGACACTTTGTTGTCGATTTAATTAACGAATATTTTCAGATTAAATTGACTTAAAATTGCAATGTTAAAAACGGCCATTTTAAATACTGACATTAAATTATTTTATTACTTAACTACTGGTATTTTAGCAAACCTGTGGAATTATCAATTGAGGTAAAATTATTTTTAGGAAAATTTTAAGCGTATCTACATTTACTAGCATATTTTAAAACTTCAATATTTCAACCGTGGTTATTATTATAATGTTTAGCATCTTTAGGCTTAATAATAAAAGCATTTTTATTTAAAGTAAAATCGCTAGAAAATTAGTTTTTGTTTTAGAGCAAAGAAGTCCCAATTAAATGTAGTTAACTAGCTGCTAACAACTTCAACATGTAGAATATTTTACAACGATACCAATTCTTTTGACCTCGTTGGTATATATTTCAGGGATGGTTAGTGAGGTAAAAATGCGAGGTACAGATTTCCTAATATAAACTAAAATAATTTCAATAGAAAATAATCATTTCTATGATAAGTAACAATGTTTCTTTATATATAAGATATAAAATAATCTCGTGTTCGCATTTTTACCCCATGAGCTGTAGTTAAATTATATTGTTTATGTTAAATTCTAATATATTAGAAGACCTATATTTTTCTAATGTTGAAAAATGACCTATGCTGCCTCATTGGTTTGAACTTCCCGCCAATCTTCAAAATGATCAGAATAAATCTAAAAAGTAATGTTTACTTCATGTTATCAAAGTAAAATTAACAAGGTGTTTGTATTATAGCAAATAGTGTTCAGAAAGACTGAAAATAGAAAACTGTATTCATCTTATACAAAATTGTGAACAAAATTCGCTCATTACTAAGTTCTGAATGTTCGCCTAGCACCTTATATTGTAAATTTTTGTTTTATTATTATAAAACTTTTAGGGTATTATCTGTAGTTTTCTATTCACTCATTTTTTCGTAGTAAAAATTCATTATCTTCCTAAAGGCTGACAAGAAATATGTAATAACACAGGAGAGCAGCAAGAAGGTTGATTTTAAAAATGAATTTAAATATAGCTTTACTTACTACTTACTAGACTAACCCAACTAATTTAGTTACTTCAAATAATGAAAATCTAAAAAAGTTTACTTTTGATTCGCCTTGTACAATTTTATCGAGAAGTCAAATTCTAACTTGGACTAAAATTGATTGAATCGTTAAGATACTCCAGAATTTTCTTACAGTCGGTACATATGGGTGAATTGTTATTAGGGGTAATTTGATCAGTTAGAAATTGATTCAAATCAAGTTGCGTTAAAATTCATAAAAATTTTCGGCGTATCGTAAGGACCTAACTCCTGACCTTCTGACATATTGTTGACTAGTAGTAAATAATATTCGCTAGGAAAACTATTTCTTACATACCTGATTGATAAAATAACTTTATAATTATTAAACTTTATAATAAAAAACTAACTTTATATAATTTCAATTACAGACTATGAATTATGAGATATTTACCATAGTGTATAAACCTAAACCTTATAATTTTTGATTATTATACCATAAATATAGAGATGAAAATTGCCTATAATAACTACGGTAATGACATCCAGTAAACTTTTTCTAAAAGTCTACTAAACAGGCTATTTATAGATTTTGTAAAAGTTAACACAGTCTGTACTGATCTTTATCGTAAAACACTCTCCATCTAAGAGTTATATTCTAAACACATAATGATATGCAGTCAGTCCAAAAAATGCGATATTCTTCTTTCTCCAAACTTTAGTTCTGTCATCAGACACAAAAAGGCTAATTTTAGTTTCATCACTAAAGATTACGGATTCCCAAAATTTAGGAGGTTTACTAATGTATTCCCTAGCAAAAGCTAACCGCTTTTTGCGATTAGCTTCCGAAATTAACGGCTCCTTCCTGGCTGCAGACCCCTTATAGCCTGCCCTGTGTAAACAATTTTTCACTGTTTGTGAACAAACATTTTTCGAAAATAGTTCCCATACTTCTTTTTCTAATTTTGGTGCACTTTTCTTGGGATTATAATTATTTGTCTAACAATACTGGCCTCTTCACGTGGAGTCAGTTTCTTGGGACGACCGGAACGTGGTCGAAATTTATAGGAACCCGTTGATTTATACTGGTACTGAACAGTAGCAGGCGACTTTTTAACAATATTTCCTATATTTCTGTACGATTTTCCATCTTTTCACCAATCAATTATGATCTTTTGAACTTGAAATGGAATTTCATAATTTCTTTCGCTCATTTTTAATACTACTTTGGAAACCCATTGCAAAATTACTAGCAACAAGTGACAGATTATTAAGTATGGCCGAAAGTTATTCATTTTTCAAATATTAATTTAAACATGTTTTCTCATAGTTCCAATTAATAAATTATAGAAAGCAGGTGGTGTATGCAGACTTTTTGGACTGACTGTAAATTTTAAGAATAAAGTTCAGTAACGTATTATAGAGCAATGATTGTGGGGGAAAAGTTCCAACTTTTGTTATGTCTTATCATGTATTAAATTATCGCATACAAAATATAATTAAATTAATACAGAAGTACTAGGCTTAAGACGTTAATTTTTTTTTGAATTAAATTTATCAAGAATTAAATTATCGCGTACAAAATATAATTAAATTAATTCAGAAATATTAGGCTTGAGGCGTTATTTTTTTTTATTATTAAATTGGAAATTGAATAGGTGTCGGAACTATACATTCACTACATACATTTTTCTTCATTATTTCAACATAGATTCCATTATCGTTCTAGTACAAAACTTACCAGAGAAGCCGAAAATGTTTTTCAAATATTAGGGCAGCAAATCACAGTTGCAAGCTGCTCCTCCATTTCCATTTGAGCATCGACTTTTGCACCAGCTAGTCCACCCAACGCTTAATATTTGTCTTGATCCACCAACTAAGGAGAGACTTGCCGTATTAAACATGCTGATGACTGTAGCAGTACTGTTTTTAAGAAACTTATTGTAGACGTCACAATTTTGGCAGCCAGAAATCTAAAATTTGAATAAACAATTTGAAAAATTCTATAAAGTTTATCCTAATTTTCTACACTGTATATCCTTATGAAAAATAATATTTTGCTAAGTAGGAACATTCAGTATACAGTATTAAAAATAAAATATAATTAGAGTAAAAATTCTTCAAGAAGGAATCACGAAAAAGATAAATAAATGAAAAAGTCTTTGTTATTCTGTAATAAACTTTGATCAGTAGGTCCTTATTTATGTCATGAGTTACTAAAAAAAATATGTGGCTCGACACTAGCTAAGCAAGCAATCACTTTGAGTGTTCTTTAATCGCTCGAGGGAAATATGTTTAAGTGTGATAAAATACCTAGGCTATCTGAAAAGTTCTCAGCCTGACATATATGTTAGATGGCGTTAGAAACTGTGAAACCATAATTGTATGGAAAAGTTTCATATAAACACTTGTAAAATTTTATTTCGATCTCTCAATTCATTCGACTAGTAGGAGCTGTATAATATTGACGTGTCATTGATGTTTTTAGAATGGAAAAAACTGAATATCGTGCAGTGATTAAATTCTTTGTTTTGGACGGTTTAACACCAACAGAAATTCATTCGAAATTATTAAAAGTGTATAAGGATGTATTACTTTTACTTTCTACTGTGAGAAAAAAATAGGCTGCTCTTTTTAAATCTGGTCGTACAAGCTTCAAATATGATCCACGCGACGGTAGCCCAAAAACTGCTACAACACCACAAATCATTCAATAAGTTCACAATATGGTGTTAAATGATCGATGAGTGAAAGTACGTGAAATAGCTGAGCCCATAGGCATCTCAAAAGAATGAATTGGAAATATTTTGCATGAAGAATTACATATGAAAAAGCTTTGTGCAAGATGGGTGCCGCACTTGCTGACAGTTGACCAAAAACGCATTCGAATACGTATTTCTCAAGCGTGTTTGGATCGTTTTAAGCAAAATAAAATAGATTTAAAGCATCATTTCATAATTGTTGATGACACTTGGATCCACCACTATACACCAGAGCGAAGAGAACAGTCGATACAATGGATTGAAGTCAGGGGAAGGGCACCAAAGAAGGCAAAGACGGTTTCATCAGCAGGGAAGGTTATGGCAACAGTTTTTTGGGATTACAAAGGTGTTATGTTAATAGATTATCTTCAGAAAGGTAAAACAATTAACTCTGAATTTTATTGTAACCTTTTGGATCAGTTGGATGTAAAAATTCGTGAGAAAAGACCTGTTTTAAAAAAGAAAAGAATCATTTTTCATCAAGACAATGCACCTGTTCACACAAATGTTTTGACGATGGCAAAATTCAACGAATTAAAGTATGAATTGCTTGAACATCCAGCGTATTCACCAGATTTGGCTAACTCCAACTATTACCTGTTTCCAAACCTGAAAAAACTCCTGGCTGGAAAGCGTTTTATATCAAATGACCAAGCTATTACAGCCGTGGATGGATATTTTGCAGATCTTCCGTAATCACACTCTAATGATGGTATCGAATTATTGGAAAAACGTTGGAATAAATGTATTGAAGTTTCAGGAGAATATATTGAAAAATAAAATATATTTCACGTCAAAAAAAATTTGCTTTCATTGTTAGGATGAGAATTTTTCAGGCCACGTATCTAGTTTGCGACAAATGGGGAGCTTTTACTCATAACTTTTCAATACCCTTTACTGAACATTGGAACATAGCATCCATATGCATCTATATAGCCAGCCGTCAAAAATGATCCGTAGGAGTTCTAGATATTAATATAACTAAAAAACGTGTAGTTGATAATCTGTAGATATTTTGCATAAATTAAACCGAAATGAAAAAAAAATACATAATTATGTTCAGTGCTTAACTGAAAACTACATATCTGTACTTTCCAAAAGACAATATAATATATGTATACTTTTCCAAAATTGTCTGGCTCCGATTGAATATCTTTCTTTGCGTTGCTGGACAATGCTTAACGTATGGTTACTCGAAAGATTTCAGAACAAGTTATGATCGTAGGTTCAGTATCGGCAATATTAACTCTATTGTTGCTATGGCAATTGTAGTAACTGTAATCTCCCTCTCTATTTATCAGTTTACTTTAGATAACCTATTGATTAAGTTTTCAGACTTGTAACTTAATTCATATACTACTTGTTTTTATTTATTATTTTTATTTTATTCTTTTCTTTATATTTGAAGGTCTCTAGTTTATCAAAATATCATTTTCTATGGCCGTGGGTTTGCTTGTCTGTCGATTTCTATGTCTGTCTACTGGAGCGATCATTTATGACCGTTGAGATATCGGTTCCAAGTTTGGGATATTACTACTTAAACTAAGACAAGAATTTATGGTTTAAGTAAAAGGGGCGGAAGTTGATATATTTTATGGGATATCTCTGGTGTAATTTCACTTTTACCTTGTTTTAGTAACGATGCATCTCGAACACACACTATCGTAATATCCGTACAAGGTGTGGAGAAGACGGTTAGTTCATGAATTTGAAATATGACTTTGAAATATCTACTGTATTTGCAATAAATTGTATTTTTGAAGGTAGTTCTGGATAAATAACTTTGCAATTTATTTTATAAAGCTGTGTAAATTGGAAACCATGGTATGACCTTCTAAATTATATAATTTTTGGCATAAAATGCAACATTTATGCATCATGCAAAAGATTTCAAGAGCTTAGTACGGGATTAGTAAAGGCCATAATTAAAAAAAAAAACAAACAGTAAAGTAATTTACCCAGTACTTCCGTCGCAAACACTCATACTAAAAAATAATTTAATTCAAGCTCTATCTATCTATCTAATAAGCCTTTTTCCATCCAGTGTCGGACATAGGCCTCCCCTTCCCTTTTCCATCCTTCTCAATTCTGCGTCTTTCGGATCCATCCTAAATCAGCCGTTATTTCCGGTCATCTTTTCATCTTGTTTGGGGCCTTGCTCTGGATCTTTATCCCAACCCTGGCCTACATTCTTGGACTCTTTTATTTCATCTTCCATCTTATTGTCTCATTGTGTGACCTGCCCATTTCCATTTCAAACCTGCTACCTGATCTCTTACGTCTATCACTTTGGTTTTTTGTCTTAAACTTTAGTTTCTGATTCTGTCTTGTAATCTTATATTTAGCATCTGGCGTTCTCTTGCTTTCTACGTTTTACTCAGTTGGTCCATCATCTTCCTAGCCATTGTCCATCTCTGGGTCGCGTAGGTGAGAACTGGTAGAATGCATTGATTAAATACCATCTTTCTTAGTTTCAGAGGAATTCTTTTGTTGGTTAGTATTTTCCTTTGTTTGCCAAATGCTGCCGATGCCAGTCTGATTCTTCTCTGTACTTCTGCTGTTTGATTTGCTTTTCCACACTTTATTACTTACCCTAGGTAGATGTATTCATCTACGTATTCAAGTGTTCTGCCCTCTATTCTCAAGACAGTCTTCGTTTGTCGTAGCCTTTGTCTTATCTTTATTCAGTAGTAGTCCTACCCTCTCTGATTTGTTTTGTAGTTCAGTAATCATTTCCTATATGTCATCAAAATTATCTAATATTAGACTTACATAATCAGCATAACTCAGATGATTTAACTTTTGTCCATTTATACTGATTTCCTTTTTTTCCCATTCGAGTTCCTTGAAAACTTCTTTTAACGCTGCTATAAATAGTTTGGGCCGCGTTTGATAAATACTGGATTTGCTTTACTATCCGTTTCCACTACCATTTGATATTTGTTGTAAATTATTTTTATGAGGCGAGTATACCTATGGTCTATTCTGTTGTTATACAAGGCTCTTTCGACGGCCCAGATCTCGATATTATCCAAAGCTTTTTGATAAACTGTAAATACTAAGTACAATTTTAAGTTATATTCTGTTGCTTTTTTTTTATTAAAGTTCTGATAGTTAAGAGATGCTCATAAGTACTAAAACCAGCCAGCCTGTTCTACCGATTAGTTTAATTCTAGGTTGTTTTCCAATCTATTAATTATTATTTTGGTAAAAAAATTGTATATTTGTGAAAGTAATAATATTGGACGATAATTGTCTTTCTTTCTGTCTTTTTTTAAAAAGTAAAATTGTTGAAGCTGTGTTTCAATTTGCTAGTATCTTCTCTTCTTCATTCATTCATTTATTGAATAAGAGTTTCAGCACCTGTACCACCAAGTCTCCTCCTTCTTTCATTAATTCTGTTAATACTCCGTCAAGTCCTGGTGTTTTATTGTTTTTCATAGTTTTTAGTGTTGTTAATATTTCTTCATCTGTTACCTCTGGTTAACATTGATTATCTTTCTGTTTCGGTGTTCTTTGGGATCATTTGGCAGTTTTCTTCATTTTCATCCTTTAAGTTGTGTATTGTAGTCTATCCTAGGCTTTGTCGGAGTGCTTTCAACTTTTTATTCTGTTCTACAATTTTTTCTATCTTTGTCTCTTATTGTTGTCTTTTATCTTCGTTAATGGACTTTTTAAGGGTTTTATTAGTTTCTACAAACTGAATGGTACTACAAGCTCTATAGGTCATAATATTAAACACAAACGAAGTTAAGCGTAGGAAGAGCTTTAGAGATATTTACATCAGGAACTTGACCTTTTTCTCTACATATAGCTTCTGTTAAAAATAATGAAGGACAATATTAATAATAAAATTTTCAAAATCCTCGACACCAAGAATTCTAAATGAAACGTATAAACATGATATATACAAAGCAACTACTCTAAACCCAACCTTTATTTCATTAATGCCGTCTATAGTTGGTCGTAAATCAGTAAAAATAATGGAAAAATAACAAAATATTTTCACATTTCTTGACTCCAAGAACCCTGAAAAGGATGTGTAACACGATATATGTAAAAATAAGCCTTCTAAATCCCTCTTCCACTTCTTTAACCCCATAGATGTTTAACTATAACTAATTATGCTTCAAGTTAGTTCATTATCCTAATAAAAATTTCCATCGTGCCAACGGATAGATAAACCAACAGAAATGGAGGACTATGTTTTTCTTAATTTACAGACTCGAAAACGTAAAAATATACCAACACCATTTTTTTTTTCGAATACAATACTTCCCTTTAGCAAGAGAAGTTAAACGTTAATTATAACCGAATCGAAATTAAAAGGTTTTATTTTGTTTTGAGATTCATTTTTTTTTTAAATTTAAGTTATGTTACCCTAGAAAATGACTATAAATTGAATTGTTTGTTACATGGAGCATTCTCGATTTCCTCAATAATTTGTTTCCATCTGATCCTAGCACTTACAAAAATAACTTTAGAGCTTTTATGCCATTGTCGGTATGCAAGATGTTTAAAAGTAACAGCGACGTCTTCGATTGAATTAAGCCTTCACTTGTATGCTCTACGTGAGCCGAAATTACATCAGAGACCTTCATGACGCTATCAGAGGGTCGTCAGAGCTAAAGTAAAGGCTTAACTAAGAGGAAGTTTGAACAATATCCTTTGAGTTATTTCCATTTAGCAGATATGCAGTGCAGAATTTTAGGCTTTTTTTACAAATTGGTAGAATAGTCGATGTTGTAACGAGTTTATAGTATTGAGAAGAATCCAACGGTCGATTGATGGTGACAGGGTGAATTTCCGGATTAGTGGTAAAAAGAGGTTAACACGACTAGCTGACTCCCTATTATAGTCAAGAATCCGGAGTTCCATTTAGAACTAGAAAAATAGGTTATTTTATTTTATTATTAGTTCCAAGGACTAAGCTAAGCGATAATTATAATTTTCTTTTTATTATTGTGTTGTTAAGAAACTATTTTCCAAAGGTTTTTATGCTGAAAAAATAAAAGAAAATATACTAGCCAATTGGTTTATTGAAACAAGCTATAAGTTTGTGCCATATTATATAATATAAGTAAGAATATTCAGGTATCAGTAAGGCCTAAAATTAAACAATTGCAAGCAGAACCTCCATTTTCGGGACATTGTTCTAGACACCAAACTTTCCAATCAAATTTTGAAACGTCACTTACAATGGTCGGAGAAACATTTAAAGCGGAATTATTAAGAGATTTTG
Source organism: Pachyrhynchus sulphureomaculatus (assembly GCA_019049505.1). Classification (NCBI taxonomy): domain Eukaryota; kingdom Metazoa; phylum Arthropoda; class Insecta; order Coleoptera; family Curculionidae; genus Pachyrhynchus; species Pachyrhynchus sulphureomaculatus. The sequence goes on from CM032446.1 coordinate 143,368,311, forward strand.
TGAAATTTTTGTACAGCTTACAGGATTGACAACCAGAGATCTACAAAAAAATTATAAGCTTTAGTTTTTTTCGTAGAAACTCTGACATTAATACTGATAAAATGTATGTTTTTTTCCTGCGAACGGGAATTTGCAATGTTTTTCGAGAAAGTTTAACAATAAAATTAATAAAATATGAAAAGTTGTATGATATGGAATATTACACTTAAATGAACATAGACATCGTAATTATACAGATAATATTTGAGGATCAAATTAACATTTTTTAGAAATCGATAAAAAGAATTTCATGTTATATTAAATTGTATAATGGGTAGAATTGAAAAACTGTGGTTCATATTGCACTTGATTATGAAAAACTTAATATAATCACTTAAAACTAATGAATATGGGTAGTTAGGGCACTCTCTTTAGCTAGTGGGGTTAACGAAATCAATAAAAAAAGTAATTTTAAAACAGTTGGGGAAACGTATTTTGTTTTACATTGCGTCAGAAAGGCGGTATTATTAGAACGTTTATATATTACATTAATTTTTATTTCTGTTCTTTTTTCTCACGTTTGGTCAATGGGGTTCCATGTTTGGCTGACGGGTGTAAGCCAAGTCAGCACAAACGCTATTACCATTGTGTATTAAGGAATGATCTGACAATGTTACATGTTTTCAAAATCACTGATATCTGAATGTTTCTGTGTATGTTTATGTTGAGTCCGAATTGTACTAAGTGTGATGTGAATGTTATTGGTGTAAGGCCTGTGGCTAATATGATGCGGGGACAATGATGACTTTTTCTCGTTTCCATAGCCTGTTTATTTCTGTTGCAAGGTGTGTGTGTTTGGAGATTTTTTCTGTGCATTTCATTTGGATGTTTGTGTCGTTTGGGACAGCTATGTCAATTAGACAGGCGACTTCGATCGTTTCTTTATGCTGGTGGCATATAATAGTTGGGTATTTGATGATATGCTTTTGGTAGTTTCTGGTTAATATGACTTTATCCTCGATGGCAAGTAAGAACCCTTCTGTTTTAGGGAATAGCTGCCCATCCTGTAACCAGGTGTATAATTGTTTTTTTATTTACGTGGTCTTGTTCTATGTGGTATCTGTGTTTTCCGTGGAGTGTTTTTTCTGACCACGTTTTCATCTTTGCCTGTTTTAATTGGGTGTGGCTGTGTGTGTCTGTTGGGTGGTCTGCCCGGGCTCAATCGAAAGGTGTGTTGTTTTTGTCTGCTTTCACTGTTGCTGTGTAGAGACTTGGTATGAAAGAATTTCCTAAGTGCTTGTATTTGTTTTGTGTGCAGTGATCTTATATCCCTGATTCCTCTTCTTTCTGCCTTCCTCTCGGTGGTAAGTCTGTCTTTGCATGCGTTGGGGTGTAATTTCCTGTATTTGGTAAATTGAGAACGTATAAGGGTGTGAATGTTTTCTATGTCTGTGTGTTTTTGAATTCGGTTCTGAGCTCTGTTCAGATGTGCGTGTGGCTGAGTTTAGTACTTTGATGGAAGTCTAGATATTTGTATGTTTCGTTGTCAAGCATGTTATCGAGTGTTTCATTGTTGATGGTTTCTGTCTCATGTTGATGTGGAACACTTTACATTTACTTATACCAAATTCCATGTTAATATCTAAGGTGAATGTTTCTGTAATTTTGAGAAGTTCTTTCAGCTGTGTTTCTGTGGCAGCGTAGAGTTTTATGTTATCCATATATAGGAGGTGGTTTATTTTATGTTGCTTCACTTTTTGGTGTCTGATGCAGAAGCCATGGTCTGTTCTGTTTAGAGTATTTGAGAGTGGATTGAGACAGAGGCAAAACCATAGAGCGCTGAGCGAGTCTCCCTGAAATATACCCCGTCTGATGTACAACTCTTCTGTTTGGATGCGTTCGGTTTGTGTTTTTAGGTGGATGTTTTCATAATTTGCGTGAGAAATTTCCTGAGGTTTTGGTTGATTTTGTAGATTCCTAGGAATCTAATTAACCAGCAGTGGTGTATGGAGTCGAAGGTTTTTTTATAGTCTATGTAATCGGTGTGAAGGTTTCTGTGTTCTTTTCTGGTTTGGCCAATGATCACGCTATCTATGATCAGCTGCGCTTTGCATCCTCGGCTATTTTTCCGCAAACTCTTCTGCACTTCTGTGAGATTATTGTTGTCTATTAGGTGTTGTTCTATTTTCTTGGAAATTGGGGCTGTGATGATCTTGTATAGGGTTGGAAGACCGGTGATAGGTCGGTAGTTTGACGGGTTTGTGGTGTCTGAGCTTTTGGGTTTGACTTATGTATTCCTTTTGTAAGGAAAGTGGAAGGGATATATGTATTAATTATTATTAAAAAATTAATACTTATTTAATTCGTTCATATTGTAGCGGGTAGTATTAAATTAAATAGTGAATAAATTTTTGAAAAGAGAAAGGGGCTAAAATGATTTAAATTTTAAATTAAATATTAAAATTAATTTAAATATTTAGTTAATAATTTCGGCTTTGTTTACATAAATAGAAGATGCTTTAAATATGATAATATATAAGAAGTATATAGAAGGAATAAATATATTTTTTTCCTAAAAATTTGGTTGTAGCCCTCAGCCTCTATTAGTTTTGATTGATTAGTTTTAAAAATACGTTTTGAAAAAAGGGTGTTATCAAATCATATAGTCACTGATAGCAACGGAGTTTTAATTACGTATTTAAGTAATACTTAGCATTAACATACTTTTATATTTTTAAAACGTGGGTTAGACTACTTTCAGACTATCAGAAATACTGCTATTCACCGTATATTGCACTGTGCAGTCTGTAATAATCAAATGAATATTTATAGGTGTTTTTACATGAAGCCACCCAAGTAGTGGAGGGTATTAATTGTAAATTTTTAATGGCGATGTATTATCTCTATATATACCAAATTTTACATCAAAATAACAAAAATTTTATTTTGAAGCTCTCTTCTTCTATTAGGCAATGCCTGTTCTTCATTGATAGTCTTATTGTCTTGGTGGTGATTCTGTGGACGATGACATCCAGCTTTGTGCCCATCGTTTTGGTGGTCTACCTTGGGGTCTCCTGGTGTTTGGCTTCCCGTCCCTAGCGATTTTGGGAAGCCTGGTGGCGTTCATTCGTTCTATTCTTTTCGTCGTGTTTTGACGAATTTTATAATGTCCTGGATGTCGCCCTCATTCCTTATTTGCTGGTTAGGTATTCTGTCTCTCAGTGTTCCTCCTGTTATACACCGTAGGGTTCTCATCTCGGTTGTTTTAAGCAACTGTTTAGTTTTACTAGTCTCTGATCTAGTTTCCGCAGCGTATGTTAACACTGGTCTAATACAAGTTTGGTATACCTTTATTTTGTTTGCTATCGACATGTACCTGTTACGCTATATCACATCTCTTAGCTGGCCGGATCCTGTGGCGCCTCTTATAGCTTATTCCTTGACTTCGTCTTGTATATCCCTGGCGCTAGAGATGTTCACGCCCAGATATTTGAAGGTCATGACTTGTACGATTACATGTCCTTGTATTTCCAGCTTACTTCTTAAGGGTTCTTGAGACACTGTGAGACATTTCGTCTTTTCTTTGGACACTTTCATGTTGTGTTTGCCAGCCGATCCGACAAATCGATATAGCAGCCTTTGTAAGTTCTCGCTGTCCGCCACGAGTACAGCATCGTCGGCGTAGCAAACTATATTAATGTTTTTATCATTGATTTCGTATCCCTCCAGTGGTCGTTTTTCAGCTATTATTTCGTCCAGCATTATGTTAAACAACATCGGGCTGAGGGAGTCCCCTTATCGTATTCCGGATGCCACCTCTATCTCGTTAGTCACTGCTTCCGTTGTCTTTATTTGCGTTCTGGTTTCCTGATAAATTTCCCTAATCAACTCTCTCAGTCCTTGCGGAACCCCTTTCTCTTCCAGTATGAGCAGTACATCTTCCAATTTCACGCGGTCAAAGGCTTTGGTCATGTCCATAAAGCACATGTAGGCGGGCTTATTGTATTCGATGGACTTTTCGCATATCTGTCGCACCACAAAAATAGCGTCGGTAGTTGATCTGTTTGTTTGGAATCCCATCTGTTCTTCACTGTTTTCAATCAGTTCGTCTAATTTCTTAAGCAATAATTTTGTTAGTAATTTTAAAACCGAACTCAGTAGTGTGAGGCCTCTGTAATTCTCAGGTTTTCGTTTATCGCCCCCTTTAAAAATTGGAACTGTTATGCTTGTCTTCATGTCTTCAGGGATTCTTTGGGATTCTGTCACGATGATAATGAATCTTTGTAGTTGGTCTAGTAGTGCTTGTCCGCCATATTTCAACATTTCGTCGGAAATTCCATCTCTTCCCGGCGTTTTTCTATTTTTTAGCTTTGAGAGAGTTGTTTGCAGGTCTTCCGTAGTTATTCCGGCTCGTATCCTGCGACTGTGACCGGTTGTCTGGTTGTGTTTGAGTTCTCGGTGCTGACATCGTTGCCGTCTGTGCTTGTGAAGTGCTTAACCCACTCCTCTTTACTTATGAGGTCCATCGGTTTTCTGTCAGTTATTTCCGTCTTGCAGTTTCTGAACAGTTTCCATACCCTGCATTGGGCTCCTGTTAGATCTCGCTCTATGCCCTTGGTAAACGCCTCCCAGTATTCTTCTTTTATCTGTCGGATTCTTGCGTTTATCGTATGTTTTTATAGTTATTTTGGTATTGTACGGTCTTGGTCGTTTTATATTTTAGGTAAGCTGTTTTCTTTTCGTTACTTAGGCTTTTGACTTCCTCTGTAAACCATGGTACTTTGTTGGGTCTGTTGTGAACTTTTCTTTTCCCGCATGTTTCTTCTGCCGCTTGTATTATGTTTGCTTTTAATTTTTCCCAGGCCGTTTCGGCGTTGTAGTTTGAAATGATTTCGTTTTTGTCGATCTTTTGTTTTAAGCGGTTTTTATACAATGTTCTAGTGCTTTCATTGTTCAGAGTTTCAATGTTTAATTTTTCCGTAACCGCTTTTCCCTCTTTTAGCTTCCTTTTTGTTCTGTATGTTATTCTCAGCTTACCGAGTAAGAGACTGTGGTCGCTTCCGATGTTGGCGGAATTGAGCGTTCTTACGTCTAGTATTTGGCTTGGTAGATGTTTGCCCACGAGTATTTTGCCATGTTAATTTGTATTTTCGGTCGTGCTGGAAAAATATATTATTCATTCGCATGTTGTTCTGACGGCAGAAATCTACTAGTAGTTCGCCGTTTTAGTTTTCTGTATTTTCGTTGAATCGTTGTTTTATGTTAGGGATAATGCGGCTTCTAATTCGGGCATTTAGGTCTCCCAATATTACTACTTGGTCTTTAGGGGCGATTGGATTGATCACTTCTTGCAGATCTTCATAGAATTGTTCCCTTTGTTGTTTTGTTGTTTGTGTTTACTGATGCCTGGGGCATAGACGCTGACAAAATGCACCGGTTTGTTGTCCATTTTCAGTTGCATTTTAATGATCCTTTCGCTCGCATATTTAATATCTTCTATGTATGGTTGAAGCTTCTCGTAAATCAGTATTCCAACACCCTCGCTTGCCTATTCTTCCTTATTTTTCCCGGAGTCTACCAGCATGTAGTGTCCAAAGTGTCGCGTTCCTTTTCCTTTTTTCTTGGTTTCCTGTAATGCACAGATGTCAGTCTTCTACTCTGTTAGTTCATATATGATTTCTTGATCTCTTGAATTCCAGGACATTACGTTCCAGGTTGCTATTCTAATTGTTTGTTTTGTCAAAAATCGCTTTCTTCTAGCTCATTGCTTAGTCGTCATCGTTTTAATCAGTCCATTTACGAGGCTACTATCAGTATGTTTAGCGGGGTTGTTGTTTTACAGTGGGTCGGTTGCTAGCCTGGCCCACAAACCCTCCTCCTTTATCCGGACTTGGGACCGGCAGTGACAGCTGATAGACTACTCTGAAGCTACTGAAGCTCTCAATATTATGAAAAATAACGAAAATTATCACGGATGGACGTTTCGGCATTTTTTAATTTTAATTTGATAACCATTTTGTATCAGATGAAGCTATAGTATAGCGAAACGCGTCATACAGTTTCAGTGAAACTAAATAAAGTGGAAATTTGACAAAATCAGTCTTTTATTACATTCATTTTAATTAGCTCATTTGAACAGTAGTTGTTAGCTAGATAATTAGATTAAAAATAAATTATCTTGTCACTGGTAACAGTTTCATTACATCAACTTTTTTTTTTAAATTATATAAATTAGTTGGTAAAAAATTTTGGGTCCAACAAGGAACTTTATTGTTTCAAAACTATAATTTTCACATAAGTCGTTGAATTGAGAAAAAATGTTTTTGACCTGAAGAAATTCCTAAAAAAAGCTATACATAATATACAGGGCGTCCCCATTGTTCCGTGTATATAGAGTTACTGTGGACTTCTGGGATGAAAATATGACCATTTAATCCAACTTATCTTAGTCCAAAAATTCGTAATTTTTGAGATACAGAGTATCAAAGTTATACTTTTATTTCAGTTTTTTTTAAGTAACCCTCTTAATAATTGTATCATTTGGACAAGATTCGGTGATAAGGGGTCTTTTAAGATGAGAAATCGAAATAGCTCACAGTTTTGTTATAAATTGTAGGGGGCGCCACTTATTGCACTGTGTATACTTTTAAATTGTCATAACTTTTTTATACCACTCTGAATGATATTTTTAGTTAATATTCGTATTCTTCGCATCCTCCTGTCTAAAAAAGCTCTCTTGGTAAATGTTGCCCCGAGCAACAGTTTCTGAGATAGTGAGATGTTTATTTCCATTTTTTACTTCCATTGTCAAATCCGTAAATGCGTTCCTTCACACGTTTCTTTACATTGTATAGTTACTTGGCAACGCTCAAAAATCACTCTGGCAATGATGTAAGATATCATATGTTCTATGACTTAACTAGCTTGTAGTAATACTGACAGAAAGTAATTTTTGACAGATATCAAATAAGTTTTACGAGTATTAACGCGAATTAATCCCTAGTCAAGCTCAACAGTGTTTGAAATCTAGATTATTATGGAGTACACTTTTGGTGAGCAAACTAATATGATTTTAGTGTTTGGTTGGCAACGATTGCAAAAGTGCTCGCATCGTCGGACTCGGACTCATAGCTATTGGACAATTTAAGCCGATCAGGAATAAACTAGAGCACCCGATGTTGAAGAGGAAATCCTTGAAATTGTACACGATAATCCTGGAATCAGTACTCGTTTAATTGAACGTCAAACGGGAATATCAAAAAGTACAACTAACTCGAACATTAGACAAATTATTCGCCCCTTTCATATATAGTCCATCCAGGAGGTAAGAGCTCCAGATCTTGGATCTCGTTTGAGTTTTTCACAAATTATTCGAGCATGCATAGCGACTGTTTCGGCTTTTCACACTAAAATCCTGTTTACAGACGAAGCACGCTTCACTCGCCGTGGTATAAAAAATATGCATAATAATCATGTTTACGCTGAAGAAAACTCACATGCTGTGCAACAAAGACAGTTTCAACGCAAATTTAGTATTAATATCTGGATGGGATTTGCCGCGAGCTATTTGATCGGGCCGTTTACATTGTTAGATCGACTTGATGGTGACATTTACTGGAATTTCATCCGTGAAACTATTCCTGAATTATTGAAAAACTTACCCATTAATTTACGTCGCGACATGTTTTTCATACACGATGGTGCACACCCCATTTTGCGCGTAATGTTACAATTTTTTTGAACCAAAGTTACCCAGATAAATGGATCTGAAGAGGTGAAGATGCTCCTATTCACTGGCTACCTCGATCCCCAGACTTAAATCCATGCGATTTGGGGTGCATTGAAATCGAGAGTTTATCAAGTTCAAATCGACAACATTGCAAGCAGTTGTGGAATATGATTCAAAATGCTGCTAACGCTTTACGAGATGAAGATATTTAAATTTCTTGCGACATATTAATTTATGCATTAACGAAGATGGCGGCCATATTAAACATTTATTGTGAAACCAAATCCTCCTCAGTTGGGCGATTAATTTTTTTTTGAATTTATTAATTTGTGGATAATCTTTTATGCCCTTAGCCAGTTGGTTTTTCACATTCTTACTGTTGTTTGCCGGTTGGTCTTTAAATTTATTATTGTTGTTAGCCTGTTTGCCTTTAAGCATGCTCCAAATTTCAAAGACTGTTCTTTTGGACCTGTCCTAAGCCTGGATGAAGTGTGAAGGAACGCATTTGCGAATTTGACAATGGAACTTAAAAATTGAAACAAACATCCCATTATCTCAGGAACTGTTGCTCGGAACAACATTTACCAAGAGAGCTTTCTTAGACAGGAGAAAGCGGAGAATACGAATATTTAATTAAAAATCTCATACAGAGTGGTATAAAAAAGTAATGACAATTTAAAAGTATACACAGTGCAATAAGTGACGCCCCCCTACAATTTAGAACAAAACCGTGAGCTGATTTCGATTTCTCATCTCAGAAAACTCCTAAGCACCGAATCTTGTGCAAATAGTACAATTATTAAGAAAGCTCCTTAAGAAAAACTAAAATAAAAGTATAATTTTGATACTTTGTATCTCAAAAATTAGGAATTTTTGGATTAAGGTAAGTTAGGTTAAATAGTCATATTTTCATCTCAGTAATTCACAGTAACTCTATGTACATGGAATACTGGGACACCATATATATGGGCAAAAATAAAAATATCCGAAATTGATATCTTCCAGATAGCAGAATTAAAGGCCACAAAATAGAAATAAACATGTCTAATAATATTTTTCATAAAAGTTGCATCTACAGACTTATTTGGGTCTAAAAGTTAAAAATTTGCCTTTTTCTCCATTTTTAATACTATGAATATTTTTTCAATCTTCTTAGTGGTCTTTTAATATCAAATATTTCTATGTTGCTAAAAAAATATTCTTTGTGCGTCCTGTTTCTTTTTCTAAGAAACTTTTCAGGCTATTTTCCAATGCAATACCTTTTAATAAAAGTTTTGAAAAATTATAAATAAAAAAGTTGTATGTGTGTGTGTCATTTGATGTACACTTTCCACTAGATTGTAAATAATTTCTCCTATTTCAGAAATCCTTTTGTATTAGGAATTCAACATAATAATAACCATTAAACTGATTTTTTGGTTTGCATATCGATGTCTCAAAAGAAGTGGAATGTATTACAGAATTACAAAACTATAAGTAGGATAATATACCTGGGATATATTTTCTGTGCATTCTGACAATAATTGAAAATCTAAACAAAAAAACTCTGAGGAATACCTATACTACCACCATCACGAAATCCATGGGTTTTTAAATAATGTCTCAAAGAAGATCATGTAGTCCAGAATTACAAAACTATCAGTAGAATAATATAATTAGGATATATGCTTGGTGCATCTTGACAATAATTTAAAATCTAGCTTAAAATTAATTTAATACCTTGTGCAGACGTCTTGTAAATCAGGATATACACTCTAATATTGCGCGTTGGTCTTTTTTGATGTCAGTGCGCATTACCCTTTATAGTTTAGAATAGACAGTTTGAAAAATATTTATTGAAAGATACAGTTTTTGCGAAGTATTACTCTTAGGCATTATCGATGAAATCAAACCGATAACAACAAATTCTACAAGTTATTTGTCAACAAATTAGACGAAAACTTTTAAACAAAACCACAAAAAATAATACTGTACTTACCTGGTAGTTATAGTTTACACAAAATGTTGAACAAACTTCCATAAAATCCGTTGGATACGCTAACAAGGTTTCATTGTAAGTACAAGCACAAAGCGGATATCCCAGTTTATTTTTACATAGCACGTCGCAGGAATCCTCTCTGGTTGTAGCGTTATATTTCGAATTACTGCCACTGTCTTCGTTATTATCGTTCTGACTGTCGGTATCCCAGCCAGCGATGGGCAGGTTTGTAGGGATGAGATCTAAACAACTGTTACCGCAAGGAGTTCCGCCCAGTCCTGACGAACATAATTCTGTACATATGCGCGTCCTGCGAGACTGGGACATGATTGGTTCAAGGGAGGTGCTTTCGTCAGGATAGATGATAATTCGGGCGTAAGCGTTGCAGGTCAGGAGGAACAGCAGCAGCCCGGGGATTATCGACGTCCTGAAAGTTAGAAAGTTTAAGTGGTTTTGCAGAGGCGTAGGTGTAGGCGGTTTAAATTGTGACGTAAGGTGTTGAAATTTGAAACTATGAAGCTTGAAATAGGTTGTTAACGAATTGTATGGTATTTTATTGCGACACGAGGCACGTTTTCCTTTATTTAGCGCCTTTTATTAATTTAAAATTATTTGTTCAAGATTTTTTATGACTTACAATCAAAATATCCTAGTTTCTACTAGATATAATTTTATAACCGCACAGGGTTACAAAGTTTCAGATGTCCAGCTAGCAATAAGTAGTGTTCGTGAGGAGCTCTCGCGTCAGCTTATCGGAGTATTTTAACTTCGCAGTGCAAGAAGGTACATTTTTTTAGCAAACTTTTCATAAAATAATTCGAAAATGATATTTCTTAGACCAATTTGTCCATATATATTTTCAAGGTAAAAGAACCATGTCCTTCATTTTTTCCAATATTAAAATCATGAGATCTTTTAAAATGATGAAAAACAACGGTTTTTTATTGATACTATTACTGTTAAAATTGATCTGACCCTTTCTTGATATTAACTACAATACTTGATTTAAACAGAAGGGCATATATAACTCTGGCGCAACATAAGTTTCTTAAATGTTAGCACAAACCAAATAGAACGAAAGATGATTTTTTGTGCTCTTTTAGATAAATTTTACGAATATCTTAGTTTAAATGTTTCGAATATACGTATCTTGTGGTCTGAATAAGACGATTATTTTTTTGTACATCTATATAATTATATGAAATAAAATTATGTATTATGTGTAGTCTTTTGTACTAGAAATCATAAACTCATTTTTCTATGAATTACGATTATAACGAATTTAATATAATTATTATTTGATTCTGGGATCTTCTGGTCCGCAACTTAAAATAATTAAATAAATTTATTACTAAATGGAAAATGTGAAATACTTTACCGAATAAATTTTAGAAAATCTTCATGAATGTGGTGATATGCATTTTTCATTTGATAACAAATATTTAAAGTAGTGTTACTAGAAAATGAATATTTTCAAACAAAAATAAATAGGTAAGTAGTCCTAGAATCCGAGATAGACAAAGTTAATACATCCTAAATATTGCTAAAAATATATTGCATTCTTCACATTTTTGGTTTACTTTGTTAATTAATATTGGTAGCTTGTAGAATATTTTTTTACCGACTGCTAATCTTTTGCTCTAAAGGAACAAAATTTAGGAATGTATTCACTTTTAATGTGCGCATTGATGTGCACTATTGTATGTTTAGAGTAATTAAACCAGTAAAACGTCGTATTTTATTATAAAAATAAATCATCTAGATAGGTATACAACGACACGAATGTCGCAAGCGTTTGTGCAAAGGTTATCGAACCAAAAGATATATCACAAAATTAAATTTTTGTTTATTCGAGCCAAATTACGGTTTCTTGCAGGTGTTTTGCTTTTTCACGACAGAATTTTTATTTAAAAAACGAGAATATTGAACAATATATTTAACAATGTGGACAAGTATTTCTTACGAAAAACGTTGAAATCTTGTAAATTATTTAGAGAGCTCTTTGAATATAGTCGAGAATCATTTTTTTTATTCAGTGTTCTACAGTATTGTAGATATTTTAATTCTAGATATGAAACAATATATAAATAAGTACCGCCCCTGGTATCAAAAACTGTAAGTATAAAGCAAAATTTATGACATTTTTGGGCACTACCAAAATGGCGACTGTATGATGTATTATTATTAATGTCGTTTTCTTTTAATAAGATAATTTTCGTTGATTGTAATGATTACTTTACACGATAAAAGTTCTCAGTAAAAAATAAGTTTTATAATTTGTTCAATAGCTGTAATTTTAAATTTTTAAATTGTTAGAGAATTTTTTCGTTTTACTTTTACTGACTTATTTTCCCTTTCAAAACGTAACATGAACAGAAATGTCCACTATGGGCTGACAAATTGTAAAATATTTTGTAAATAAAGCATTTTTGCTGATAGAGTTAATAAAAAAAAACAAGCATGTCAATACAAAAATTATTATATATATATATATATATATATATATATATATATATATATATATATATATATATATATATATATATATACATACATATATACACACAGTCAGTCCAAAAAGTCTCCATACACCACCTCCTTTCTATACTATTTTTGTTTAACTAATTAATTGGAACATGTTTAAATTAATACTTGAGACTTTACCAACGAGGATTAATATTAAAAACAACTACGGAACAGTTTATTTAGAAGTTACACCATTGTTATAAAAATGTAAACAAAATTAATATCAAAAAAGTCTCCATACACTTAATAATTACCACTAATAGTGACGGAGTTTAACGAAAAATAACAACTTCGTTTAAACTAATATTTAGTGGGACCGCCGTTGGCCTTGATGATCTCCTGTAACCTTTTTGTAATGCTTGCAATCAGCTTTCTAGTAACTTCTGCTGGCATGTTCTACTATTCGTTCAATATTCTGTTTTTTAATTTTTCTCTATTTCAAACATTATGTTTGCGAATGCGCCGTTTCAGTTCTTCCCATAAATGCTCGATGGGGTGATTGCGGAGGTGTATGAAGCTGCTGTCGCACATTATGGATCATTCATTCTTGCTCCAAGTTTGCGGTATGTTTCGGATCATCCTGTTGGAAAATGTATCTTTTTTGGACACTTTCTCTTAAATTGTCTCTCAAAATGTTCAGATGAACATGTTGATATCCATGGTACCATTAATAAAATGTAAATTTCCAACCCCTCCAGCGGACATGTACCCCCTTGTCTCAACGTAGAATAAATGTTTTTAATATTGAATGCGGTATTCTTCTTTTTCCAAACTTTAGTTTAGCCATCAGACCTAAAAAGGTTAATTTTAGTTTCATCACTAAAGATTACGGATTCCCAAAATTCAGGAGGTTTAGAAACGTATTCCCTAGCAAAAGCTAACCGCAAAAAGCGGTTAGCTTCCGAAATTAACGGTTTTTTCCTGGCTGCACACCCCTTATAGCCTGCCCTGTGTAAACAATTTCTCGCTGTTTGTGAACAAACATTTTTCGAAAATAGTTCCCGCACTTCTTTTTCTGATTTTTATGCACTGTTCTTGGGATCTATAATTATTTGTCTAACAATACTCTCTTCACGTAGAGTCAGTTTCTTGGGACGACCGGAATGTGATCGAATTTTATACGAACCCGTTAATTTATACTGGTTTACAATGTACTGAACAGTAGCATGCGAATTTTAACAAATTTTCCTATATTTCTGTACGATTTTCCGATCTTTCGAATTTGAAATGGAATTTCACAATTTCTCTCGCTCATTTTTAATACTACTTTGAAAACTCACTGCAAAATTACTAGCAACAAGTGACCCCCGATTTATTTTCTTTTTTTGTTTTGCTTTTATTATTTTTAATATATATATATATATATATATATATATATATATATATATATATATATATATATATATATATATATATATATATATGTATATATATATATATATATATATATATATATATATATATATATATATATATATACGAGGCATGTTTTTTAAGTAAGTACCGTTTTGCGATTCCGCCGCCGCAGCGATACGGTCGGCGTTCCGCGCATGCGCGCTGGTAACCTACATCTCATGTCTACGCACTGACGCCATTACAGTCTGATTCTTCATTGTATACGTTGTTTACTGAGTGTTTAAGATGCCTCCGACAATCGTGAGTCCCGCCGATTGTGAAGTACGGGCTGTTATACGATTTCTTAGTGCTAAAGGCGTAAAACCGATCGATATTCATCGTGAGATCTGTGAAGTTTACGGACAAAACATTATGAGTGATGGAATGGTAAGGAAATGGGTGAGAGCATTTAAAGATGGCAGCACAAATGTGCATGATGAAGAACGGAGTGGGCGTCCTTCGGTCGTTAATGAAGATTTGGTGCAGAAAGTGGACGAAAAGGTGAGAGAAAACAGACGCTTTACAATTTCATCATTGTGCGACTGCTTTCCTCAATATTCTCGTAGTGTTTTGTACGAGTATCGCATTGTCAGGCGGCAGAATTTTATGAGGAGGGTATTCAAAAACTGGTGCCACGTTATGACAAGTGCCTCAATATTCACGGAAATTATGTAGAAAAGTAGATTAAGGTACAGGCTTTCATGTAAAAATAAAATTATAGCGATATCTTTGCACGTCTTTTTTTAATTCCAAAACGGTACTTACTTCAAAAACATGCCTCGTATATATATATATTAAAAATAATAAAGGCAGTTGCAGGGTTTACGAATTATGCTGTGGCAGTTTCAATAAAACGTATATAGGACAAACAGGCAGCCCTTTTTATAAAAGAATAAACGAACATAAACATAGCTTTAGAATGAAAAATAACAAATCTCATTACGCCAAACATTTAACAGAGGAAAATCATACATTCAATGAAGATTTCAAAATTTTACATAACGGAAAGAAAGGAAAATTACTGGATTGTTTAGAACAGGTAGAAATTAATCAGAAAAAATCCTCAGGTCTATTACTCAACGATCAATTAGATGGGGGAGGGTCTCCTTTATTGAACTTATTCTAGGTATTAAGGTAAATATTGTTAATGAATTTAGTACTTGTAATTAGGTAAACTATGTATTCTGAAACATACTTTGTCAGTTAATTTACATCGTGCTCCAGAAGAAGACACAGTGTGTCGAAACAATTGTCAGCAATAATAAACATAAGTGGTGATCATAAACATTTGTTTAAATTTTTATTTCTAGTTATTATGAATCTCCATCAAGTAACGGCTAAGTCAGTGCAGTATTTGTTTTCAGTTTATCGAGCAACAGATAGCTTGATAAAATGCGGCTGATTATAACGTATTTTTTTCAATGCAGTTCTTGAGTGTATGGAGACTTTTTTGACATCATTTTTCTTTACATTTTTATAACAATGATCTAACTTCTAAATAAAATGTTCCGTAGTTGTTTTTAATACTAATCCTCGTTGGTTAAGTTTCAAATATTAATTGAAACATGTTTTCTCATAGTTCCAATTAATGAGTTAAACACAACAGAAAAATATTATAGAAAGCAGGTGATGTATGGAGACTTTTTGGACTGACTGTATATATATATATATATATATATATATATATATATATATATATATATATATATATATATATATATATATATATATATACATACATAGACATACATAGATATATATATATATATATATATATATATATATATATATATATATATATATATATATATATATATAATTTCTCTTGAATAATTTTTGATCTTCAGTTAAAGTGCGTAGAATAAATTTTGTTTAGACCATTGTATATTTTGCATAACCTTTCGAATTATTTTCATGTTAATGTTTAACTCAATTTTTATTATCTTTAATGATATTATGATCATTTGTTATGAATTCAAAAACTCTTTGAATCATTTCTAGTGTTTGGATTGACATTGTGTGTATTTAAGCTGTTGTCTCCCGTTAATACCATTCAAAAACGTACGCATTTGATAATCAATCAGTGTCATACACTTTTTTTTATCGTACTGAATGTTTCTGCAGTATTTGTGCCAAACTTTAGGAGAAATTTCTTTACAGCTCTTTCTTCCATTCCTTCAATGAATTTTTTCTCTGTTAAATAAAATATTGTATCTCAGTATCTATTAATATTTCGGTCTAAAATTTAAAAAAAAAATCTACGAAGGATACAGAATCAATCCAGGAAATTAAATATGGTTTATGTCAGTAATAAAAATTAGCTGAAGATTTAAGTTTACGATAAAATGACCACTACGTAGTTAGCAATATCTCACCTGTGCTGTTCTTTATTATTAGGTTTATACTCACTCGTAATCTAAAGGAGAAGAAAATATCTATTTATTATCAAGAAATTGAAGATTAGACAGGCTTTAGAGCGTGGCGCTCATGCATTAACTACATTTTCAGTCTGACCCAACTAAACGAAAAGAGGGTTGGAAGAAATAGAGATGTGTACCTTCTATTTGTGGATCTTACTAAAGCATATGACACCGTTCCTATACAAAAACTGTGGCAAGTAATGGAGAGATCACGAGATCCCTAATAATAGCTGTAAGCCAACTTTACTAACAATCGACATTAAAGGTCAAACTGAGGGGTGACCTGTCAAAGAGCTTTCCAGTCACAAAGAGTTTGAGGCAAATCTTCCACATTACTTAAGATATATCTTAATGAAGTCTTACGAAAATGGAGAAGAGCATGTAGCGGAATGACAATACATATAAATGAAAATATTACCTTATACACTCTACATTTCGCTGATGACTAGGTTGTTATTGCACAGGACAAAGAGGACTTGGAATTCATGACAAGAAGACTGTTTAAAGAATATGAGGAATGAGGATTCTCGGTGAATCGAACGAAAACAAAATACCTATGCATCGGAAGTGACAGACACGATTTACACCCACAAGGAAATGAAACAATAGGAGCGTATTTGTATTATTTTTAAAAAATTGTGAAAAATCATTGCCTCCCCTCTTATCTTCAAAAGTATTGATCAAAAAATTTTGAAAAAATTCTGGAATCTTCTCTACAGGGTGTAGATTGAACGAAAATTATCACGAGTGCATTACAGTTTTTCAGTAAAGATCGGAAAAAAACTTTATTGTAAACTCATTTGGAGTGTGTTTTGTTTTTGATCATTTTATACCTTCGTAACAATTTTTTTTTTATTTTAAACGCAATCAACGTACGGAACACTAATTGCGCAAGTCCGACTTGTACCTGGCTGGTTAGTTTAATTTAATCTTGGTAACAATTTTACATTCTTAAATAATTTATTAAAACTATTTTTGGGTAATAATTTAGGCCATTTCTACTTGATTTTAGTTCTAGGAAATCAATGTTAATATCAGGTCGTCTTTGTGTGTTATAGTCATGTATCTTAGCAATAATTTAGGCCATTTCTACTTGATTTTGGTCCTAGAAAATCAGTGTTAATGTCTGGTCGTCTTTCTGTATTATAGTCGTGTATCTCAGTAATAATTTAGGCAATTTCTACTTGATTTTAGTCCTAGAAAATCAGTGTTAATGTCCGGTCGTCTTCGTGTATTATAATCGTGTATCTTAGTAATAATTTAGGCCATTTCTACTTGATTTTAATCCTCGAAAATGAGTGTTACTGTCTGGTCGTCTTTATGTATTACAGTCGTATATCTTAGTAATAATTTAGGCCATTTCTACTCGATTTTAGTCCTAGAAAATCAATGTTAAGGTCTGGTCGTCTTTGTGTATTATAGTCGTGTATCTTAGTCTGTATGTTAAAGGTGTGTTTCTTGTCGTAGGCGTATAGCAGACAAATGAAAATATATAAACCCCCCTTACCATTGCCATTTTAAAAGTACGTTATGGGTTTACGGTAGTTTTTAATAATGGTAAATAATATTATACTTCCTCCTTAAAGGTTAATTTCTTAAAAAATTGGCAGTGTATAGTGACATTGACGTCCTTCTAAATTCCACAGTTTTAATACGATAATTATTCAAAGTTTATATTTTTGTGCAGTGTAAATTTGCCAGAGTTGAAAATAGCTGTTAAAATTGTTTAAATACCATAGAGAGTATAATACAACTGTAAGCGGAAATAGTAATTCTTTTAGGGTAGGCCTAAAGAGTTCGGTAAAGATAAAAATTTACTGATTTTAAGAGGCCGTTATCTCCGAAGTTATTAATATTTGGCATGCGAAATTACACACAAGTTGTCTAGAATTTTCCATACAATTTAGTTGTAAAAAAATTAAAAATATATAGAGTTACAATTAATTTTTTTTATGGGTCTCTAGAGAGCCCCTAAAGCGCTCCAGGAGCGGAATGTATGCGGGAAAAGCGATTCACGTTGTTCTTGAATCGCTGTAAGTTGTACTCGGTGGGAAACACAACGCTGGGCAAATTATTCCAAAGGGATGATGTTCTCCATATAAAAGACTGCTTGAAAAGCGTTGTACGCGAAGTGACAAGCTGAATCTCATACGGATGTGAAGCACCAGCGCGACCTGTATTTCTAACATGCACCGCTTTGGGAGGAATTAAGCGGGCTACATCCTTCGAGCACTTTCCATGAAAATACTTGTAGAACAGACTCAAGTCGTCAACCGTTCTTCGTTGTTCCAGCAAATCAAGGTCGCCGGTCAGTTCCGGGTCTCCAATCAGACGAACAGCTCTTCTTTAAACAGAATCCAACAAATGCAGTGTATGTTTGGGAGCGGAGCCCCAAACATGGTAGCAGTGTTCCATAGTTGGTCGAATTTGAGCTTTGTAAAGAAGTAACAGTTGTTGTGGAGTGGAAAGCTTTCTGGTTCGAAATAATATTCCCAACTTTTAAGAAGCTCTCCTTGCTATGCCTGCAACATATTCATGCCAGGACATATTTGCTCCCAAACTAACGCCAAACAAATTGAGCGACGATGCTAGGGGAATGGAGTGCCCCGACATAACTATGTTGGGTTCAGCAACGTTAACTTTTTTAGAAAAAACTGCCGCCTGGGTTTTTGTAGCGATAAATTCCACTTGGTTACTGTCACCCCAAGATAGAATTTCTTCCAGGTCTTTGATGATGAAGAAAGTAAATTGCAGTCTGCGTGAAACCAGAAGTGACTGTCAATTGTTTGCTATCTAGAACGGACACCTGCTTGAAGTATAGATTATAGTAAATTTCATTCTTCGATCTGAAGTGGTTTAATTATAGCGCCGTGGATAGTAACTTTAGAGCCAGCTACTTTTATATTTATTATTTCTAATTTTGAGACAAGCTATATGTTAGGTATGTGTCTCATTAGACTTGGTAAATACCAATACTGGGCTTCAGTGTTTCGAAGCCTTTTCGTGCTTCACGATTTTTTTGTATGTGGAAGCACTATGCTTCAGGCCAATTTATAACATTTTAATTAGATTTTTGAATTTGAATTAGTTTACCTAATTGCTTAGTATTTGGTAATTAGGAAAAGGATTTAAAGCAAAATTAGTGGGCTTGCAAGTTCTCTAAAGACTTACAAATCTACCATCTTGTCCTTTAAATATTTTACAGGCTTAAAGTTTTTTTTTTTCCAATTTTCAAGTATTCCGACAAACACTTTGAGCCCTTCTTAAGAATTAAAAATACTTGAAAAGAACCTCAAGCCTTACAGAGAAAAAAGGTGTAAGTTATGTACCTAGCGTTGAAGGAACATTTGTAGAGCTCAGAAAAAAATTTTCTAGATAACTACGGTATTTACTAATATATTTAGTCCAGCGTTTCTCAAGTTAAGTTATTAATAAATTACTTTACACCAACTTTCAACTCATCATCTCAGGAAAACTTTCGGCTCCTGAGGCCTGTCTTTAGATGTTTGAAGAAAACAAAGTCGCAGGGTACTAAATAATGGCTTAAATTGTGCGAGCATTGTGGACTCAGCCGTTGTTGTGCAACAACAAAGTCTTCCATCTTCATGAATTTGGAGGTTTTTTTCTCTAATAGCTTTGTTTGACAAGACTTTGAATCATTATTTCGTTGACCACTCCATTAATTTTGGACGCTTTTTCCATACATTCAACAAGCAAAATTCCTTCGCAGTCTCAAAAACGGTCGTTATCAATTCTTCAAAAGACAACTGAGTTTTTTCCTTTTTGTGGAGATGAAGAACTCTTTCAAACCCATTGCATCGACTCTTGCGTTTTGGGAGGAACCCAATAGAGTACCCAAATGTCGTCGCCTGTGACAATTTGCGAAAAATATATTTCATCATTCTCTAAAGCCGGACGGTTTATTCTGGTCTTATCTCAACCGGTCTTTCTGATCTGAGTCATCCTGAATTGAGTTACGACCACATAGAATTTGTTTAGACCAAAATTTAACTTGAGAATATTATGAGCTGTACACTTGGGACATTCCTTCAAAACGCAATGAACTCGTACAAAATTTCGTCAAAATATCTAGAACACCGAAAAAAAAAATTAACAATCCAGCATTTTTACTCAAGTTTCAAGCCAACAAAGGCATATTCAATAATGTTTCAGAATTATTTTCAATTTTATTTTTACGACAAAAACTAGATGCTGAGTGTTTGATATATGCTGTAAATTAAAATTTAAAAACTGTATTATATCTACCAATTTTGCCGGATTTTGATGGGATATTGTTTTAAATTTTCCCCAGATAAAACAAATTCTGTTTTATTATTGTCATTTTATGTCATAAAAATACATAGAGGATTACTAAGTGTGTTCGTTGTATTGATTATCTTGTATATAACTGTTTACATACAAAATAGTTTTGGAATTTACATAATTAGTAAAAGAACAGGTTTAGAACTTTTTAAAACATTATAGAAATAGTTTAAGGTATTATTGGATAATGTTGGGATGAGTTTAAAGTTTGACTAAATATTTTTTTAGTAAAATTTAAACATTCTTATATGAACTGGTTTATGTTTTGATGTAAATCAATTTTGTTAAAACACTGACCCTTTCCTTGCAAATTACATTAACACTTACAAAAAATGAGCTCCACGTTAGAGCATAATAAAATAATATCAAGTAAAAACACTAAACGGTTACAGATCATTGCTTCTTACATTTTTTAAGGACTGTCGAAGAATCTAGAATTTTATGTAAACAATATTAAACATAAAAATTGTTTACTTTTTTCGTTAAAAATTTTGGCTCTGACATAACTAAATGTTCATCTCTTGTTTGATATTCTCGCATGATATTTTATATGGGAAATTGGAAATAAATATGTACCAAAATATTGACATTATATCCGGTTCAAACTAAACTGAGAATGATGACAGCTTAAATAAATGTTGGTTAAAGTTAAGTTATGCTAAGGAAAGTTTTTAACTCAAAAGTTGTAATTGACCTAAGTACTGTTATCATTGAAAAAAAAATCAACTTCCAGAAATTATTTCTTTTTTTTTCATGTTTTGGGGTCCCTTTTTAGTCCTCATGTCGGTCTATCCATTAACAAAATAACTTTCGAACAAAATGAGATATTGATTTCAAATTTGGTACACATATTTTATATATATGAAGTAAGAATAGAACTTATAGTTTCTGAGCTATATCGAGAAAAAGGATTAAATGGGTGGGGTCCATACATTTCAAGATTATTAGAGTTTTTCTTGTTTTTTGGTCTAGAGAATATTTTTTAATATAATTATTTACAGTTAAATATATAAGGCCAAAGTGGTTTCCGATATCTTATAATTAATGTCTCACCATAAGGTATCGTGTCTTTTTTTGAAAATATCGGTTAATAATGATTATTTTCTAGTGAGAAAATCAAATTTCGTATCTATTTTACGATTTACATTTGAAATGAAAGTACAAGTTATATAACTTTAACAACATTTTATATTTTATATAATGTATATATTTAAATTCAATAGTTTAATTTCAGTTTATTTTTTTAAATTTGATACATATTATAATATATATACTTTGATATATACCACGCTTAATTATTAATTAATTATTTACTATAAACAAATAAACTGAAAATTATTTCTGTGCCAAAACATCATTGTCCAAAAGCTTTTCGGAATTACTTGAAAATAGTAGTGCTTTTGTGTGTTATATCTCTTTGTTTTCAAAAGCTGTTGCATGACGATTATTCTTTTAGATACCTAGTTATAGTCGTAAGAGTGGGAGAGGACCTCGACTTTTTTTGTTAAAAATTTTACTTACCCAAGCGTAAGAATAACTGAAGCGTTTTTAAGTAAGTCGTGAGATACTCTGTGACGACCACAAGTCAGAGCATCGAAAAATTGGACTGAGCGAAATTCACATTAAAAAAATTTATCCAAAAAATACGTGATTTCAGTACAAAAAACCTGAAATTGTAGACAAACTCTGAATTCCAAAATCAACCGCGCACAACATTTTAATTTTTGAGCCTACGTAAATTGATTTCACGATTCGTTTCCTACAAATTGATTGACCATCTTATCATTTGGTCATTGTGTGTTGATTCATTGGTCGTTTTAAACCTGATTTGGCATCTTTTGATCACTTTTCTTCTTCCGACTTCATTTGCCGTTATACGGAAATCCCAAAAACCGAAATATAAAACACATTTAGTGAATTAATGGATCTTATCAAATGCTATATGGAAGTTGAGATAGAATATATTGATAAAAATAACGAGTCCGAGCAAGTATCTGTATTTCATTTTCTATTAAGGGTTCGGTTTTTTGATTAAAGAGTGTATGTTAAATAAACTTTTAGCAGAACAAGCCCTTCACTAATTTTTGAAACTAATAATGCTAATTAGTTTTTTTTTTTATTTTTGAAAGCATTTCAAAATGTTGCGGGATACATATTTATCATGCAATTATTGACAAATGACTGACGTTAATTTATATCTTTAAATAATTTATAAAAGGCAAAATACCATTTTCCGAATCTGATACGGAAATAACTATGAAATAAAAGCAGTGGTCATAATAAAAATGATTCAGTCAAGGCAGTTGAAGTCCTAATTGCATGGCAACTGATCTTGCGTAAAAGTTGCAAAATTTAAATTTTTGATGACTAAATATTTAATTATTTGAAATTATAAAATCAAATTTTTTTTCAAAAAATTATTGTGTGGTAAAAATCTACATATTTAAAGTTATTTCAGCTTTTTCAGTGAGCTTCTGACGAAAAAAATAATACACTTTTATTTTATATATTAATAAAATATATTTACGTAGCAAAATAGTTATAATATGTAGCCTGAAAAGTTTTTGGTCTGACACGCGCCCTTTCCAAACATATCCAAATGATTTTTAGATAGTACCAACCTTCAAACGATACGTGTCAAAATTTCATGACATACCGACGACTAATTTACAAGTTACAGTGGTTTTAGTGACGATATTTTTGATATTTTCAAATAATGGAAAAAAAATCGAATTTCGTGTGTTGATTAAACACTGTTTTTTGATGGAAAAAAATACCGTTCAAGCAAGGCAATGGCTTGAGAAGTGTTACAGGGACTCTGCACCTGGAAAATTGCTCATCATTTAGTGGTATGCTGAATTTAAAACGCGGTCGTACAGACACAAATAATGCTGAATGCTCTGGACGCCCAAATAAGGTGGTTACACCGGAAATCATAAAAAAAATTCACAAAATTGCTTTGAATGAGCATAAAGTGAAATTGCGTGAGATAGCTGACATCCTAAAGATATTAAGAGAACGTGTTGGTCATATTTTGCATGAATATTTGGGCATGAGAAGGTTCTGTTCGAAATTGGTACCGCGTTTGCTCACAGTGAACCAAAAACAACAACGTGTTGATGATTCTGAGCGCCGTTTGAACCTGTTTAGGCGCAATAAAAATGATTTTTTCATACGATATGTGACAATGGATGAAACATGGATCCACCACTACACACCGGAATCAAATCGGCAGTCAGTTGAGTGGATAGCAGCCGGTGGAAGCCGCCCGAAGCGACCAAAGATACACCAGTCGGCTGGGAAGGTTCTGGCCTTTGTATTTTGGGATGCACATGAAATAATTTTCATCGACTATGCTGAGAAGGGAAAAACCATCAATAGCGAATATTATATAAAGTTACTGGTGTGTTTGAAGGCGGAAATCGCAAAGAAACGGCCCCAAATGAACAAGAAAAAAGTGCTCTTTCATCAAGACAATGCACCGTGTCACAAGTCAATGGTTACGATGATAAAATTGAATGAATTTAAGTTCGAATTGCTTTCTCATCCACCATATTCTCCAGATTTGGCCCCCAGCGACTATTATCTACTCGCTAATGCTCGCGGGAAAGAGATTTGGTTCCAATAAAGAAGTTATCGCCGAAATTGAGGCCTATTTTGAAGGCAAAGACATCCTTAGGTATAGAAATGTTAGAAAAGTGTTAAACTGATTGTATCGCTCTAAGGAGACTATGTTGATGAATAAAGTCGAATTTTGCCAGAAAAATGTGTTTTAGGTAGCTAGACCAAAAAATGAAGCTAGTTCAGATTTGATCATGGATCCGGCAGAGGAAGTTGCAAGACGACATCCTTGCAGATATGTCGAAAAATAATCCGTAAAAATAAACAACAAACCCTTGAAAATATGTACATGGAATGTGAAAATATGTACATGGAATATGAAAACAATGCTTCAAGGGGGAAAATTCATAAAGCCCTACACTAGATGATAAAGCTTGGAAATGGCGTTATGGGCATTAGTGAAATGCGGTGGCCCTGTGCAGGAGGTGCAAAAGACGCCCTAAAATTCAGTCTCATATCAGAAAGAATATTGCTTATTTAACTTAACAGGGCACCAGTAATAGTATACATTGTCCAGGCATATGCCTCGACCGCAGATAAATGCGACGAGGAAATCAAATAATTCTATAAATCTCTAGCGGACGTTCTTCAGCAGTTTATCAACCATGACATGATGGGAATTATGAGTGACTTGAATATAAAAATTGGAAAAGGGGAATGTGGCGATTTGATCGAAGGGCACGGGTTGAGTACAAGAAACAAATGTGGAGAAGTAGGAATAAGTAATCCTCTCCACCTTTTTCAAACTACCACCACGTCGGCGATATACGTGGATCTCGCCACCAACCAGGTCGATTATATAGACGAATGCGTATGAGCTTTTTGTCATTTAAGACCTATCCTGGAGATGATATGGAATCGGATCATTGTCTGTTGGTTGTTGGGTTTAAACTAAAACTTAAAAAGGTTACGAGACAAACAAGCAAGAAGAAATGTAATATGAAGAAGTTAAGGGATGAAGTAAAAAGAAAAAAATAGTGATATAATAATGTAAGAATCTTGATGAAATGCATTTCACATAAAAAGCACTAGAATACACAGCTAAAACTCTCGAAAAGATTGGTATTAAGCACTTTACAGCAACAGAGGGAAAAATGAAAGGTTGGACGACAAGGTGTGTATTAGAACTTACAGAGGAAATAAGAATTAAAAGCAATCAAGCAAGATACATGAACATTCAAAAGAAAATAAGTCGGGAAATAAGAACAGTAACGGAGCGCTGGCTAAAAAATAAAGACGTAAAGCAAAAATTCTATCTTTTTTTTATCGTTCATCTCTCCGCCTGGTAGGGATTTTACCCTTTTTTCATATCCTAAGGGTATCGGCCAGGATGATGTAATTCCCGTCAACATTGTCCAAGTTCCGAAACATACATTTTGGTATTTCACAGCACCTTTTAGACAACGCCGTAGTGCTGCCTTGGGCGTTAATGCATTTCTGCGGACAATTACTACATATAGACGTGGCCAGGCCAAATATATTTAAATAAATTAATAAATAAGTATACTGGCCTGCGGTATTAACCCTCGATCTTCTGCACTGTAAGCAAGGTACTACGACACGAAGCTACGGGCCGCCACGATCTATTCAATATACACAAGAAAGTCAAGGAATCACAATACAATTGGGAAGCTAGAAAATAAAATTAGAGAATTATCGCGGATAAAAAAAGAAAAAATGTATACACGAAAATTTTTGAACAGAACAGGCTTGAACATCCTTTAATTTTTATAATGACAACTTGTCCATAACAATACAGAAAGTTTCAGAAGCGTTATCCTAACTTTAAGGCAATAAATCTACGGGGTCAGATAATATATACTGAATTTCTTAAAATGCTTCACTTAAAGAATATTCCACGGCTCTCAGTTATGTAAGACCATATATTACTACTCAGTATATATCACCACTACACCAAACACTTTATTTTTGCACTCGACGCGCGTTTCGCTAACCATGTTAGCTTCATTAGGAGCGATGATTGACAGTCAATCATCGCTCCTGATGAAGCTAACATGGTTAGCGAAACGCGCGTCGAGCGCAAAAATAAAGTATTTGGTGTAGTGGTGACATATACTGAGTAGTATCATTGTGCCAAAGATTCCACATTCCCAACACAGCAGAAATACCAGATTGGTTAAAATCTACATTTATTGTGTTATCAAGGAAATAAAAGGCCAAGCGTTGTAACTATTTTCGCTGCATCAGCATTATGAAACTATTTCTAAAAATAATTCATTAGAGAGTCTTTACAGTATGCGAAGAACATGTCGGTCGTACTTAGTTTGCATGTAAGAATGTGTTAAGAAAAAGAGAGGCTCTGTTTAGCCCCCAGGTTATTTTCCAGCGAGACCATAAAGCGCAGCGGTAACCTGCAATATGGCAACTTTATTGATATACGAAAAGGGAATGGGCTGGAGAATCCAGATCTAATAATTATTAGAAATTTATATTGGTATCAAATATCATATGTACAGCAGGAACAGTCGGAGAAAATTCTAATTAAGTGCAGTGTCAGATAAGCATGCATTTTGTCACCACTGTTGTTCAATATATACTGAGAACTTCTTGGAGTAGTTGGAAGATTTTAACGAATTAAAGGTAATTAGGTTAACGGCTAGGGCATACACAAAATGTTATCTATTGATAATCTCGAGAGCCTCCACAACATAGTGAATAGAATACCGGAAACTAGTATAAGATATGGACTTTAGCTGAACGCCAACTAAGTAAAATATATAATAATTTCAACGAATAACAGCCATTTTGGGCAAGTTATAGTGAATAATAAATAGATAAAAAGAGTATTAACTTACACATATCTTGTAATAAATGACGAATGAGATCACTCACTAGAAATCAAATGCTTGTTAGAGAAATCTAGAACCGCATTTATGAAAATGTCTAAGCTTTTTAAATACCAAGATCTATTGTGGTCAACAAAAATCAGATCATGAGCGCTATGGATTATTGCAACCAATTTTGCAAGGAAAAGTAGTCGGAAAAAGACAGATATCGTGGTCGAAGAATTTGCATACATGGTTCAATATAACTTGAACCTTCTTCGACCTGTAATAGATAAGGTGAGGATTCCCATGATGATCGCCTACATTCGGAACGGATATGTACCATAAGAAGAATATTTGATTCTTGTTCAAATATTAGGTTTCTTGGAATAATAGAAAGTAAAATACAGGCTAATTATGATTGTTCAAATCGTCTATTTCAATTGATATGTTTTCTTTCAGCTTAATACAGCGTTGGGCATGATCAATAAGCCGCTAAATTTATGTTAATCAGTTGCTTGGCTTTTGTTGGCAAATGAAGTCCGGACAAGAGGAAGAAGTCACAGGATGGTAAATTAGATGAACACAGCGACTGATCGTACACTCAAAAATTAGCTTACCAAACAAATCAGATTTCATCACTAGTATTGATTATTTAGGAATTTCCACTCCTTACGATCTGCCAAAATGTTGTGTACCGTTAATTTTGGATTCCCCAATTCATCCTCAGTCAACTATATGGACGATTTGGTTTTTGATAAAACCATGGTAGGAGTACTTTTCGTTGTCTTCAATCGTCTCACGACTACTTTGAAATCGCCTAAGCCACTGGTATATCGGATAAATATTCATTACCACAGGCATTTTATGTGTTTCAGTAACCTATTTTCCAACTGTCAAAACATATTATGACATTTACTACCACAACTAGCTTTCTAATGGTAGAAATGTCATTACACAGCTAACATAATACTAATGAAGGTTATGGATCCAACACTATTCCTTTTTTCTATTTTCGAAAAGTTTGGTTTCTATTTGGACCGAGAGTGTTATGATATTTCAAAATCTTTTTACATTATTTTGTTACAGTCTTTCAGTTTTAGCGATTTAATTTACTGCTATTTTTAAGTATTTTTAGTTCAGGTCTTTTAAAATTCACTACAAAATTTTTGATTAACAATACATTTTCTTTTAAAAACTCTTAATTAATTTATACACAATGGGTCGTTATTGAATATTTATTGTTAATTTTTTGTATTTTTTAACCAAGTTATATTTGATACCGACGTTCTTCTCGGCATCCTATGTTATATGTTATTCCCTAAGCTTTAAAAAATAAATTCACTTTTTAAAATTTGATAGGTAACTCTTATTTATTTTTATGTGCAGTCGCGGCCAACTAAATCATGCATCTCGAGCCCCTTCTGTTAACTAGTCGGCAATGTTACTCTTGTTACAGTTGGAACGCCGGCAACCTTGTGAGGCACCAGCCCCAGATGAGAGGGACAAGAGATTAACTTGAATTTTAAAACGACGATATAGTATTTGGATAAATAGGATAAAAAGGAAATAAAATTGAGGAATAATTTAAACATAGTACTTTTCTAAAGGAAAGCAATATATTCGTAAAAAATCATATCTGGAAATCATTTTTTTACGTTTGGAGGTTTCTAGATCACGAAAACATAATTTGCTTTTTTCACTGGTCTGTCTGTCTAACTGGGGATATAACTCTCTGGTTAAATGAGATATAGATGTCAAATTTGTTACTCATATAGTAATGGAAGTATAAATAAAGCCTATAGTTTTTGAGTGAAATTTTCTTGAGAAAGGAAAAAAGTGTGCTCCCATCGCGCTCTTGTAAAAAAAAACCCAAACAACAGTTTGGTGGTCCAGGCGAGCGGAGCCACGGGCATAGCTAGTAAAGAATAGTATGTCAATTTTTTTCTTAGAAAGTTCTATGTAAAAAAATTCTGTTGAATTTTTGTTATAAAATTGATGAATAAAAAATTTTTAAAAATAATAGTTTTTGATCCCCTAAATTTTTCATTAATTTTTGTTTATAATTTCTTAATTATTGAAGTAATAATAAAAAGTTACAAAGAAGAGTTGTATATTATTGTAGTATCTCCAAAAAAGTCCTTTACAAAATTTTCACCAGACTTGTAGTTACCGAGATATATGAAAAAACCCATTTACAGTTCTATTTTCAATATGACGGCCAAATGGGTCTATCCCTGACCCCGAAAACAGAAATTTAACTTGGACCTCTCATATGATAAAAAAATAAAATCGCATCCTACCCAGAATACACGGATGAATGCCCAATTGATTGGACGATTAATCTAAAGTATGTTTTCTAAATTATTTTCTTTCAAATTTTTTGTTGGTTTAAGTGTGGATGGTATAGGTAAAACTATTGGATTCAATTTTTTAAATTCTTTTTTATATCTAATACCTAAACAGTGCCAAAATTGTGAAAAACTAGATATAATGAAAACGTTGAATATTAATATTAATTATTAAGATGTTTCTTAACAAGTGATTTTACATAAAAATCGAAAACTTTCTGCCTAGTTGACATACCAAAAGCACATAATTTAACAAGGGAACTTTCTAAAGATTAATAAGATTTACTCTCATAAATGATGTGTTCACTGTATATTTAAAAAGCGAAAAGTAAGTTTTAAAGAGTTTGTTAAGAAATAATTTCGCTTATTAACAGTATTAAAACCTATCGTTTCCCTTAACAAAACGCAGAGAAATTTAAAAAAATCATAACACTGTCGCATGGTTTCTTAATATTACTGTGGTAAAT
This sequence comes from Pachyrhynchus sulphureomaculatus, assembly GCA_019049505.1. Taxonomy (NCBI): domain Eukaryota; kingdom Metazoa; phylum Arthropoda; class Insecta; order Coleoptera; family Curculionidae; genus Pachyrhynchus; species Pachyrhynchus sulphureomaculatus. Next base: position 143,397,886 of record CM032446.1, read on the forward strand.
TTTATATATTTCCAATAAGCATACTTCAACTGTACTGTCATGAAGATGTCAAAAATTTGCATGAAGGTAAACAAAAAACGTAAAAATTAGAATATAAAACAGGTGTGTTCAGGGTACGAGCTGCGGTAATGCGGTTCGGATCACTTACTAAACTAATATTGCTATTATTACGACTACTACTATTCTTATACGACAGTATATGAAAAATCGTGGTTTTTGGGATTAGACCGTGTTAAATTGGAGCGATTTTTCATCGATTCGCCTACGATTACATGAAACATTTTCAGAGATCTTTACTCTTCGTATTCACTCTGCTGACATACTCACCATATGTCAGCAGAGTGGTGCATCCACTACTTACCTTTCCAATGAATAATTCTTAAATAATTACTCAGTTAGATTTTGCACACTAAAGAATAATTGGTAGAAAATTAATTAACTCGACTACTTTAAATTATATTCACATTATTAGATATTAATAAAAAAAGGTAAGCAGATGGGAGGCTTTCCTTAAAATTGAAAACAGTAACATAATTTTTAAATTTCTCGGTCCCAAGAATCTTGGAAATAACGTATAACACGATATTTCTACTTTCTTTCTAACACCTTTACTACCAACGCCGGTGTGCTCCAGGGCTCCGTATTGTCTCCTACTCTCTTTCTCATTTACATTAACGATCTGCTGGAAAAAGACCGGGAATCCAATCTTTACGAGTGGCAGCCGATGGATTTCTCTCTAACACCTTCACTATCAACGCCGGTGTGCCCCCAGGCTCCATACTATCTTTCTCATTTACATTAACGATCTGCTGGAAAATACCGGAAACCCAATCTACAGCTTTGCAGATGACAGTACGCTTATCTCTTCATTCACTTTGAACGCTCGCACATTGGCTACTCAGACGAATATCCGCAGACAGCGGGAAGTCGTTCAACTTAACAAAGACCTAGAAGAAATTCTATCTTGGGGTGACAGTAACCAAGTGGAATTTAACGCTACAAAAACCCAAGCGGCAGTTTTTTTCTAAAAAAGTTAACGTTGCTGAACCCGACATAGTCATGTCGGGGCACTCCATTCCCCTAGCATCGTCACTCAATTTGTTGGGCGTTAATTTGGGAGCAAATATGTCCTGGCATGAACATGTCGCAGGCATAGCAAGGAGAGCTTCTCAAAAGTTGAGAATATTATTTCGAACCAGAAAGCTTTACACTCCACAACAACTGTTAATTCTTTACAAAGCTCAAATTCGACCAACTATGGAATACTGCTCCCATGTTTGGGGCTCCGCTCCCAAACACACACTGCATTTGTTGGATTCTGTTCAGAGAAGAGCTATTCGTCTGACTGGAGACCCGGAACTGACCGGCGGCCTTGATTCGCTGGAATATCTCGAAGAACAAGTATTTTCATGGAAAGTGTTCGAAGGATGTAGCCCGCTTAATTCCTCCCAGAGCGGTGCACGTTAGAAATACACGTCGCGCTAATACTTCACATCCGTATGAGGTTCAGCTTGTTACTCCGCGTACAATGTTTTTCAAGCAGTATATATGGAGAACATCATCCCTTTGGAATAATTTGCCCAGGGCTGTGTTTCCCACTGAGTGCAGTTTACAGCGATTCAAGAATAACGTGAATCGCTTTTTACACACACATGCCGCTTCTGGAGCGCTTTAGGGACTTTCCTGTAGCATGTGTGCTAGACTCAGTAGCTATTTTTAGAAATGTAGGGAAAAGGTCTACAGTTTAAAATTATAGTTAGGTTTAGTGTATGCCAGACCCATTATATATATATATATATATATATATATATATATATATATATATATATATATATATATATATATATACGAACCAACCCCTCCAATCCACCCCCACCCTTTTAACTCGCTATATGTAAGATAATAAATAAATATGCTTAAAGCTTGTTCAGTATCACAACTATTAACCAGGAAAAGTTCTCACAATACTATTAAAACTATACAAAATTTATCGACCCATCATCCCTTTCAGCTTCTTCCCTTGAAGTAATATTGCTGAAAATCAATATTTCTTTCCTACGTTAAATATTATAAATGTACCAAATTTGAAGTCAATATCTCATTTCGTTCTAAATTTATCGACTCTAGATCCTAAAAAAATACAAAAAATCTCGGAGAGTGTTTTTTTACAAATCCCTTTAGCAATAATACAATTTATAGATTTGTCGATTCTAAGGATACCTACCACGACCTATACGACATAATACCTTTAACCCCCCGTCTCCACTTCATTAACCCTTTATAGGTTTGACTATAAGTAAATGAGAATAATAAAAAAAAATAACACAATTTTCAGATCTCTCTAGGAGGGCGCATAACCTGATCTATACAAAACAATTTCTTGAACCCCCTACAGTCCCTCATTTATTCCTAACAGGCTTAATCATAAATAATTAAAACTTACTAAGATTTTTAGATTTCTTTCTAATTCCAAAAACCCGTAAAATGAGGTATAACACGACAAATAGGAAGCAACCCATTTAACACACTTCCTCAATTTTTTAACCCTTTATATGTGTGGCTAGAAATAATCGTTTCAAATCTGTTTATTATCACAGTTAACAACTAAGAAAAATTCTCGTAATAGTATAGTAAATACATAAAATTTGTTGCCCCCATCCCTTTTTCACCACCTCCCCCTTAGGCGATAACGCCAAAAAACTTTCCTGCTTTAAATGTGTACCAAATTTGATAAAAGATCGATGGACATAGAAGCTAACGCGAATGATGGATACTGTTTTTAGTGTTTTTGGGATCCTGAGACGTGGAAAAATGGAAACACCTCGGAAGGCAATTTTTTCAAGAGAAACTTTCTTCTAGCAACGGAAGTTGATCAGTACTTTTCGAGATAAGGGGGAGAGACAGCGATTTATTGCGATGTTTTAAAAATGATACAATGAAAAGTGCGCGCATATATATATATATATATATATATATATATATATATATATATATAAATATATATATATATATATATGTATATATATATATATAAACTCCTGTACAAAATTAACGCAACAATCTGAAAATTAATTTATCTTTTTCTTATGTCAGTTTTAAAGTTTATCGAGTATTTGAATAGTAGGCTATGCACATTTTGTTTCGTTGTTCATGACAGAAATCAAAACAATTCGTTTAGATTTACAGTTTTAAAGAATTTTTTAGAAGATAAACAATTTTCTGTAATAATGCGATAGATTTTCTTTAAAAGAAAGCTTATAAATTGTTCCCTTTTTCAAAGTAATACGTTTTTGTGGTTGACTGTTTTATTTTTGACCCCGAAGAATTAGAAAAATGAATCGAACAAGGAAATTAACTGAACACGAGGTAGTGCGAGCCTCAGTTTTATTGGACGAGGGATATTATCAGAGTTATGTTGCCAATTTGTTAGGCAAACATCGTTCCACAATAAGTCGTATGGTAAAACGCTTGAATGAAGTAGGAACTTATTCTAGAAGGCTAGGGCAAGGGCGAAAACGATGCACTAGCGACCTAGATGAACGTTTTATAAGACAATATGCTTTAAGAAACAGGACTGTGACTAGTTCTATAATAAGAAACGAACTCGAAGCTGTTCGTAATGTCACAATTTCTTCTAAAACAGTTAGAAGACGGTTAAATGAAGCTGGATTAAACAGTAGGAGACCAGCCACTGCGCCCTTGCTTACTAGAGAGAACAGAGTTGCCAGGTTACGTTTTGCTCGAAATCACGAAAACTGGTCTGTGGATGATTGGAAACAGATAAAACTAGGGTTAGTCTAAAACATCCAGATGGTCGTGAGCGAGTATGGCGAAGACCAAGAGAGAGGTTTGCTCCTTGCAATATCTCTGCAAGGATTCCATTCGGCGGTGGCTCTGTTATGTTCTGGGGTGGCATCTGCTTTGATGCTCGCACAGAGTTAGTTCCTGTCCGTAGATCCATGAATGCTGACTACTATCTTGAGAATATTGTAATAGAACATGTGATGCCTTTCGGTCATTTTGTGGTGCCCAATTTCCTGTTTATGCAAGACAACGCTCGACCTCACGTGGCTAGGGAGGTACTCGATTATCTTAATCAAGTTGATATACCGATTATGCAATGGCCACCAAAAAGCCCGGATCTGAATCCGATAGAACATGTATGGGATCACCTTAAGAAAAATGTGAAACGTCATATACCTGCACCTAGAAACCTGAGGGAACTTGAAAATGCAGTTATCACAGAATGGGAGCAAATTCCTCAAGATTTTATCCAAAATTTAATTAGAAGCATGCCTAGGCGCATAAACGCTGTCATCCGAAGTAGAGGAGGCAACACACGCTACTAGTGTCCCAGTTACACCATTAATTTTGCTACTAGTCTCCCAGTTTATTTTTTTCATTATTACATAATTTCAACGATTTTGTTATTAGGTCTTAAGAATAATTTTAATTCGAATCTTATAGAGAAATTTGGTAAATTATAGAGATTTGTATGATTTAATATATTGTTGCGTTAATTTTATCCAGGAGTATATATATATATATATATATATATATATATATATATATATATATATATATATATATAATATATGTATATATATATATATATATATATATATATATATATATATATATATATATATATAATATATATATATATATATATATATATATATATATATATATATATATATATATATATATAATATATATATATATATATATATATATATATATATATATATATATATATATATATATATATATATATATATATATAATATAATATATATAATATATAATATATAATATATATATATATATATATATATATATATATATATATATATATATATATATATATATATATATATATATATATATATATATATATTTTTACTCGTGTTTTCACAAGCTTTCATGTGACACCACACTCGATGACTAAAAGATGTATAAAACGCCATATATGAAGCAAACCCTCTAACCTCCTTCCTAACCTCAAATAGATGATGTTTGATCACAAATAATAGATAATAACGGAAATTAAATACAATTTATAGATCCCTCGACTCAAAAAACCCTGAAAAGGGCATAAAACAAAATATACTAATCAATTCTTCTAATATGGTTCATCACTTTTTTATTACTTGTATATTAAACTAAAAATAATTATATTTAAATTTTGTTGAAGATTCAACCAAATACAAAGGAAATTATCATAATGATATTGAAAATATAGAAAAACTTTTGACCCTTTTGCCTTAAAGGGATATCGCTCAAACACAGCAGTAATACTGCCCTACTGTAAGTATTCTATGTATACCAAACTTGAAATTGATAATAGTCAGCCATACAGACTGGCAGAAATCAGGGACTACGTTTTCATTCCTGAATGGGGAAATTCACAAATCTTGTAGTATATTTATTTTCACGGATACAATAGTTCCTTATAGCGAAGGATAAAAAAATACTAAATAACATTTTTTTTTTGCTGCTGTTTATTGAATAAATATTTTTCCATTTATTTGAAACTAAAGTTTTTTATCGTTTTGTTAGTATATATAGCCATTGTCTTGTTGGCAACAGCATATTTTACAGTAATTTTCACGACTATTGGATGAAATTTAATAGATTTTTGCTACCTGCAGCGCAACTTTACGTCTTCTAAGGATTAATTTTTGAGACCACTTAATATTACTACTCTATTTTTTTTTCTCATAACTAAACCTAAACTAAAATAACACGTTTTCAATTCATACATTCCTTAAATACAAACATTTTATTTCTCTGAAAGTAATATCAATTAAATACCGAACCGGCTTTTAATAATCTAAAAATAATCTGTATGTGCTGATTACAATACAATAAAAATTTTAGGTTCCTTTCACATTTTATCGTCTAGGCAGTGTTAATCGCAAGACTTACCGTTATTGTATTACAATGCCGCCAGACCGCATACGCCTTGCAATAGAATGTGCTCGGGGTATACAATTTATATGGCCCCGACTGTACCTTTATTTATTGAACCGTCTTTCTCGATATCTATCTTAAAATTTATTATTTATTTTTAGTGTCATTATTTTAATTTTGGAGTTTCTTTACCTATTTTCAATAATTGTTCTGAATCTCCCCATTTACCACAAATTAAAAGTACACTTTGTTGCAAATCGCTGTTCATAATATTTACACCAGACAAGCTAGTATGCATTAGGAAAGCAAACGGTTTAATAAGTGTCATCATCCGGAGCAAATATATCATACTACCCTTGGAAACATCATAAATTCCAGTCAGACGCAGAAACGTACACACCCTCCCGTCCTCAGTGGCGTAGTTGAGAATGTCTTGGCTTGTTTGCAAGAAGGCGTGGTATTAAGTTTAGAAAAATAGTACAAATGTCAAATAAAAATTGTTTGCAGAATTTCAATTCTACCGTTTAGGTTGGAAACACTTAGAAATTGGTGTCTCGACGTTTTTATGTACTTAATTGTCGCTTAGTCAATGAGGATTCAGCTTTTCGATACCACTGGACTAGAAAGAAGACTAAAAATACTTAAACCTTTTGAGTTGGTGTAAAGTGTGTACAAGAATACTAGAACACTGAGGGCGCTATTAAGTGTGCTTTAGTTTAAGTTTATATGTTATTAATGTAGGTTAGACTAAAAATGCTCATTGGTCAATGATTGTAATTACACAAACACCAGCCTGGTGTTTTTGAAAGGAAAAATATATATTTAAGCTTAAAATAGTTTCCTAGAAAATCCACCGTAACAGAAGGAGTGAGGTAATTTTATTTATTATTTTAGGTATCAAACTATTTGGCATATCATGTATTCTGTGTAATTTTGTAAGTTTACTTCTTTGCGTATCACACAATACTACGTCAGTGTGTAGTTACGCTACTGTTCCTCTTTCCGTAAACAATTGAACGTCGAATGTCATCGCCAGACCCGCAGCACAATTTTCTGCTCGATCAAGCGTATAAGCGCCCACTACTGATTTTTGTGTACACAAATGTTTAAAATCTGATCGACTTCAGGGATTATTTAAATATGTTTGAAAATGTGGGTTTTTTTCGATTAAATGTTGTTTATTGATATGCATATCTTGCACAATTATAAGTGGTTAGATATTTTTTATTTTTTTGTTTTGTTTGAAAAAGAATGTTGATACAAGCCAACAAAGTACCCATCCATCGGTCATCAATAATATGTTAAAATATAGGTAATTATTTTTCCAGCTATGACATATTTTATCTTTAATGTTTAATACAAACCTTTTGGCCAATAAAGTCATTTTGGAATATAGGGTGTCTCAAAAATATGTTGAATTTTTTTAAAAAAAACTTGCATATTGATTGCATGTAGCATCCAAACTGTGCGTTTTAAGACAAAACGGTTATTATGTACCTCTTTAAGTCTCTCATTTTTTACCCAAGAAGCTTAGTTATGGGTTTGACCGAACCTAATTATCCTTTGACTTTTAGTCATTTCCTGTCACATTGCAGTTCAACCGGAAATTGACATTTTTGGAGAGAGGATAAAAAACTAAGATAGGAAATGTTTGTTAAGCTATGAAAGATATCATGTGATCCGTATAAAAATAACAATTTTCTCTGTCTCGTGAGCTATCTTGTGTATATAAAAATTATTTGGCACTACAATTAATTAGCGAGTTTTGTATTAAATATTTTTAGTACTTCTAAGAATATTGAGTAGATGATTTTAGTTAGATCAACTTGTATATTCATTTAATTCAATTAACGAAGGTCACATGAAAGACTTGGTTACAATTTACTTTAAAATCTGATTAGTTTTTGCCTGGGTGTAAATAATTTTTAAGGATATAATTCTATTAATATAGCAGATAGAACCCTATGTTTTTTCGAATAATGATCTACAATTACGTTATAGAGTTTTGAATTATTTGTATTTTAGTTATGTCACTGACTATCATAGATTTCACAACTTAATATTTTAATTAGGGTGAAAGCGGTTTTTCCTAAAGTCATTGGACATTAATGTGCCATTCGATTTCATCATTTGTAGAACCTAGTTACTACAAGTTTTTTCACTTCCACCATAAAATACCAATAAAGTACTGAACTGTGAAAATTTGGAGTCCCTTTTCGAGCAGCCGTTACTCCTAAAGATTCCTTGTACAAACGCGGGACAATTTCTCGAAATTAACACGGTTTAATGCTAAGAACAAAGAATTTGATCTAATCAAGATTGTTAAAGCTTACGTTACACGAAAACGAGAAAACTATCATTTTGTACATGATTTTATCATAGCAACAAATAATATACATAGGTAAAAAATCGTTTATAGAAACTAGACGTGATTAAACGCTCATAACTTATCACACTAAAAAAGTTGCGTTAATATTCGAAGACCTTTATTGAGCTAAAACATTATATTAATTTAATCTAATTTATTTGGTTTGTTTAGTTTTTTTTTTTTTTTTTTTTTTTTTTTTTTTATTGGTCTAGCACACGTGCTGCAGGGAAGTCCCTAAAGCGCTCCAGGAGCGGCACGAGTGCGGAAAAAGCGATTCACGTTGTTCTTGAATCGCTGTAAATTGTACTCGGTGGGAAACACAGCGCTGGGCAAATTATTCCAAAGGGATGACGTTCTCCATATAAAAGATTGCTTGAAAAGCGTCGTACGCGGAGTAACAAGCTGAACCTCATACGGATGCGAAGCACCAGCGCGACGTGTATTTCTAACATGCACCGCTTTGGGAGGAATTAAGCGGGCTACATCCTTCGAACACTTTCCATGAAAATACTTGTAGAACAGACTCAAGTCGCCAACCGTTCTTCGATGTTCCAGCGAATCAAGGCCGCCGGTCAATTCCGGGTCCCCAATCAGACGGACCGCTCTTCTCTGAACAGAATCCAACAAATGCAGTGTATGTTTGGGAGCGGAGCCCCAAACGTGGGAGCAGTATTCCATAGTTGGTCGAATTTGGGCTTTGTAAAGAATTAACAGTTGCTGTGGGGTGTAAAGCTTCCTGGTTCTAAATAATATTCCCAATTTTTGAGAAGCTCTCCTTGCTATGCCTGCAACATGTTCATGCCAAGACATATTTGCTCCCAAACTAACGCCCAACAAATTGAGCGACGATGCTAGGGGAATGGAGTGCCCCGACATAACTATGTCGGGTTCAGCAACGTTAACTTTTTTAGAAAAAACTGCCGCTTGGGTTTTTGTAGCGTTAAATTCCACTTGGTTACTGTCACCCCAAGATAGAACTTCTTCCAGGTCTTTATTAAGTTGAACGACCTCCTGCTGTCTGCGGATATTCGCCTGAGCAGCCGATGTCCGAGTTTACTTTATTTAGTTTATTTAAGCTAATTTATTTATTTTGCTTATTTATTTTATTTAAGTTACTAAATCTAGATTATTTAATTTTTTTTTATTATATTAGCCGATACTTGTTGGAAATTCATTATAATAAAAATATAGAAACACTCTAGTTTCAATTTCCAATTTATTTATTTAACCACTTAACAATTGTTTCAAACACTTCAGAAGTGTTAAGGGCAACTAAACTATTTTAAATGGTAAGGTAAGTAATATGTTCCTTAAACTATAATTTATACCTGTTTTGGGGTAATGATTTATTAATTTATGTACAATTATATTATTTTTATATAGTATAAATCTATGTCTAAGAACTAATATAAATTGAGTAAGGGAGAATGATGTAAATCTACTTGTTCGTTTAATAGCTGGTTGAAATTTTTACGTTCATTAATTTCGCGACCTTCTAGGAGATCTAATTTTTTGGATTTATTTTCAATACGTAGAATTTTAAATCCATCATTGAAATTATTTTAAATTTTTTCATTTTATTAGATTTAGATTTGTTATTCAGAATTAAATTCCCTAGAGTGTTATTAGTTTTAAATGCTATTTTTTTTTATTATTTTGTGATAATTGTTTGGAAATTTTTCTAGTGATTTTTCCTTTGTAAGTAAACGTATTGTGCTTTACTTTTTTGTCAACTATCGTAGGATATATAAGTGAGACTGCTTGTTTAAAAGATTTTTTATGTAGAATGTTGTCGATAATGTTAGGGTGGTATCCGTTATTGCTGTTGCTATTTGTTTAATAATGTTTAGTTCTTTGTTAAAATTAATCTATCCGTTTCAGTAAAACAACGAATGATGTCATCGACATATCTGTACCAATAAATCAAAGTTTTACTAGTTACATTTTGATGTATTTTTTGTTCTAAATGGTCCATAAATATTTCAGCTAGTAAAGGACTTAAAGGGTTACCCATGATTAAGCCTTCTTTAGAGGTATAAAATTTATTGTTGAATACAAAGTAGTTTTGATCAAGACAAATAGTTAGGAATTCTAAAATATCTCGTTTACCTATTTCATTTACTTTATTTCTGATTAAAAGCTCATCTACTAAATCTATGACATCATATGGAGGAATGTTTGGGAATAAGTTTTGTATGTCAAAGGAAATAAGTCTAGAGTTTTCCGGTAAGTTAATATTCTTAATCTACTAATTGATAGGTGTTTGTAATACTGTATTTTGGATTAAATTTACAATATTGTCGTAAAGCAAGTATAAGTTTATGTGATAATCTAACTGATGGTGCAGCAACAAAAGAAACCACAGGTCTAATCGGGAAATCATTTTTATGTAATTTAATTAGAGAGTATAACTTTGGAGCTTAACGATTCATTATGGCTAGATTACGTTTTCAAAATCATTGAAAATTGTAAGCTCTTTCAAGGTAGATTTTAATAGTTTTTGGTAGGTACTTATTGGCTTAATATTTAGACTTTGAAATTTGTTCTGAATATGTACTGTTCTCTAGAAATAGCTACTATAGATTTCCCTTTATCAGCTCTGGCGCATACAATGTTGTTTTCTTCAGCCTTGGTTTTAAACGATGCCGCTGTCTTATGTTATGCATGTCTTGGTTTTGGTAGGTTCTTTTTTAATATGATCGGAAATCATATGTTTAATATGTGGGTCTACTCAGTATATATCACCACTACACCAAACACTTTATTTTTGCACTCGACGCGCGTTTCGCTAACCATGTTAGCTTCATCAGGAGCGATGATTGACTGGAGTCAAAAAGTGTGTGGTGTAGTGGTGATATATACTGAGTAGTATCATTGTGCCAAAGATTCCACATTCCCAACTTAGATGTGGGTCTAGATTAGATGGTGCTAATTCACATTCAACTCCCAGAATTTTCTTTGATTTCAGGTTGTCTTTTGGTTCTAAATTATACTGTAAACCTTTTTCAAGTAGTTTTGATTACACTTGTGTAAATGTTGAGTTTGTAAGGTTGACGAACCTTGTGTAAAAGACATGATTAGTGAATTGTTTGTTTTCTTGTGTTATTATCGGCGTATTTTCTTTCTTGGTTGTAATAAGAGTTTAAAGTTTTTTATTTGTTTGTTGAATTTCTTATTGATTATGGAGCTTATTTGTGTTCTGACTTTACTATCTAAGCAATTAAATTCTTTAATCTATGGGCTAATTGAGTATGTATTAATTTAAGGTATAATTAGTTATAGTCCCTTTTACTATATTGTATTTTCATATCCTCGCGTAGCCATTTCTTCAATCCCACTTGTCCGATTATGGCAGATTTAGACGGATAGTTCGTTTTGAGGCACATATATTTTGGGTAGATTCTGCACTGTATACACTGTTTTAAAAACCAAATGTTTTGTATACAAATTCTCGTTTTCAGTAGTAGTTTGAAATACCATAAGGCGAAAAAACTCGTTGAAGCTAGATTTTACTTTATAAATAATATAATTGTAAAAAAAAATAATAAAAACTATGTTGTACAAACTGGTAGACCATTTGAAACCCGTATTAAAGAACACAAATACAGTTATTTAAAAAATAATAGCAACTCACATTCTGCAACCCATGTAATTAATGAATGACATAATTTCAATGATGAATTTAAAATTCTACATATTGAACATAAATCCAAAAAATTAGATCTCCTAGAAAGTCTCGAAATTAATAAACGTAAAAATTCCAACCAGCTTTTAAACGAACAAGTAGATTTAAATCATTCTCCCTTACTCAATTTTTATTAGTTCTCAGAAATTCTATCATAGATTTATACTATACAAAAATAATATAATTGTACATAATTTAATAAATCATTAACCCAAAATAGGTATAAATTATAGTTTAAGCAACATATTACTTACGTTACCATTTAAAATAGTTTGGTTATTCTTAATATACTTCTGAAGAAGACACTGTGTGTTTGAAACAACTGTTAAGTGGTTAAATAAATAAATTGGAAATTGAAACTAAAGTGTTTCTATATTTTTATTATTTAATTTATTTAATCTAACTTATTTAATTTATTTAATCTAATTTATTTAATTTAGCTTATTTATTTTATTAAATCTATTTTATTTAAGTTAATTTTTCTTAATTACATACAAAACTAGGGTTTTGTATGTAATTAAGATTTTTCGATTCCTACAAACTTTTTTGAGAACCTTGTTTGTATCTGTACATTTATCTGTTTATACTACTTTTTCTATATACGAGTATATGAAAATTCTATTATATCCGTGTTCCAAACCGAAATTTTTTTAAATAAAAAAAATCGGTAAAGTTATTTCCACGATATTTCCTTGAATATACGTAGTTTTAAAATAATTATACAAGTAAAGAGTAAGTCAATTTCCAGCTCTCTTACCCCATTGTTCAAGTGTTATGTTATCAACTCGTTCGAAAGTTACCGTATCAACAGATCAGTCAAATAGACAGACAGACGAAAATGGGAAAATAAGAAGAAAAGTAATAATTTCGCAGGATAATTTTCTCACGAATAAAAAGCTTTCCGCTAGCAAGGAAAGTAAATACAATAATTTTCCTGCTGGGTTATAAGTACGTTTCGTTTGACTTAACCGTTTGTTCTATATTCATCATTTTTTTTAGATTGCTTTGTAATTAGATCTCAATCCCCTTTATCTACATTTTGTGTTAAAACTGGAAAAAATTTAAAGTATATTACGATATCATCCTTCACCTTATCCCTTCAATTCATATATATTTTACCATAAAAAAATTATTTTTTAATAAATATTCAGTACCGCAATCAAGAACAAGGAAAAATTCTTATAATACTATTGAAACGATACAGTTACTCTACTTCTTTGATCCTCTTTTCACGTTGACAATCAAAATATTGGAAAAAATAAGATGATATGTTTCGACTCCTTTACTAACAGAACCCCGGAAAAGATCTGGAACAGGATAAATACAAAATCACTCTTCTACCTCCCTTTTTCACCCTTCTGGTCTTTTATATATTTTTTTTTATAAATGATTATGCTTAAAATTTGTTCATTCTCTCATCAAAAAAACCTGGAAAAGTTCTTATGTTACTATTGAAACTATCCAAGATTCTTCCACCTATTTTACCTTTTCTCCTATCAAAATTAAAAGTAATCAAAAAAGATCCTAATTTGCTTACTCTTACTGTGCAGGAACCTTGAAAAGGACATATAGCACGACATATAAAGTAACCCCTCCAACCCCCTACCCCAACCCATTATCCTCATATATTTTATTATAAATAATATGCTTAAAATTTGTCAAATGCATCAATCAAAAAACCTGGAAAAATTCTCAAAATACCATTGAAACTAGACAACCTTGAACCTCCTCCACCACTTATACTTCTTTGGTTAAAATTGCAAATAATAAAAAATAACCTAATTTTTGAGGTCCACCAAAACTCTCCAAAAACCTTGAACAAGACATAACGCTATATATACAAGGCATATATAATGTCCTCTCCCACCTCTTTCTCCCCTTTAATGTTTTACTATAAATATTTATGTACAGTATTTGTTTATTACATCAACAAAAAAATTAGCCATTGTAATACGTTATGCAATATATACCAAATATGGTAAGACATTAGACTCTTACCTTGTCCAAATAATGTAAAAAAATATTTAATAACTAAAAAACTACAATTCTTTCTTTTAAAATTACAACCAACCAAATATATACTTTCCACCAACGAAATAAATGTGTAAGTGAAAGAATAAAATAGAAATGTGGACGAAAGAGATAAAAAAATTGTCAGGTATGTTTAATATGTAAATGCATTATTATTTTTATGATATTTTATAATATTTATTAGAAAGTTAGAAGTTAAAAACGTATGTCCTTTGTGATCTTAAGTCCTTAAGACACAGACATGAAGAAGACAAAAATTTGACAGGGCAATTTTTTCACGAATACAATATTTTCTGTTAGCAAGAAATGTAAATATTATATGTAAATTTACCTACTGTTCCATAACTATATTCCCACCAACTTAACAGTTTATATTTTAAAACCTTGTTCTATCTATCTATATCGACATTTTTTTAGGTTACTTTGTAATCAGATCTCAATCTATTTCTATTTAATTGGGAAATAGTGGATACATCAGAGCAAGGAAATGTGTAAACATGCAATTACCCTTTTAGTTCCCTACCGCACCGCTTTTATCCTGTAAATATTTTTTTTATAGAAAAATGATTTTATATTAAATATCCAATATCTAAGTCAAAAACTAGGAAAATTTCTCAAAATACTATTAAAAGGACCACTGTAGGTTCTCATCCCTTGAACCTCGTTCCCATGTTAACAATGAAAATAACGAAAAACCAATAACGTTTCGATTTATTGACTGACAAATACGAAATCACATTTTTACCTCCCTTCTGCATCCCTTTGACATCTCATATGTTTTATTAAAAAGGATTATGCGTAAAATTTGCACATTCTCGCAACCTAAAAAAAAACCTGGAACAATTCTCATAATAGTATTAAAACTACAGAATTCTTTTTGACCCCCCTACCCTATTAAAATTAGTAGTAATAATAGAGTAACTTTCATTTTTCTACAGCCTAAGAATCCTGAAAAAAATATATAGCACGATATATATGCAGCAACCGTTCTAAATACCCCTTCTACCCCATTAACCCCATATATATTTACTATAAATAATATATTTATATTATTATATTATTACATCAACCAAAAAAGCTCAAAAAATTCTGAAAATACTATTAAAACTATATAATATTTAACGACCGTTTTGGTTTAAAATAAAAAAAAGAAAAAAATACCCTAATTTTTAAATTTCTTGACTTCAAAAACCTTAAAAAGGACATATATACGAAACAACCACTCTAATCTACTCCTCCACCCTTTTCGTCCTTTTTATGTTTTACTATAAATATTTGGTCTAAAGATTCGTTTCTTATATCAACAACGAACTAATAAAAATGACATAAAGCCATACAAGATTTATCGACTCGCACCCCTTTCACTGCCTTCGCCTTAAGGGGTATCGCTCTAAAACTGACAAAACTGAAAGAGAAGTATATTACATCATACACACAATCACCCTTTTAGCCTCTTACCTCATTCCTTTCACACCGTATATACTTACCACAGAAAAATTATTTTATATTAAAGATTCAACATCCCAATCAAAAGGCAGAAAAAATGTAATGTTTCGATTTCTTGACTGAAAGAATCCCGAAAAAGACATATAAAAATATAAATAAGAAGTCACTCTTCTACTTCCTCTCTCCATTCCTCTGGCATCTACATTTTATTATATATCATTCGGCTTAAAAATTGCCCTTTATCTCATTCAAAAAACCTGGAAAACTTCTTATAATACTATAGAAACTCTACAAGATTCTCCCATCTCTTGCACTCCTATTAAAATTGATAATAATGAAATAATACCTTAATTTTCATATTCCTACAGTCCAGGAACCCCGAAAAGGAAATATACCACAATATATTTGAAATAAACCTTTTATAACTGCTTACTCTACTCCATTAAGTCCTTTACGATAAATAATATGCCTAAACTGTGTCACATCAGTCAAAAAACGTGGAAAAATTTCCAAAATACTACCGATAACTGTTTAATATTTAATGACGCCCACCACTTTCCCTTCTTGGGTTAAAATTTAAAATGATGAAAAAATAACCCAATTTCTGAATTCCTCGACTCCAAAAACCTTAAAAAGGGCTATAAAGCTTTATATACGAAACAATCCGTCTAATCTGCTTTCTCCTCCCTTTCATCCCTTTTATGCTATGTTATATTATCCAAAATATTTGTTTATTATTTCAACAAAAACCAGGAAAAAATACCATATTACTATTAAAATCATACAAAATGTATCAACCCTCACCCCTTTTAACCCCGTTGCCCTTAGCGACATAGCTAAAAATCTATAGACTTCATCTTCTCTATATATATATATATATATATATATATATATATATATATATATATATATATATATATATATATATATACTAAGTTTTAAATTAATATCTTATTTCGTCCAAGAGTTATCGTGCCAACAGTCCGACCCGCAGACAGACCAGACTATGTTTTTTGTGATCTAGGATTCCTTAAACGTCAAGAAAAGCAAAAAATCTCGAAGTGTGGATTTTTTACGAATGTAATACTTTTGTTTAGCAAGGAAAATAGATATCAAATAAAGTGTTTGGTGTAGTCGTGATATATACCGAGTAGTGTCATTATGCCAAAGATTCCACATTCCCAACTTAAGTAAATATCAACATGATACTGGTTGGTTGTATGCGGTGTAGACGGTTATGCCTGTTAGCGCTTATTGTACTCTCCTCTCTTGGTTAAAAGAGCATCATCCCTTTAAGAAGGCTAACTAGCTTCTTCCAATACCTTCATGTGGTAATTTATCGTCACGATGTAGATCTCCGAACAGTTCATGTCTGTTATGAGTTAAAGCCACCACCACATAGCATGCATGTCGTGAGACCATTATGGATACCCAGTGTCTATAATTGTTTCCTCAGGTGTCAGTGGCCGGTGATCAGTCCCACCACCAGTTTGGTCTGGGCTGTTGTTAAACAAAGACGTCAGTTCTTAGTTTCTTTCAGGGACCGCCAAGTACGTTCCTTGCATGTGTTTGACCAGATGTTGCTGATATGACCATCTGTTGATTATAGTTTTTACCACCTGTTTTGATATACAAAACCCTTGTATGAAATTTGTAGCCCTCAATCTTGCTAATTCGTCCACTTTTTACTGCGATATCATCAACATGGTATTTTATTCAAATCAATTCAGTCGTGTAAATACTCATTACACATTTGAATAAAGTTTATTTTGATAATGGAAAGTAATTGATATTAAATTTACTGCTACTGTCTTTACAATTTGTTATTCAGTTTAGATGGTTACTGGCGGAGTAAGAAATATCTGAAGGCTCTAATATATACTTAATATCTATTATACTTCCGGAGTAAGGGCATATACATATTTTTTGCTATAAATGAACCATTGCTTTAACTATTTTACCATTGATTACGCTCAATTTTAAAGATATAGACATATGTGTAATATACTATACACCTAAATCCAATAGTTTGTTAGATATGGAAATCTGAAAATTGCATTTTTTGTGCTTCGACAAACTATAGCACAAAAGAACGTACATTTTGGAGAAAGCTGCTTTTATGTTTGTATCTTAATATTTCATTTCCTACCTAGAGATGTGAATTTCCGGATTGACCAGAAATTTTTTTTTATTTTCGGTAATTGTTGTCAACAAATACATAGTTATGGTCAAAATGGAAGTTAATATTAGTGGATAGGAAATACAAACTAATTTAGGAACATTGAGCTGGTCCAAGTGTGAAAAGTGACATTTTCATGTCAATATTACGGAAAGTATTTATATTATTTTATTTAGATTCAGTATATAAGGTGTCAATAGTGAGTTGAGGGTAAAATAAAAATTATAATTGTAAAATCGCCCACGTTTTGACTTTAGGTCTTTATCGAGGCAGATATTTCTGTCAACTTAAAATACATAAAATAACAAATCGCACAGCATATAAATATACATAAAATACATATAACCGCTCACACAAAACAAAAACGGCGATAAAAGATGTAATTTTATTAAATATGAACGAAAAAATGCAAAACAAATAATCGTAATTTATTTAAGCATGATATACATTTTTATTTATCTTTTTCCTTCAATTATTTATATGTAAGGCTTTTGTGCTAATTTTTTTTTTTAGGAAAAGTAACCAAGTCATATGGCTAATGCACAAAATCGGAGTCAAATTGAAATTAATATACAAAAATGTTTGCTTATAAATTGATTTTTTTTTACTCTCTATATATACGTTATATCCAAAAATGTGTGGCGAAACAAAGCTTTCTTAATAGAATATCTTGTATATTTTATTAGTATTAATTAGATATTATGGCTAATTGGTGTAAGATTTTATATATCATATCCTATGTTACAGAAAGTTAAATATAGGTACTAAGCTATCAATAGTGACAGATACGATATGATATATAACATCTTACACCAATTAGCCCTAATATCTAAATCTTTAAAAATATACAGGATATTCTATTAAAAAAAAACTTCGGATATTACGTGTATATAAAAAGATAACAAAAAATCAATTTATTAGCAAAAATTTTTATATACTAATTGCAATTTTGGTTCCGGTTTTGTGCATTAGCCATATGACCTGGTTACTTTTCCTAAAGAAATAATTAGCACAAAATCTTTGGATATAAATAAGATAAAATTGAAAGAAAAAGATAAATAAAAATGTCTATCATGTTTAAATAAATTACGATTATTTAGAACTTTTTTATTTTTTTTTTTTGCATTTTTCCTTGATAAAAATTATGTTAATTAAGAAAAATATCGATATACGACGATTTTAGGTTAGTTCTTACAATTTTTCAGTTATAATTATTTTTGGGTATTCAAAAAAAAACTACCGGGCCCATGAGTTCTATACATTAAATATAAATTATATATATATATATATATATATATATATATATATATATATATATATATATATATATATATATATATACGTATATAATTTATGGAAAACAATATATCTCCTGCTTATCTAAGTTGTCAGCTATGATTAAGTAACATATCCCTCATAGTAAGCTTTAAAAATATTACAAGGTTTTCGATTATGTTTTAGGTTCACAGGTATTAAAAACATAATACTACAGGCTTATAATACATAATAGTCGATGACGAGGTAGTTATTATTTAGTATTAGAGCAGTAGTAAAAATCATGTAGATATTGCCGCATTACTGTGGCAATAAAATGCTTTGTTAAAAAGAATGAGTGTTTTTGAAACATATAATGCCTAATTTAAGCGGTTTTAAAAAGATATGGAGATTTAAAACATCCATTTGTAGAGGATGTATAAATTCCTATCAGTATTATCGAGTATTAATACTCTATAAATTATAATTCAATACATTTTGAATAGGTTCTTGCATTATAATTATATTTTTAATTTTTGGAGGCACAGCGATACAATTATTAAAACGTACGGAACATAATAGTATTAGGTAGGTAAGTGTTTACGACATAATACAGGTAGTAACTTACTTCCTCATTACTTTTGACACTCCAAACAGGTATAACATTTGTCTATATAGCAGCACTTAGTAAAAACTAGTAAAGTTACTCTTTTACTAACAATGAACTTTATATAACATGCTGATTAATTTATATGAAGAGGCTGATAAATTGTTATCGGAGTAATTCTAACAAAACATATGTTAGAGATATGCCTTTCGACAAATACTAAAGGTATGTTTAACTAAGGAGTTTTTGTACTGTTTTTTTTTTATATAAACTTACACGTAATTAACTTCCAAATAAAGGCTTATAAAGTAAGATTTGGTAACCCTTTTGTGTAATTAATGCTTACAAATATTATTTTTGTACACAGTTATTGTTCAAACGTTTTTTTGCTAAAGCCAAGTTTTTCATAAATTAAACTTTTTAACTTCTTTACACATGCTGAATAATGTAATTTCTTACGAAAGAAAATATGTTACTAAATATACTAGTTAAAGATATGTAAAGTTTTAATTAGGACCATTATGCTTAATGATCCGATTTTTACTTGGTTGTATTCCGGCATTGGTTAAAAAATTGTTTCCTGTACATAGAGTGATATAGGCATTAGGAATGTTTTTATAACGAATATCAGTTGTGTACCACAACCACCTTTATTTTTCCTTTTGCTACATCTTTCATCTCTCACTCCAAAGATAAGTTTCTCTGTGTTTTATATAGGAGTATCTTAAAAATCAGACTAGCTAGAAGATATCCTTATTACCTATTCCTATAAATGGTAAGAGTAGTTTTTTGATAAAAAATATATTTTGTGAATTACGCCGAAGAAACTTTTTCTTGTTATCTTACTGCAGCTAGAACTAAAGTACATTTGGTTACTATCCCTTATTTGTATCATTTTAAGCTTATGAATGGACACTTCTTATAATGGTTTAATATATTTTTATACATTTAGTAATAACGTTTTTTTTTTCGTTCTTTATTTTAAATAATAATTCACGTGTAAAAATTAAAATTTTTTCACAGGTTATATCTAGTTATGGAATATATTTTAAGGTGTCAAGAATCTGACGTTTATCATTAATTTAATTCCTGTCATTCAGTCGGAAAGTGATTTTGATATTTTACATTCCTTAGTCAGAAAATAATACTAAATTTGTTGGACGTACATATTTTCAGTTACATAAAAGGATAAATAAAGCACATTTTTTTTCAAGGAAAATATTTTCATTTACTTTAATATATTAATGGGACATATTTTAAAGACAACAAATTAAAATTTTCTTTGGAAAACCCATTTTTTTCTCTTACTTCGTTCTTTTTCATGTCCAATATCAAATCTAAAATTATTAACACAGCTTGTGGTTATAAACATTTTAAGAAAATTTGTAATTTTTATGTGGGAGAAAATTTAAAGGAAACAAATTACATCAAACATTCGCCTTCTACCTGTAAAGATATAATTGTTGCAGTTTCATATATTTATATGTATGTAATATATATTTTACCCACTTATACATAGCTCCAGCAAGTTGCCGTCCAAAACCAAGGTCATGGCCTACAACACAATTGTGAAGGCAGGCCTCACTTCCACCAGCACTAGTCCAGACAGTGCAGAACAACGCCCTGAGGATGATCACAGGTGCCCTGTGGTTCATGCGAAATAACCAATTACACAGAAACCTCTGTGTGCCAACCATAAAGGTACGCATGAGGCAAACTCAAATGAATTTCTTGGCCAAGGCGTCCCAGCATCATAATCCATACCTCAGGGAAGCCTTCCTAACCCTCCTCCATGCCTGCAACCAACTCCCGAGACTCTCAGACTCTCTCTCTGACCCAGCATGACAGAAGAATATAAAACTGTGTTAAGTTAACCATGTTAAGATTAAGCTAATTATGTTAAAAAAAACATATTCCCTAGGTTAAGTTTAGATTAGAAACACTATACTATACTTAGGATATGTTATTTTAAGTATATTTTCTCACCATATCAGAACAATGTCCATTTAATAGAGGTAAGAGGCTATGCCTTTATTGTAAGTCAATAAAGAAAATGAATATATATATATATATATATATATATATATATATATATATATATATATATATATATATATATATATATAGAAACTATGTTATATCTTAAAAAAATTAGAGGATTAAATATAAAAAAACCGGTCAAGTGCAAGTTGAACTTGCACAATTAGTGTTCCGTGTGTTGATTGTTTTTAAAATAAAAATTTTTGTTAGGGGGGTATAAAATGATCAGTGAGTTCACAAAACACACACCCAAATGAGTTTTCAACAAAGTTTGTTTCCAATCTTTACTGAAAACTGGTGACCTTGAAATTTTGTTTTTTTTTATATACCAAATAAATTATTAAAGATAATGCACTCGTGATAATTTTCGTTCAATCTATACCCCGTGGAGAATATTTCAGAATTTTTTCAAAATTTTTTGATCAGTATTTTTCGAGATAAGGTAGGGGACAGCGATATTTTAAAAGTGATACGAAGAAAAGTGTGCGCAAGTATTACATTATACATATATTTTTTACTCGTGTTTTCACAAGCTTTCATTTGACACCACACTCGATGACCTAGTAAAAAGAAATTTTTTTCACTTCCGATTTCACCCCTCAAAACGAACCCCTTAAGTCAAAATTTATGTTACGGTGGTATAAAATGATCAGTGACTTCACAAAACACACCCCAAATGAGTTTTCAACAAAGTTTGTTTCCAATCTTTACTGAAATCTGATGACCTTGAAATTTTTGTTTTTTATATACCATATATATTATTAAAGGTAATGCACTCGTGATAATTTTCGTTCAATCTACACCCCGTGGAGAATATTCCAAAATTTTTTCGAAATTTTTTGATAAGTACTTTTCGAGATAAGACCCGGGACAGCGATTTTTTTCGCGAATTTTTAAAAATAATACAAAGAAAAGTGCGCGCAAGTATAATATTATATATATATTTTTTACTCGTGTTTTCACAAGCTTTCATTTGATACCACACTCAAAGACCTAGTAAAAAAATTTTTTTTCACTTCCGACTTCACCTCCCAAAACTAACCCCTTAAGTCAAAATTTAATTCTCAAAACTACATGGCTCTGATGAGGCCGTCAATTCCTATATTATTACCAAATTTCACCTTTCTATGTCAAATAGTTTCGGACAAAATCGGGTGTGACAGACAGACAGACAGACAGACAGACAGACACCGAAGTGATCTTATAAGTGTTCCGTACGGAACACTCAAAAGGTGTTTGTTATGAGGTCCTAGAGCTAAGCTGTTCCGAGGTAAAAAAACACACAAGCAATTTTTTTTTTTAAAATGATCAAGCAACCAGTACTATATTACTTGAAATGTACCCTTATGTTAGGTTCTGTTTATAGGCAAGTTACATTTCTTTTGAAGCTATTTTTATATATTTTACATTGACAAATGAATAGCCTAGTCAGTAGAGAAATGTGGTCTGAAAACTGTTCCCGCATTCAAATTTGTTTATACACCATTGAAAACTTATTTTTGCAGAGTTGTGCAAAACCTGAAGTTTTTGTTAATATTATATTATGGATTTTCTCGAAATGAATTCACTTTACTAAAGCTTTCAGGAATGTCAATAGCTTTATATATTTACATTGTTAATATTTAGATTTATTGCGTAAAAGACCTAAAAGGTAATATCCTATTCTTCATATTTCAATTACCACTGGAGACTGGTGACTATGTTACATAATTAATTATTAAATACAAAAACACTATTCTGTAGTTAGTAAACTAGGAAGAATAAAACAAGTAGTTCTCCACATTAATGTAGACATTATTGTTTTATCTGTAACTAACTTATTTATTTTAAGAATTAGGCGAAAATGTTAAGTGCAGAAGTTGTAGAGTTTTTAAAGATTTTTTACGGATTTAAAATAAAAACAGTCGCTCATTGTGGTTTTGACATATGACACAAACTTTATATTTTGAAATGGAACACCCTTTTTTCAGTTTTATAGGACTCTTAATTCTAGAAACGCTAATATATATTTTTAGGGTGTTATAGCGCAAAATAAGAAAGATTTTTTTTTTAATTTTCGCAAAGTTTGGTATGCACTTTTGACAGTAACGCAAATTAACCACGGCATTTGTTTATGTTAAAATTTTTAATAGTAGTAAGCTAGAGATAAGTGTTGATATAAAAACATTTTTTTTCAGAAAGTAGAAAACGGATATATACGAAGTATTTATAAAAAACGGTTATAACAAAAGGCAAGCACAATAAGAATTTACCGCATTTATGGAATGCAAAGAAGAAAATAAATCCTTGGCTTAAATACATTTATAAATATATATAACCGCATCCTAATTAAAACAACGTTTAATCTAAATAAAAAAGAGGGGCAACTACAAAAATAGAGAACTAGGAATTTCTTTGTATTTTCGAGGTATCTTACAGTTACGAAACTAAACAAAAACCATTATTTTTTTTGATGTCAGAAAATCCAGAAGATGTCGAAGACCTGGAGTTTAAAATACTTTACGGAAACATGGTTTTCACCTATATAAAGTTTTCCCAGTTCCGCATTTAATTGAGAAAAACAAAAAATTTCCTTTTAGGCTTTAGTCACGATATAATGCAATCTAAGGAAAAAGATGCAGTATTTGATAAAATTGTTTTTACAAATGAATGAGTTTTCTATATAGTCCAAGTATTTAATAGAAGAAATTTTCACTTGTGAGCTGCAGAAAATCCTCGAACGATACGAGAAATCAAACATTAGCTGATAACACCGGTCAACAAATAATTTTTTTTTGAATTTTCCCTCTGATTTTTTTTCCGTTTTGGGCTTATTGTAGTGTTTTGATTTCGAATCCAATATTAGTTTTTCTCTGACAGCTGATGTTTTTTAATATTTTCGGTCTACCCTAACTTAAACGACACCTGCAATTTTTTAAGATCTATCCGACTCAGAATTATTATTTTTTTAATTTCAGATATGGCCTCGACACGTAGACGTTGTTTATACAATCCCAGATTGTTTTTGCCCTATTTGTGGCGAATATATCTTTCAAAAATATCGAAAACCTATCTCGGATTTCGTTAAAACTACATATTTTAGCCTCTTTCAAATAACATTGTGCAATGAAGACAAGCAATGGGTGCCTCATATTATGTGCCAGAACTGTATTGTGGGTCTGCGGCAATGGTCAAATGGAAAAAGAAGTGCTAACAAATTTAAAACACCGATGATTTGCCAGGAATCTCAAAATCACCATGACGACTGCTACTTTTGCGTCGTAAATATTAATAGTATAAATTTTGGAAATCGAAATAAATAGTCATATCTTAACTTACCCTCTGCTCAACTACCTCTCTATACTCTGGTGAGATCTAAGGAGCAACATACGCAATACTAATTGGGATTTCACATGTAATCAGTCATCAGATCCTCAACCTTTTAATCAAAAGGAATTGAATGACTTAGTGAGGGATCTAAATTTATCAAAAGAAGCATCTCGTTTAAAAGAAAAGAATTTACTTGCACCAGGAACCAGAATTACTTTATGTCGGACCCGAGAAAAGAATTTGTTACCATATTTTTCTAGAGAAAATGATGTAGTTTTTTGTAATGATATCAGAGGTATTTTGGAGAAGATGAGTTCACAACGATACTAACTAAATGATTGGCGTCTTTTTATAGACATACAAGAGAAGCTTAAAGTGTGTGCTACTTTATAACGGCCACAAGTATGATTCTATACCTATTGCACATTCTACTACTATGAAAGAACAGTATACAACTATTTCTTCAGTAATGGAAAAAATTAAGTATCGCGACCACAACTGGCTCATTTGTGTAGACTTAAAGATGGTTAACTTTCTTCTCGGACAACAGGGTGGATACACGAAATATCCATGTTTTATGTGTCTGTGGGATAGCGGAGACAAACAACGTCATTGATCTCAAAAAAGTGGCCAGTATGAGAGGAACTGATGGTTGGTACCAAAATTGTTATTAATTTGCCCTTAGTAAATCGAGATCGCATTATACTTATTAACGGTGAATGTTTTGTTTGGCTTTTCTTTTACGCAAGTTTCCAGGATTAAGCATAGAAAAATTGGAAGCAGGTATTTTTGATGAGCCACAAATCAGACAATTTGTGAAGGATCCAAACCTTGTGAATTCAATGAATGAAGTCG
This sequence comes from Pachyrhynchus sulphureomaculatus, assembly GCA_019049505.1. NCBI lineage: Eukaryota > Metazoa > Arthropoda > Insecta > Coleoptera > Curculionidae > Pachyrhynchus > Pachyrhynchus sulphureomaculatus. The sequence continues at coordinate 143,423,576 of CM032446.1, forward strand.
AGTCTAAAGCTTGGAAATCGTTTGTTGTGGTGTGTGTGTGGATTAAGAATTTTCTCGGAAACAAGTCCGAGAACTATTCTGAGTTGAGTGCATGTTATCCAATTTGAAAGTTCTGGGCTGCAACATGAATATCAAGATTCATTACTTACATTCTATTTAGATCGATTCCCAGAAAATCTTGGCAATTTCAGTGAAGAGCAGGGTAAAAGATTTCACCAAGATATACGCACAATGGAAGAGCGTTATGAAGAAAGGTCCCACCATCCATATGATGACCGATTACTGCTGGAGTTTGCAAAGAGATGATCCTCAAGCCGTATATTTAACAAAATCGTATAAAAGAACGTTTCATGGTGTGTAATTATATCAAACATAGAAGAAATGTTGTATTTTTGTTCCATTTTTGAAGAAAATTGTAATTTCATATAAATAAAAAAGTAGAGCTGATAGTATTAAACCGGTATTTTTTCCGTAATCAGTGCCTCAGGTATACCCTGTAATACATATAAAATTTCAGGAAAGAATTTCAATGTTGACTAGTGTAATCTCTTTGGGGATTGTGCAGTATTTAGAACAATAGAGTAATAAGACCAATATTTTTAATAGAAATTGAAACAGAGAAACGTACTTGGAAAGAATAACGGAAACTGTTGAAAATTTGGTACTACCTTCTATAGGGAAGTAATATGGTATCAGGGTGGCGCTCTGCCACACAACAACCCTAGAGTAACCGATTTTTAAATGAAACTTCCCTTTGGGGATTGGCAAATGTGGAAGATTAAGATGATATTGGGTATCTTTTTATGGGAATATTTAAAAGATAAAATAAAAGATCGAAGAAACTTGACAGTGAATCGTCTAAGAGAAAAAATTACACGGGAGGTCACAATTTTTACTGGCCATAGCGAAGGAATCATTTCGGCTGTTACAGAAAGACAAAAACTAATTTAAAGAAAAAGCATTAGATAGAGTGGAGAACATGTTGATTATTTAACATATTCAATTTTAGTTTTAGCACACATTTGATCCACATAATTAATTGCCCTGTACTAGTTAGGCACATCAGTCGGGTAACACTTTAGGGATAATTAAAATATTTTTATGTTTATTTTAATTCATTGATTTTCTGTGGTACCAACCTTCATATTTTAAAAAAATATATGTTAGACAAAACAAACCTTGACATGCATATATGGAATGTTTAATGGTTACTGTCCATGCATTAATCAAGCTATTGCATGGTGGATTTCACTCGACATTATACGAGGCTGGTTTGAAAAGTCCGTGCAAAGTCCGAGAGATGGCACCACCGGCGCGTACCGAGGTCATGTTTAGTTAGTAGCATCTCTTGAATGAACGCACACCAAGTTTCAGCCATATTGGTCTATTTCTTTGTGTTTGGCATTCGTGTGAATCAAGGAAGTCGAGTGATTTTCAAGAAATGGACTAAAAAGAATTTCGTGTGGTGATTAAACATTACTTTATGAAAGGCAAAACGCCTCAGGAGACTAAAGAGAAGCTTGATAAACATTATGGTGACTCTGCACCTTCGATTAGAACAGTTTATAAGTGGTTTCAAAATTTTCGGACTGGCCATATGGGCACAAGTGACGCTGAACGTTCTGGACGGCCTGTGGAGGTTACGAGTCCAGAAATCATTGATCAAATCCATGATATGGTGATGGATGACAGAAGAGTTAAGGTGCGTGAGATTGCTAGTGCTGTGGGCATCTCGACTGAACGGGTACATAATGTTTTGCATAAACATTTGGACATGAGAAAGCTACCCGCAAGATGGGTGCCGCGATTGCTCACGCTTAACCAAAAACGGAATCGTGTGAAGTGTTGCAAGGATGGTTTGCAGCTGTTCCAGAAGAATTCGGAGGACTTTAAGCGTCGTTTCGTCACTGTGGATGAAACATGGATACATTACAACACTCCTGAGACCAAACAACAATCTAAACAATGGGTTACCAAGGGGAAATCTGCACCAAAAAAGGTGAAGACCGTTCCTTCGGCCGGAAAGGTTATGGCGACTGTCTTTTGGGATTCGCAAGGGATAATCCTCATCGACTATCTGGAAAAGGGTAAAACTATTACAGGTGAATATTATTCATCGTTATTGGACCGTTTGAAAACCGAGCTGCAAGAAAAACGCCCGCGATTGGCCCACAAGAAAGTCCTTTTCCATCACGACAACGCACCAGCACACACCTCAGCAGTTGTGGTCGCAAAATTAATGGAAATAGGATTCCAACTCGTTTCACAACCCCCCTATTCTCCAGACTTGGCTCCCTCGGACTACTATTTGTTCCCCAATTTGAATAAATGGCTGGCAGGAAAAAGATTTTATTCAAACGAGAGGTGATTGCGGACACTAATGGATATTTTGCAGACTTGGACAAATCCTATTATTCGGAAGGGATCAACAAAGTAGAACATCGTTGGATGAAGTGTATAAGCCTAAAAGGAGACTATGTCGAAAAATAAAAAAGGTTTACCCCAAACACATAAGTAGTTTTTATTTTTGCACGGACTTTTCAACCAGCCTCGTAGACTTCATGAGAAGAGAATATTTTTTTTAATCAGTACTTTATCTTATAAAAGTATACATATATATATATATATATATATATATATATATATATATATATATAACATTCATATATATATATATATATTTGAATTTCTTTAAACCCTTGTAAAAGTTTTATACTCAACTTGGTCGACTTTTTTCTTGCTTTTTTTGGATGTCGGACAAAACGGTGGCTGATATCGAACTATGTAAGACCTTTTGCATGAGTACAGCCAGTGTTATACTTAGGAATTACACACATGAATCCTGTGAGCTCCGATTCTATTAAAATTTGACATCGGTTTTTTCCAGGCTCTATGAAGGAATAAAAAAAAATAATTCCAAAAAGACGTTTTCTCTTATATCTCTCTACCAAGAAAACTATAGTGTTTCTTTATAGTAAAATATATATATATATATATATATATATATATATATATATATATAGGGTATATATATATATATATATAGTATATTAGGAATTACAAATAAGTTATTTGCATTATTAACTACGAACGTTTTTATTCAAAAAGATTTTAACTTTTTTATTCATTTTTATTTGACCTACAGCTATATTAATTTTAGTTATACTTGTGATAATTAATATTTCGGAAAATTATATTTTTAATTTTTTGTTTAAATCAATACATTTTTCGCATTATATAAATTTTCCTGTAGACTAGATCCCATAGATTAGAAAAGCTAATAAAAATAAAGCTAGATACCTGTGACTCCATTCTGCAGAATACTATTGCAAAGATTAACGGTGGGTAATTGTATGCAGACAAATCAGTAGCAAAGTATGAATGCGATCTTGTTAAAAAGTATGTATGTTTTATTAAATTTAAATATTGCTCTAAATGGAAATAAAAGTATATCTAAGTGGCTGCCATAGCTCAGAGTTATCGTGGCGACATTCGGTATCAAGAGTCCTGGGTTCCATTTCCGGCAGATTAGTGTACTTATTTACTTAAATATATTTGGCTTGGCCACATACATAGGTAGTAAGTAATTGTAGTGTTTCCTCGTTGATGTATCCCCATTTTCTGAGTTTCCTTGCATCCACTTACACCTATCCGGAGTCTGTTTAGGGTTCTCCAGACAGGATGGGTTAGGCCATGCCCAGAGCATATTTTTTCTGTAGGGTTTATGAAGTTTGGTAGTGCTGTGTTTTTCCACTAGTTGGGTAGGTCGTAGCAAGGAAACTTTTCCTAGATCTTAATCTGGGTCTCTCTGGGTCTTGTCCGTACATTGGATGCAATTTTTCTACTGATTTTGGGTGTGTAATTTCTGCAATGGGGTAAAGCTTTTCGGTTGCAGTTGGTTTCAGGCCGCCGGTTATGACACACAGACAGCCACATCGATTAGTTTGGCGTGAGTAAAGTTCCTCCGTAATGGAGTTGAGGATTCTGCTGCTGATAGACTGAGAGTTCGTAGAACTTCTGGCTGAGTACCCCACTTTGTGTATGTTAATTTCCTTAGAATAATATTCCATGCCATAACTTTCTGTTTTGCATCCTGACAGTGAGTTTTGTAGCTTAAGGTTTGGTCTAATTTCACAAATACATAAGTACCTTGGGTTATTAGAGTGTTGTAGTTGATTGCCTCTCCAGCTGATGTTCAGAGTTCTTTTTGCGTCTCTATTTCTCAGATGGAACACGCACGTCTAGGTTTTCGACGGATTCGGTTTTAGATGGTTTTTGTCATAGTAGAGGGAGAGGCTTTCTAGTGCTTGTTGAATTTGGTTCTCGACTTCCTCGAATATGTCGCCCTGAGCTACTAGCACTGTATCATCTGCATATTTGAAAGATTTTTACTGTTGCGTAACGAGATGACGTTATTATACAAGCCCGGTGTAAATATACTATCCTGAAGTAGTCTATTTTTTTTATCTTCCCGTCGTATGACGCTTATCCTGTAGGGTCACAAAAACATTTACTTTGTAGTATACATTTGACTAACTTAGCCAGCTTGTGATCTTCTGTGGTGTTATAGACCTTTGTGATAAGTTTCCTATGGTTTACTGTGTCGTAGGCTGCTGTTAGGTCAATCAGTGCTGCTCTAGTTATTTGTTTCCTTTCGTAACCGTCTTCTATGTGTTGGGTTAAGTTAAGAATTTGTGAGCAGTAGTGTCACACATAAAGACGAAATCTTAGCGAGAATCGAACAAGCAAGAACTGCCTTTATCAAAATGAGGAAACCACCTATAGCACGAGATTTAACGCTGGCCCCGATAATAAGGATGATCCGTAGTTACGAATTTCCAGTACTGTTGTATTGCTTAAAGCAGTGGACCCTAAACAACGAGACTACAAAAATACTTGGATGGATCGAGTTACAAACTAACGAGTATTAGAACCAGAAATCTTACTTACCATCAAAAAAAGAAAGCCTGAATTCCATATCTCTTACAGTTCTATGTATGAAATATTACAACTAACTATGCAAGGGAAAATTGGCGGCAAAAGCAGCATGGACGGCGCAGAATTTCATCGCTGCGGATCTTACCGGAGTGGTTTGGACTAACATTAGCTGAGTTATTCTGCACAGCTATATCAAAAATCATAGCCATGCTGAATCAGCAACCTGTAGAGAGAGAATAAGGAGAATTTACAACGAAACACATGAGGGGTTGAAGGGTGTTGAAGGGGTAACTTTATATATCAAGGTATATGTCATTTTCAAAGTCGTGGAAATCTAAAAAGTGTGTTATTCCTTCATTATTTGTGACTATTTATGGGCAAATATGTATAAGGGGTCAATGTGTTAGGGGAGGAAGTTAGAGGGAATGCTTTGTATGTTTTCTATTATAGGTTATTTTTAGAGTTCTTGAAGTCGAAAAACCTAAAAATGGGGTTGTATCCTGTATTTGTAAGAAAAGTATCCGTTAAATAACTGTACCAATTTTTTATTGCAATTAATCTTTTGTATGTATTTGGCTCAGTCAGTAGGTTAGTCAGTTTCTTCAACTCATCAGGGGCTTTATTTTATTAACCATTTCTAAAATTGTTATAGTTTTCCATTTTAGCTCCGAAAGTTTTGCACCGGAGCCAGAAAAGCAGTTGCGTTCCAGCAGCTCAAACTTTCAATTTCGTTTTCACATGTGCTTTATAAAGTTAGCCTATTTGAACGGTAGTAAAAAAACTTTTCTTTTTGATTAAAAATCTATAAATTTTTCTGGTTCCTGTAATTTTCGGTCAATTCAGGAGAAGTCAAGAAAAGGATGACCTACAAAACAATTTTAATAAAATTATAACGTTTAGAGTTTATATTAACTTTTACAGCTCAGTGTTTAGAAAATATTTAAATTTAGAAATTGTCACTACTTTACGACATATGAATAGTTTTCTGGGTAGAGTCAGGACAGGTCGTGACAAAGAAAAACCGTACAAATAGAATTTTAGTTAACTGATATTTCAATGCTCTTTTTTCAATCTGTGACCGTTTTAAATTAAAAAATACTAACAAGTTTTTGTTATTACATAAGAAGAAATAAAAGTTATATGTCACATCTTTAACTTTGGAAGATCTTGTAAAAAAATGACACATTCCGCGGCTGCTAATTATATTAAACACTCGGTATCGTTTGTGAAGAAGTGGGTAAATCATTTTAACAAGACGAAAAATGTCGACGACTTGCCAAAACGTGGCTCGGCAGGCAAAGTTACTTCAAAAGTCGAAAAACGAATCGTGTCTTTGTTTTCATTGGCCCCGAAAGTGACGCTGCGTCAAGAAGCGGCAAAATTAAGAAAATCGGGTTTGAATGTGTCCCATGAAACTATTCGACAACATCATCATGATGTCAACTTCCGAAGCACGTTGATGAAACCCTTGCTGGACGAAAATCACGTCGCGTAGCGGCTCGCTTGGGCCTACGATAAGTTACTAGAGTCGCCCTCACAATCGCCGTACGCCAACTCTATTGAAAACGTTTGGTCTCTTATTAAGAGAAACCTCAGAGGAAAGACTTTGAGGACTTTGACTTAGTTGTCTGGCAAGAAAATTTGAAGATCATTGCTCTGCGAGTATGCAGAACATTTCGTCGACAGTATGCCTCGAAGATGTCAGGCGATTAGACAATGTACTAAGGTAATTGCGCCGTTGTTAGCACATTGAAGTTCTCGGAACACATTTTTTTCAAGAATACAAGCGGTCATGTCCTTACTTAACATTATATATATATATATATATATATATATATATATATATATATATATATATATATATATATATATATATATATATATATATATATATATATATATATATATTATATATATATTATATATATATTATATATTTATATATATATATATATATATATATATATATATATATATATATATATATATATATATATAAATATATATATATATATATATATATATATATATATATATATATATATATATATATATATATATATATATGGATATATATATTTATTTATTTATTTTTATTTTTTCAATTTTCTTGGGTTTGGAGGTCAATTATAGAATGAAACTTCCTAAATTTTATTGTGATCCTTTCCTTTTATTGACGTTTCGGCACAGTTTGCCTTCCTCAAAATTTTTAATTTTTTTTTGTTGGGTTGTACATATTTTATCCGTAAAATGCTATTTGAAAATGAATATTATTAATTTATTAAAACTAAAATAATTAACTTTATGAGTGTTCTTACCTTGGACGTGGATGTTTAGGTTAATATTTACCTTTGCCCATTTCACTGAATCACAACGTACTCTTTTTTTTTTCATTTTTTGTTACACGAACCATATGTTAATTAGTTTTCATTGTCATTTATTTTATTTTAATTTAAAAATTGGGACGAACACAACATGTAGACTGCATTTATAGTACTGCCATATATATTTGGCTGAAGTTATTTGTTTCTTTTTTGTTGTTGATAGCGGTTGGTATTTTTTGTATCATAATAGATTCCAATATTTCTCTTTTTTTTCCTATTCTCAGTGATTAAAATCTTGGTTCCTTCATAATTAAATGTGTGTTTCTTTTTCTCTTCGTGCTTTGTTAGGACTGTTCTATTATTTTTGTCATACTTGTGTCCCTTTATCCTATTTTCCAAATATTGGCTAGTTTGCCCTATATAACTACCTTCACAATTATTGCAAGGAATCTGGCATACAGTATTGATCTTTTTATTTTTTGGGGTTTTGGTTTTTAATTTTGAAAAGTTGGTTGCCAGTAAGAAAAAAGAAACATACATTTAATTATGAAGGAACCAAGATTTTAGTCACTGAGAACAATAGGAAAAAAAGAGAAATATTGGAATCTATTATGATACAAAAAATACCAACCGCTATCAACAACAAAAAAGAAACAAATAACTTGAGCTAAATATATATGGCAGTACTATAAATGCAGTCTACATGTTGTGTTCGTCTCAACCTTTAAATTAAAATAAAATAAATGACAATGAAAACTAATTAACATATGGTTCGTGTAACGAAAAATGAAAAAAAAAAGTACGTTGTGATTCAGTGAAATGGGCAAAGATAAATATTAACCTAAAGATCCACGTCCAAGGTAAGAATACTCATAAAGTTAATTATTTTAGTTTTAATAAATTAATAATATGCATTTTCAAATAGCGTTTTACGGATAAAATATGTACAATTTTAGCCAAACTCGACAAAAAAAAAAAAAATTTGAGAAAGGCAAACTGTGCCGAAACGTCAATAAAAGGAAAGGATCACAATATATATATATATATATATATATATATATATATATATATATATTTTACGAGGCATGTTTTTTAAGTAAGTACCGTTTTGGAATTAAAAAAAGACGTGCAAAGATATCGCTATAATTTTATTTTTACATGAAAGCCTGTACCTTAATCTACTTTTCTACATAATTTCCGTGAATATTGAGGCACTTGTCATAACGTGGCACCAGTTTTTGAATACCCTCCTCATAAAATTCTGCCGCCTGACTTGTTACCCACTGTATCACAAATGTTTTGACTTCGTTATCGTCTTGAAGACGCTGACCACCCAGGTGCTTCTTCAAGTGCAGGAACAAATGGTAGTCGCTGGGCGCCAGATCAGGGCTGTATGGAGGATGATCTAGAGTTTCGCATTTAAAAGATTTGATGAGATCTTTGGTCCGATTAGCCACATGTGGACGGGCATTGTCATGCAGCAAAACGATACCCTTACTCAACTTGCCACGTCTTTTGTTCTGGATTGCACGACGCAGATTGTTCAATGTCTCACAATAAGACGCTGCATTGATTGTCTCATTACGAGGCAGAAACTCCACTAGCAATACTCCTTTTCTGTCCCAAAAAACTGTGCACATGATTTTGCGGGCAGAAATTGTTTGCTTAAACTTCACTTTTTTGGGTGATGATGAATGTCGCCATTCCATGGATTGTTGTTTCGATTCTGGTGTGACGTAGGCCACCCATGTTTCGTCACCAGTAACAATTTGGTCTAAAAAATGTTCACCTTCATTGTGGTACCGCTCAAGGAAAGTCAATGCACTGCCTAAACGTTGGGTTTTGTGCAAATCCGTCAACATTTTTGGAACCCAACGTGAACACAATTTCCGGTAATTCAAGTTCTCGGTCACAATGCCATACAAAACACTACGAGAATATTGAGGAAAGCAGTCGCACAATGATGAAATTGTAAAGCGTCTGTTTTCTCTCACCTTTTCGTCCACTTTCTGCACCAAATCTTCATTAACGACCGAAGGACGCCCACTCCGTTCTTCATCATGCACATTTGTGCGGCCATCTTTAAATGCTCTCACCCATTTCCTTACCATTCCATCACTTATAATGTTTTGTCCGTAAACTTCACAGATCTCACGATGAATATCGATCGGTTTTACGCCTTTAGCACTAAGAAATCGTATAACAGCCCGTACTTCACAATCGGCGGGACTCACGATTGTCGGAGGCATCTTAAACACTCAGTAAACAACGTATACAATGAAGAATCAGACTGTAATGGAGTCAGTGCGTAGACATGAGATGTAGGTTACCAGCGCGCATGCGCGGAACGCCGACCGTATCGCTGCGGCGGCGGAATCGCAAAACGGTACTTACTTAAAAAACATGCCTCGTATATATATATATATATATATATACATATATATATATATTATATATATATATATATATATATATATATATATTATATATATATATATATATATATATATATATATATATATATATATATATTATATATATATATATATATATATATATATATATATATATATATATATATATATATATATATATATATATATATTTATATATATATATATATATATATATATATATATATATATATATATATATATATATATATATATATTTATATATATATATATATATATATATATATATATATATATATATATATATATTTATATATATATATGTATGAGAACATTCGTCAAAACATATGTATATATATATATATATATATATATATATATATATATATATATATATATATATATATATATATATATATATATATATATATATATATATATATATATATATATATATATATATATATATATATATATATATATATATATATATATATATATATATATATATATATATATATATATATATATATATATATATATATATATATATATATATATATATATATATATATATATATATATATATATATATATATATATATATATATATATATATATATATATATATATATATATATATATATATATATATATATATATATATATATATATATATATATATATATATATATATATATATATATGTATATATATATATATATATATATATATATATATATATATATATATATATATATATATATATATATATATATATATATATATATGGGGTTTAGTGTAGAACAAACTGAAAACGGACCTAAGGTCAATATTTCAGCAATCTACCCAGTATTCTCGTATTCGCCAAATCCATCCTGAGACACGTTTTGCCGTGTCACGGCTCATCAGTCGGGCTAGGATCGACGAACAAGAGAGTAGAATTTGCTGGTACTTAAGCCAGTACTGATGGGCAATAATGGTAAGATATAACGCATACCTCGTGCTTAGCACTCCATCGGAGGCTGAGTTGCTGTAGCTATACAGGTCGGCATAGTGGTTAGCAGATTCCTAAAATTTCACCGCAGCAGCGCTATTTTTCGAGGGATCCCCCCAAAGGTATAAGTGGTTTAATGTAGAACAAACTGAAAACGGACCTAAGGTTCATATTTTAGCAGTCTACCCAGTGTTCTCTTATTCGTCAAATCCATCCCGAGACGTGTTTTGCCGTATCACGGCTCATCAATCGGGCTAGGATCGACGAACAAGAGAGCAGAATTTTTTGGTACTTAAGTCAGTACTGATGGCCAATAATGGTAAGATGGTAAGATATATCGCATACCTCGTGCTTGGCACGCCATCGGAAGCTGGCTCGCTGGATCTATCTATAATATAATGTAGCACTCGCCCTTTTGAACAAGAGTTAAACAAACGAAGGGCCTCGCACATTTCTTATGGAAAGTTGCGAATGGGTGAAATTGTCTGAAATCGATATATGTTCCTCTTGAGCTCATGATCAAAAGTTTCCATAGGCACGAAGTCGGAAAATGGACAGTTTTTCAGATATCGGGGTACAAAGACGATTTTCGGAGATCTTGTCGATAACAGCATAGAGCCGTGAGATTGTTTATGCGCCGTTCTCCGGAGTATACGGTTTTTTTTTTCGGTCGCTGATTTCTCATGTGGTGTCAAAAATGACATTTGACAGTTGGCAGCTGTCAAAAAACTGCCAACTCACCTTATTTCTAATAAAATGCTCAACAGAATATACATCGGGACGTTTTTACGGTTGCTGATTCCGGTGTCAAAAATCACATTTGAAACTTGACAGCCACCAATAAAATGTCAACTCACCTCACATGTTTATCAGAATATATATCAGATGGTTTTTTTTAACTACTTTTAGCATTACCCGGGAACAACGACGTTGACGTAGTAGATTTCTGTTCCCTTTGGAGTTCTCGTTTACTGTGAGTTCCCGTGCCTCTCACGATTCGGGTGCTTGATTAGGGTAAGTCCCCGTGACACTCACGATTGGGGTACTTGATTAGGGTGAGTCCCCATGCCACTTACTGTAGTATGCTTTACATTATTTACCCTCATTCCGGTGGGCGATTTGCAGTATTTATGGTGGTATTCAGAAGATTTGATTGTGGCCATTTCACGTTAGCTTGGTGCATATCCAAGGTACCAAAGAATGCTAGTTACGTGTACACAAAAACTATTTGATACATATTTTGATGAACATTTTATTACAAATGAGGTGAGCTGACATTTTGTTGGTAACTACCAAGTTTTAAACGTCATTTTTGACACCGGAATTGGAATCAGGGACCGTAAACACGTCCCGATGTATATTTTGATGGACATTTTATTAGAAATAAGGCGAGTTGAAAGTTTTTTAACAGCTACCAACTGTCAAATGGAGAACGGCGCATAAACAATCTCACGGCTCTATGCTGTTATCGACAAGATCTCCGAAAATCGTCTTTGTACCCCGATATCTGAAAAACTGTCCATGTTCCGACTTTGTGCCCATGGGAACTTTTGATCAGGAGCTCGAGAGGAATAACATATAACGATTTCGGGCAATTTCACCGAGGGCCACTTCTCATAAGAAATGTGCGGGGTCCTTTGCTGATCTATTTTTGTATTACAGAATATAATACTCTATTTGGTCCTGACCCCTATATAATATACTGTTATTATTGAGGGTATCCGATGTAGGAGAATGTTTTCCAAAAATAATGGCACCTACAAATATAAAACTCATCTACACTATTTTGCAAGCTTCCATCTACTGTTATATGTAAAATGACCTAATGTAGTAGCCTATGCGCAGTTACGTTCTAAACCTAATATACACATATAACGGGGTATTATATTTTTTGACGTCAATAACATCTGTTTTTATACAAGGTATTTTGTAAGTTTGAGACTCACCGAAATAAATTACTTAAAACCTTGAAAGTTAAAGAATACCGAGTGTTAGAGTAGTTATAAAAGTAAATATCATATCGAAATTTTAACGACCTGAAGGTAATATTCTGCAGATGATGGTCGAATTTTCCCTGTTAACTGGTAATAGGTTAACAAAACAAACAAAAAATAATCATTAATTTCGAAATAAAAGTAAAACAATATGCAACCAAAGCGAAACTGGCGCCAAAAAATCAATAATTCGAAAAATAATTATAAAGTACAGATCGAAGAACCGAATATTGATTTTCAAATGTCTGAAAAAGTTTTAAAACAATTAATAAATAATCATTTGTACGTCTAATGTAATTAATCTGTCCGATGTTTTTTTTATCTACTGAATTTGGCACCTTTATGAAAAATCAGACTAGAGTGATGGGCACATATATTGATAATTTGACTATATTGTTCGTAATATTATAAATATTTGAAAATTAGCGATACTTTTGATTTGGTTATTAAACGAAGTTTGGTCATATAATAAGCAAATTACATTTTTTAAACATATTTGAGAGAGCTTTTTTGATAACAACAAATTTTCCTTTACCCACAAAAAGTATACATACCTAGCAAAACTCTCCGGGGCATTGGCCTACGCCCGACTGCCCAGCTGTCTAGACCAGCTCAAGTCACTAGAAATAAATAAATGTTAAAAAAAGTCATTGGCTATGGAACATCTCTCATTACATTTCTTGTAAGTTTTTTAAAATATTTGTTGTGATTCTAGACTCGAGTCTAAGGATAAGAAAAACGGAGGATATCCTAATGGTCTTATTGTCGATTAACAAAAATTCGTTATTAGTAGTTAGTTAGTAATTTAAGCGCGATTTATTGATCATGGTAACGCCGATATCAATACCAATTAAATTTCTTCCCAATTATATGTAGTAGTCGTAGTAGTCTGAGCGGGGAGGCTTATAGCGGGGTAAACATACCATTGGGATCTTTTTTGGCAACCTCAATTAACGTCTGGGTAATGTCAGCTAGACGGGACCTGCAGATTAATATGGGATCCGAATGACATGATCGGCAGATCGTACTTTCTTAGCCCGCTGTTTTACAGTCTTATTTTTTACTTCGTCTGGCCACGAATCCGGACGGGCTACCAAACCTGAATACCTTTGCTAACTTCTCCGTGATCTTGCGGCGAAATATGTTCGTCAGCAATGGAGTTCAATCCTTGCAACTCGATTGCAGACCTGCGTCTCATTCAAAAGCACGCTATCTACTTCTGAAGTAGTACTTCATTCGTCTTCCGGTTCAAGCGACCGTGTGTCAACAACATGTCGTCCGTAGTTGGCTTCCAGTCCTCAAAGCCTTCTAAAAAGCTATACGGAAGGCAATGCCTTCATCCTCAGCCTTTTACGGTTCGAGCAGTCCCCCACCAATAGCGGGAATGGCCGTTTTTCAGTCGAGATCGGCACTCATCGAAAATCGTTTTCAGGTATCTATTCCACTCGTGAAGGGACATGGTGCCTTCAGTGTCAGCTGCATGATCTGAGCGGCCTCCCGTCGACGACAGCCTTTTTTTTAAAGCGTGATTGCTTTTGAGATTTGCTATAGCAAAGTACACTTTAAAATAAAAGTGTACTAACCTGCCGGGATTGAACCCGAGACTTTAAGCATGGTAAGTCAGAATAATACCCTGGAGTTAAAGCTGTCACCTCAAATATATGTTTACCATTCAATATGCAGTTTGCCGCCGAGAAATATTATGTCTATTGTTTTAAAAATTTCTTTAATTTCGTATTTTCTATTTATGTTTAAAATTTTAATATATTTTATTTCTCTTAGCTAAAGAAAAATTAGAACCTATAATTTTGTTTTGTTATAGTAAATAACCGACCAAGTGCAAGTCGGACTTGCGCAATTAGTGTTCCGTAAGTTGACTACTTTTAAAATAAAAATTTTCGTTACTGAGGTATAAAATGAACAATGACTTCATAAAATACACTCCAAATGAGTTTTCAACAAAGTTTTTTTCCGATCTTTACGGAAAACTGATGACCTTAAATTTTTGTTCAATCTACACCTTGTGAAGAATAGTTCATAATTTTTTCCAAAAAAATCTTGATTAGTACTTTTTGAGAAGGGGGGAGGGACAGCGATTTTTTACCTGGTAAAAAAATTTTTCTCACTTCCGATTTCACCCCCAAAAACTAACCCTTTAAGTTACAATTTAACTTTCAAAACTACACGGCTCTGATGGGGCCATCAATTCCTATATTAGTGCCAAATTTCAACTTTCTATGTCAAATAGTTTCGGACAAAATCGGGTGTGACAGACGGACAGACACCAAAGTAATCTTATAAGCGTTCCGTATGGAACACTAAAAATATTATTTTCAAACTCCGAAAATAACTGTTGAAAAATTAAGGTTATTGTGATTAGGCCTTTCTCTGCTTCCATTAAACCGGTTCTAGTCGCAAAAACTATGATTTCTGATTTAACCAAAACCGTGGAAGTTTCCATATTAGAAAATAATAGTATTACTTCTCTACTTGTCCAATGTCAAAAGATAAAATAAATTTTGTATACTTTGAGAAACTAAAATTCATTTAAAATAGATTTTTTACAATATGTTTGAGAGAAGCGCGTATTCCACTAAGAAAAACTAGATCGATCCAGATCGCCTTATGGTTGTGTGTTGACATAAGTCTTTGCACGTACTATAGGAAAGTTATAAGAAAATACTTATTAAACTGGAATGTCGTGAGGTAATTTGAATCGATCTCACTTTTGTTTATTGAATATGGCAGCGGTTTAAATATTGGTTGTCTACACCAAGATGTTAGTTTTGCGAATTAAAGAAAATGTTCTTTAGACAACTGCTCTTAAAATTATATTGTTCCGTTATTATGCATTTAAGGAAATAATTTACTTAGTTCAGCATAGTGTCGTATGATACCTTATTATTACGAGCATTACGTGTCTACGCTTTAGCATCAATAATAGGTTAAAGTGAAGTTTGTTGCGTTAAAATTATTTTTAGGCAGATGTAAGTTTTTTAAATTAGATTTAAATATACTTAGTGTTGAAATTTAAATTCATATGGTTTTCATGCTTCTTGTTTATTTTATAAGGATATGTAGATACAGAGCGACACTTTAAGTATCGTAGGCCCTAAGAACTGCTTTCGTAATCACTAAAAATAATACGTATTTTATTAACCATAATCTACAAAATTTGGGCCATAAAAACCTTGGTCAGCATTTCATGTATTTTCCTGATGATGTTTCCGAATAAAATCTCCATCACCTAAGATTTATTCAGGAAAATCAGTTGAGAAATCCAAGAAGGGCTTAAAATTAAAGTAATAGTATGTATGTTGTATGTTCTTACAAAAATCTGATTTTTTTAAGAAGCTAGGAACTTTTTTACTTTCCTTGAAAGATCAATTAATATTATTTTTCTCTTGTGGCATTGATGCAGTTTATCACACTTTAGTATTTATTAATTGTTTGCAATTATTTTTACATTCTACTTCCTCTGATATCTAGGTTTCAGATTATCGCAATATTGGCATTTTCGATTCTTAAAAAAACACATTGACAATAAGAATCCCCAGCCCTTTTGTCCATATTTCTTTCATTCTTGTTACGAATTATCAAGTCGGTTCCTACGAACTTTTTTAATTATTTCTGGCAAAGAACTTTATTGTTTTCAGAAAAACCACACATAATTGAATTCTTTAAATAATTTTAGGATTCTAAGTTCCATTATGCTTTCTATTCAAAACAAATTTTTAACCGAATTCTAATAATTATTTGTTTGTATATTCTTAATTTTTCAGTTAAGATAGTAAAAATAATTATTATATATTGAGTTAAGAGTTTTTTATGCTGAGGTGCAAAGCGTCATTGTCTTAATCAGACTAACAGGACCTTCTGTTTAATAGGAATGACAATAGACAGTCATCCGAACAATTACTACACTCAGTAAATAGCTAAAGCTGAACCGGGTATCCTAGGATGGACAAAAGTCAAACCTATCAGCAAACGTCTTGATTTATTCAAAATTTCTTCTTTCAATATTCGGGTTTGATGCAAAAATAGACATATCATTTTGGAATTTAATCAAATCAAGTATTATATGCACTTAACTAAAGACCTTTTTCCTCTCTTTAAATAGTTTAGCTTGTTAGTGTTGTTTGAGGAATAGACCTTGTAAAACAGCTAATTTTGTGGTATAATCAAGAATCTCGCTAAAGCACAAAATGTAAAAAAATAATTACGGTAATAATCGCTTATACTGGTACTTTATGTAATTGGTATAAAACTAAAAATTAATGTATCTGTCCTTAAATATGTCCTTAGTCAGATCTTGAATTTCTTTTTTACATATAGGTGCCTGTAAAATCTTCAATATTGGCAAATTTAACTTATAGAGAATTCAAAACAGAATTATCAATATTTTTGTATTAAAAATATTCTTGCATCTCGGTAAATCGTAGGCATAGTGGCTAAATCATTTATAAAAAGTGAGCCCTAGGACATCACAGTATATGGATTAGAATAGTGGAGAATTTTCCTCTATTGCAGGTAAGGATGGAAAGTTTCCAAAATGCACTCCTAAAGGTTATAACACCAGAGAAGGAGGACGACTAACGAAGCCCTTTTCGTTCGTCGTATTACATCATACTCATCTGGTACGTGGATGAGAGAGAAAGACCGGCTTTCTAGGTGGAAGTCCACATCATTCTCATGTGTGGCTAAGAGATGGTAAAAATAACACGAAGGACCATGTATATTTGCTTGGACAGTGAATGACTTTGAAACAGACAAGAGCGAGTTCGCAACTCGTAAGCTAAAACTTGCTGGTCAAAAAGTGCAGCCCTGGATATACAGCATAAAATTAACAGTTTTTATGGTTTCTGTATTTATAATTTTCTGAAAAAAAATATGATTATTTTAAAAGGTTTTTAAATTTCATGACAAAATTAAATGGAAATAGCACCCACAGTTACTATTAAATTACTATTTAAAACTAAATATAAAATTATATTGTTCTGTTAGGTACCATTTTTGTTCAATTTACAAAAATTATATGAGATATTAAAATAGTAAAATTACTTACCTTTTTTTTTTTAAAAACGGAACCTCTTTCGTTGGTTTCGTTATGTTTAGAAGTAATAAAATATTTAGTTATTTACAGACGGTGCTTTTCCTTTGTTGTTGTTATCTTATTAAGGGTATAGAAAATATCCCCTTCTGATAAAAATGCAAGGTCTCATAAGGAATTTTAATGTATTTATAGTAAAAAACACATTGATAAATGAAAAAAAAAATCTTTATTATATCAAACTGTACTTCTTCGGAAATTATTTCTTTAAAATAGCGTGATCTAAATGTAAACCACTATGTTTCGGGCATTCCTAGAAGCGAGTGTTTTCTTGTTTTTTCTCGATTCGGGTTTTCGTGAATTTTCAGATATCCCTACAAAAGAAAAATTCATAGGCATGATATCAAGGCTACTTAAGAGTCAGTGCCACTTTGATTAGAAATCAATAATTTATTAAGAAACATTTCTACAATAACTGGCCATGGTTATAACCAGCAAAATGTTATACAGCGGGTGTGAATCCCCTCCTCACATCGCTCAGCATTAAAAGTTGTTGTGCGAGCTGTGCCACCCTTGCAGTTAATTATTCCATAAGCTGATATTGCGAACAAAGCCACCATTTAAAAAGAATATAATAACTTTTGATGCTCTAGTTTTGGATTTGTCGGTTTCGGATAACGATTTTTAATTAAAGAACGAGGTCTAGCTGGCTAGTAGCAACTACTCGAATAATTCTTTTTTTATATGCTTTACAAAGATGTTTAATTTGACCATTCTTTAGATATAAAATGAAGTTTGCTGGAAATACGTATGCACTAACCCTACACAAATAAAAGAAGTACCAATGTGACACTTATAACAATAAAACTAGTAAATAGGTGTAGAATAGGAGGAAATACTTACACACGGTATACACCACACAATAGCAAATCACTAAGTGTAATATAAATAAAGTACTAAAGCTGGGTTAGTTCTAATGATTATAACTTTATTATAAGAACGGAAAATGATGATATGTTGGTCCAATGAAAATGATCTTTCATTAAATTTCTCAAAATCACATGCCATGACTTTTCCTCCAAAAATTAATATAAGTTATCTAGTAAATATCCCGGGAAGTAAAAGTATAACAATAACAAATAAATGACATAAAATTTCTAGGTATATTTCTAGATTATACATTATTTTGGACAACTCACACGGAATATCTTTTATCATTTCTATAATGTGCTATGGCATAGAATGCATGCATTAATAAATGTAGTGCTAATATCACAGAAAACTATAATATGACAAATCACTGGTTGCTCTCGACGGGGTACATGTAAACCTCGATTTAAAGAACTGAGAACACCAACGGTTATGGCGATATACATATTAAAATGTTCACCTTATGTAAAAGTAACATAAAAAATTTCAGAGTTAGAAAACAAGTACATTTATATAAAACTAGGAAAAAAATAATCTATACCCTCCTCAAAGTTGCTTAAGCAATACACTGAACGGTCTATTAAGATATACAATCCCCTGCCCGAGTAAATTAAGATAATAAGTCTCAAAAATGAAAAGTAAGCTTAAAAATTATCTATCTGCCCTAAAAGATTTCTTCACTGTTGAGGAATATTCGGCTGGGTGACCACTAAAATATTAAATTTTCCAGGAAGTGTGAAGCTAATACAAATTTCATTAAATTTTTATATGTATTGTTTGTCTAAATGTAATGTAAGTTTTCATATTTAAATGACAACTCCCATATCTGCAATGTATCTATCTATCTATCTATATATATATATATATATATATATATATATATATATATATATATATATATACTTATACTTATATATATATGTATATATATATATATATATATATATATATATATATATATATATATATATACTTATACTTATATATATATATATATATATATATATATATATATATATATATATATATATATATATACTTATACTTATATATATGTATATATATATATATATATATATATATATATATATATATATATATATATATATATATATATATATATACTTATACTTATATATATGTATATATATATATATATATATATATATATATATATATATTTTAATGCTACAAAAAGCCAGGCGGCAGTTGAACCCGAACTCCATTCCTCTAGTATCTTCACTCAATTTGTTGGGCGTTAATTTGGGAGCAAATATGTCTTGGCATGAACATGTTGCAAGCATAGTAAAGAGAGCCCAAAAGCTGGTAATATTATTTGGAACTAGAAAGTTTTACACTTCATAACGACTGAGGGAATACTGCTTCCATGTTTGGGGCTCTGCTTCCAAACATACGCTGCATTTGTTGGATTCTATTCAGAAGAAAGCTGTTCGCCTGATTGGAGACCCGGAATTGGCCAGCAACCTTGGCAACACTGGAACATCGAAGAAAGGTCGGCGACTTGAGTCCATTCTACAAGTATTTTCATGTAAAGTGTTCAATGAATGTAGCTCGCTTAATTCCTCCCAGAGCAGTGCACGCTAGAAATAAACGTCGCGCTAATACTTCACGTCCGTATGAGGCTCAGCTTGTTACTCCATGTATAACCCTTTTCAAGCAGTCTTTTATATGGAGAACCTCTCCACTTTGAAATAGTGTGCCCAGGACCGTGTTTTCCGACCGAGAATAATTTACAGCGATTCAAGACTAACGTGAATCGTCTTTTCCGCACACGTGTCTGGCGCTTTAGGGATATTCCGGCAGCACGTGTGCTAGGTACATATATATATATATATATATATATATATATATATATATATATATATATATATATATAAATGTACAGGTTGTCAAAATTGAGGATATTTACATAATTACAGTTTAAAAAAAATACTTGAAAGGTGTATTATGATATTTTTCACAAATTTGTGAAATAAAATCAAAATCCAATTTACATGTTTATTTTAGTTTGGCGCATATATATGTTTTAAATTAGTAAAATATAATTTATGAGTTCTCTAAATTAGGGTAAAAATAAACGTAGACCTAAGACACAACGTGAAGATGCTTGTTACTCCTTGTATAACCCTTTTCAAACAGTCTTTTATATGGAGAACCTCTCCTTTTTGGAATAGTGTGCCCAGGACTGTGTTTCCGACCGAGTATAATTTACAGCGATTCAAGACTAACGTGAATCGTCTTTTGCGAACACGTGTCTGGCGCTTTAGGGATATTCATGCAGCACGTGTGCTAGGTACATAAATATATATATATATATATATATATATATATATATATATATATATATATATACAAAAATTATAGGTTGTCAAAATTGAGGATATTTGCATAATTACAGTTTAAAAAAAATACTTGAAAGGTGTATTATGATATTTTTCACAAATTTGTGAAATAAAATAAATAAAATATAATTTTTATGAGATCTCTAAATTAGGGTAAAAATAAACCTAGACCTAAGACACAACGTGAAGATAGTGTATTTTCAGGATATTTAAATTGAATACAGTTTATTTTCCGCAACATTAAAAGACGGCATAATTTAATCACTAGAAAAACAAGTATAATTAATTGTTAGTTTTGGAAATATTAATATTTACATATTACATCCTCGTTACACAAAAAAACTATTACTAATTATTTTACTAATAAAACTAAATATAGGAATTTTACATTCCTAAATATCACATAAAAGGCCGACGACAAAAATAAAATGATCACTGGTAAAAGTAAAACTTTTTTGTAAAGTTATTCCCATTTTTTTCTTTCCTTTCTACTAGTAAAGTTTTTTTTTCCTTCTACTTTCTAAAGCATTTCTTGTCTCCAATATCCATAATTTCAATCAAAATAGACCTGAGCCCCTTTTCCTCGTGATTTCCAACAACCCTAATACTAAAAACCGATGACAAAATGTAAAAAAAAATCTGTATTTACAGGCTACCGCCCCCAGACAAGCCTATGTGGAGGCGGTATCATCGACTCCGCCCAACGTTTGTGACGTAATGGGAGCGCGCGCTTTCCTCAAACTAGGTCATCTACTTGTGACCTTTTGGCAAGCTGAATGAGCATCTGCCGCTATAGGATCCAGATTCAGTCGTCCAGCATCCAGAGTTCTCCGTCATGGCCTCCAACACTTCAAATTACAAACTTAGTGCTGCCACAGGCAACCTAAAATATAACGGTAAGTGAAATTTCTATCGTTTTAAACTTCTATAGTTAGTTTTCAGTATGTTGTAGCTATTGTTAGCGAATAGAGAGTATCATCGAGAATGAATGAAAAATCTACAAGAAATTTTTTTGGTATAAATGTTGCTCTCGTCAATTTATATTTTTTTTGTAATGAAATCAATAGCATTTAATTTGTGGAGTATGCTGTTATTGATCTTCTCGTGAAAGAACCAATTCGCGCATAGTCCGCCATTTTGATCATGGCTTCTAGACTATCCATGACCTCTATCTGCCTTTGTGACGTAATTATATTTAAAAAGATGGCGACAAAAAAGGTGGTAAAGCATTGATTTTGGAAACACTTCGGATTTTATTTTAAGAAGCATTTACGTAAAACTTACAGTAACAAATTTCATTTTGTAAAATAAATTTAAAACAAATAAATAAATTTAAACCTTTAATTTTGATATTTTAACCCTTTATAATTATCGCCCGAACATCAAATAAATTGTTTACAGTAGGTATAATAGGGCAGGCGTAATTTGGAAGTATTGACGTTTTCGGAGCCAAGGAAGTCAATTTGGTTGGTAGAAATAAATAATCAGTAACTTAGCATTTGACAATTATAAAGGGTTAGAATTTTAGTCCTAAGGTAGTACAAGATTGATTTATACATTCTGTGTTAATTTTCAGTCTTATAGGATGAGAAAGTTACATACAAGAAGAGGATTTTGGAATTAAAGCTTGTTAATTTTGAACAAAGTCAAAAAGATATTATCATTATGCGGAAATTATCATTATTTATACCCAAAAGACCAAATAATTGTATTTATTTACTGTTTTATACATAATACAGAAAATAGGTATTTGTTTTAAAGATATTCTTTATTATAAAAGTACAAGTATTGTTAACATAACATTTTTACTTTTTTAACTCCAAATAATTATAATTAAATTTATTATTATTATTATTAAGAAAAAAAACATTATTTTTTAATTTCAAATGTGTCTCTTTTTATAAAATACACCTTGTTATCTTATAAAACGACTATTTAATTGTTAAAAATATTGTCTTATTGAATTAATAGCCAAAAATTTGTTTAAGTGATTTTAAAATATTTTTATGCTTCTCAAAATTACAGTTATTTTAAAAAAATGATTAACTTAAAAATTATGTAATTTTTGCCCCTATGCTACACCTTATGTAAAACTCAATTTTTATCCATAAATTTTGTCAGTATTTCGACAGTTATACCGACGATAGTTTTTGAGAGACTTTCAGTTTTGGTGTCTGGTTCCATCAACGTTTTTTTCAAGAATATTGCATGGTCTGTGGTCACGTGAGTTCAAATCTAGGTTAGCGAAAGGCCAGTCTTTGGCTTTAATAAATGAGGGAATGAATTAATTAATAATAAATACTTTATAGCTTTTTTACGCTTTCTTTTCTAATTCTTCTTTAATAATTTGAGAAAATGCACGTTGAGTAATGGTTATTTTACGTGCCATCACTTCTTGTTTTCTCATAGAATATCTGTCGATAAGGGAATGCGTCTGATAAGTTCTATTGTTTGTTTAAAAAGGAGGACGTGGAGGAATAGACATGATCTAACAACATCATTCTGAGTATCTTTGTATATTTTAATAGTACTATAAATGAATCTGTCGGAAACGAAAAAATCTTTCATGCTCTTTTCTCAACGTTGTACAACAGATTGCAACACGGTTGTTAAGATACGACGAATTGTACCAAATACGCATACCTAGTACTTAATCGGAGGCTGACACAGCGGCCACAAGCCGACAGAGTGGTTAGCACAGTCAACATTAAAGGCAGACAGCGCGATTTGCGAGGAATCACCTCAGACCTTATGTGATTTATCGTAAAACAACTGAAAATAGGCAAAGCCCATATTTCAGCAGTCTACCCACTGCTCTCTTATTCGTCCATTCATTCCGAGACGCGTTTCGCTGTATCACGGCTCAGCAGTCGGGGGTAGGATCAGAGAACAGAATTTCTAGTACTTATTCCGGTACTTACGGAACACAACGGTAAGACACAACGAATTGTGCCAAATACGCATACCTAGTAGTCAATCGAAGACTGACAAAGCAGCTTATTTTCCGTTGTTTTACAATAAACCACATAAGGTCTGAGGTGATTCCTCGCAAATCACGCTGCCTGCCTTTAATGTTGGCTGTGCCAACCACTCTGTCGGTTTGTGGCTGCTGTGTCAGCTTCCGATTGAGTATTAAGTATGCATATTTGGTACAATTCGTTGTATCTTACCGTTGTGTTCCGTAAGTACCGAAATAAGTACTAGAAATTCTGTTTTCTTGTTTGTCGATCCTAGCCCGACTGATAAGCCGTGATACGGCGAAACGCGTCTCGGGATGGATGGACGAATAAGAGAACAGTGGGAAAACTGCTGAAATATGGGTTTTCCCTATTTTCAGTTGTTTTACAATATGCAACGCTGTTTTCGTACTTACCCATTTCGTAGCGGCATCAGAAAAAAACTGAATTCACTTGTATACATATATATATATATATATATATATATATATATATATATATATATATATATATATATATATATATATATATATATATATATATATAGCAAAAAGGGGAGTTTTTTATTAAGTGGATATGCGGTCTGTGACAATTAACACTCGATTGCTGTTTTTTCTAAAAATTATAGTTTCTCCCCCGATGAAGTTGTAAAGTACAACGAAATATAGAGAGTTTAACAGCAATCGAGTGTTATATATGGTAATATATACATATATATATATATATATATATATATATATATATATATATATATATATATATATATATATATATATATATGTATATATTCTCCTCCTCAATACTGTTTACTGTTTCGATTGCAATGATCGTGCCCCTCCATAAATCACGGTCCCGAGCGGCATGAATGGCTCCTTGCATGGAATGTCCTACGAGCGGCTTCACCTAGTCTGCCCATCGATAGGAGATCTTCCTCATGGGCATTTCCCGTTTATTTTTCCCTCCACCATAGGTTTTTCTAGATCGTTTCTTTTAGAGAAATACCCAAAGTATAGCAAGTACGATTGGTTTATTTTGGTGGATAGACGATTCTTTATACTTAATTGGTTTAGAATGGAGATATTAGTTCGGTGCTGAGTCCAGGGTACCCTCAACATTCTTCTGTATTCTCATGCTTCAAAGCCGTCGATTTTTTCTCGAGCCACAACATTTATCATCCAAGTTTCTGAGACGTAGGTAGCTATAGGAAATACTAGTGCATTAATAAGTTTTAATTTGTTATTTTGAGATATTGCTGAGCCCTTCCAAATTTTGGTCAGCCTAGTTACTGCATTGCGAGATATGTTTAGTCTTCTTTTATTTCTTTATCGCAACCCCCTCTATTTGTAATTAATGATCCGAGATATAAAAATTCATCAGCTACTTCAGAACCCGCTATTTCCTTGACGTTCATTGGGGTTCGATCTATGACTATAATTTTAGTTTTATTCTTGTTAAGTAGTAGCCCATATTCCTCGCTTACTGTATTGATCTATTCATTATATATTCTAATCCGATGTCGTTAGATGCTATAATGAGTGTATCATCAGCATATCTCAGGTTGTTCACTTTTCAGCCTCCCATATCCCAGCCCTCCAGAACTCGTCTCATAATGTATTCGGAGTATGCGTTAAAAAGCAACAGAGATAAGATGCATCCCTCTCTAACACCAGCTTGGAATGAGTCTGATAGAGTTTGATCGACTTTTACTCTGGCATTACCATTTTCACATAAAGATCTTATAAGCTAGATAAGGTGTAAGGGAGCTCCCATACTCTTAAGAATTGACCATAACTTGTGCCATTATACACAATCAAACGCTTTGGTCTAATCTACGAAGCATAAATAAGGCTTGATGTTAAAGTCATACGTATGTTTTCTATGATCTGTCGTACATTCAGAATGTTTTCTCATGGTCCTTTTTTGAGTTTTTCCAGCCAAAAACGGCCGTTTTTGATTGAAAAAAGCGGGTCTAGCTTCGTCCTCCAGTACTGGCGGCGTCAGCCTTTTGCAGGTTCCCTTTTATTTTATCAAGAACAAACTAAATTTATTGATTCTGTATGGGTAAATGACGTCTTTTGGGCCCTAAAGTTGGGCCAAGTCTCGACGGCGTCTTCTCTTTGGGGGGCACAACTTTTTTAGTGTCAACAAATGTTATGGTTCAAGTGATTAAATAACAGTACATTTTTGGATGTAGCATTTTGAGCCTTATCTGGGCATTCCAGGGCACAGGGGCCGCAAAATCAACGTTAAAAGTTTTTATTCGAATCGCCCGATAGAATGAACAACTAGGCAGGCGGTTAGTCGACAGGTCAAAATTTTAGGTCGCCCTATTGATCTATAGAGAAAATAATTATTTTTTTATGCTGACACTATACAAAAATAAATATACTTGTACGACCTTCGCCCTTTCAGCTGTTCTCAATTTATAATAATGTCACGTCAATGTTTTCCATTAACCAACTTTTGCAATATGAGTTCCCCAGATTACTGTGTACAGCTTTCAACGACAAAATTAAAAAAAAAAAAAAAAACAATGGGATCAGCGAAGCGGTATTTAACACGTAATAGGCGGATTGTGTTTTTAGATAATAACTCTCGGTACGACAGAATTCAACTTACTGTTTATTTTAGCCTTTGAACGAGTACACGTGTTTGTTGAAGTAATTTTTTTCTTAAAATTAAAATAAAATTATATTATGTTTCGAGCACTACAGGGTGAGTCAACGATAGAGTAAAGTTCATTATCTCATTTGTTTCGGGAATGACGAAAAAATGTTAAATACAATAGTTTTAGGGAATGTTAAGGTGCACAGTTTAAAATTATTTTTGAGTATACAGGGTACCTCAAAAAAGTGTGGCCGAAATAAAATATGTTTATTTAAATAGAACATCTTTTTTTCTAATTTATTTTTAAATTCTGCGTAAAATTTTATAACTTTTTTATTAACAGTGTTATATACCTATTTTTTTATAATATTTCAATTTTTTAAAAAAAAATACTAGTTTTCAATTTTGTAAAAAATTGCCAGTAGTGCCATTGGTTCTGAAGGTGGAATACTCATAATTGGTACGAGCGTTCTATAGAAATGAAAAAAAAAAATATGTAAAGAAATTTGAGTTAGATGCTACAGGGTGTTCAAAATAAATTTATGCATTTCGACTATTTTAAATTGAAAAATCTAAAATTTTTTGAACGGCACACCTTGTATATTATTATTTTTTCTGATAGATTTTAGAAAACCCTTCAACTTTTATTAAGTATGACATATACTTATTTCTAATAGTTTTCGATTTATTTTGAATTTTTCAATTTTTACCCTTGTTTTTAATACACTTACGCTATGACATCATAGTTGCCAAGACAAAACAAAAATGTAGGCGTAATAGACATGTCAAATTTTGACATGTCTATTAAGCAAGTAAAAATAGTTTAATTTGTTGTAGTAAGTGACGTATAAAGATAATAGTTATGGATTTTCCTAAAAATCAATTAATTGATATGGTTTATATACAGGGCGAGGTGGGAAAAAATTGTATTTTGGCAGTAAGGCTTTACGGAGCGAAGTACCCTAATAGACGTATACCATCTAGAAAATCTTTTGAGTACTTAATGAAACGGTTTGATGGTAGTGGTAGCGTTGAATATACGAAATGAAAAGCAATAGTGTTCAAACCAGTTATGGAGTAGTTAACAGCCATAAAATGCGTTATTATTCAACAGTTAATCCATTTTGAGTCCGGGGAGTTTAAAACCAAAACCATTGGTCGCTTAATGTATGGTGTGGAATATTATATTTTCGAATTATTGGTCCATATTTCTTCCGCGAACCGCTTAATGGGCCTAGATATCTAAATTTTTTGCAAAACGAACTACCCCAACTTCTTGAAGAAGTGGATAACTTTGAAAGGGAACAAATGTGGATTCAACAAGACGGAACTCCTGCTCATTACCACCGGGAAATTCGGGAATTTTTAAACGAACGTTACCCACAAAAATGGATCGGTAGGGATAGATGCATTCAGTGGCCCCCTCGATCATGTGACTTGACACTTTTAGATTTCTTTTTGTGGGGCTAGATTAAAGATCGTTTTTATGTGAATCCCCCTACAACACCAGTAGATATGGAAAATAGGATACGGGATGCGTGCAGGATAATAACGCCCTTTATGCTAAGGAAAGTTAAGGGAAAATATAGTAAAACGACTAAACATGTGTATTCAAGTAGACGGGCATATTTTTGAACATTTATTACGTCATAAAAATTAATCATTAGATAAGTTAAACTATATAAAAATTATTTGTTTGTGTTTTCACAATAGCGTAGTGTATTAAAAACAAGGGTTAAAATTGAAAAAGTCAAACTAAATCGAAAACTATTAGAAATAGGTATATAACATGCTTAATAAAAGTTGGAGGGTTTTGTAAAATCTATCAGAAAAAATAATAATATACAGGGTGTGCCTTTTAAAAAATTTGAGATTTTTCAATTTAAATTAGTCGAAAAGCATAAATTTATTTTGAACACTCTGTACCATCTAACTCAAATTTCTTCACATATACCTTTTTTTCATTTCTATAGAACGCTCGTACCAATTATGAGTATTCCACCTTCAGAAACAATGTCGCTACTGGCATTTTTTTACAAAACTGAAAACTAAAAAAAAAAAGTTGAAATATTAGAAAAGCTACTACGTTTAGGTATATAACATTATTAATAAAAGAAGTTATCAAATTTTACGCAGAATTTAAAAATAAATTAGAAAATAGGATGTTCCATTTAGAAAAAAAAATGTTATATCGGCCACACTTTTTTGAAGCACCCTGTATACTCAGAAATAATTTTAAACTATGCACCTTAACATTCCCTAAAACTATTGTATTTAACATTTTTTCGTCATTCCCGAAACAAATGAGATAATGAACTTTACTCTATCGTTGACTCACCCTGTAGAGTCTCTGTAGATAGAAACTTATTAAAGTTGTAAAGGTATATAGTTAATAATATAAAATGGGCACTAAATTCTGTAACTTTCAGTTAGGTGGTTACAGACACCTGGCTGCTGCAAAAAGTATGTATATTTAAAAAAAGTATTTTAAAGGTTATTAAGTGAATAATACACAAGAATGGCGATTATTATGGACCACTGGTGAAAACTATGGCGCCTCCTTGTTTGCAGGATAACTTAACAAAAAATAATCCAATATGCAACAATAAAAATTAATATTGTGATAATTAAAAATTGTCGAAGGGTTTGTTTTCAAAAATAAAAATTTACGGTGTTTCAAACTTTAATATGCAATTCTGGACCAAAAAATTTATGTTTAATTATTTATAAAAAATTGTCTATTAGAAAAATTAAAAAAACCTCTCGACGTTTTGTAGAAAAAATAATTATTAAGATTCGAAAAAAAAAGTTAAAAAATATCAAAAACTGACTGAGTAATATTGCAGATAGTGTTTAAAAACAGCTAGCGGTCCCAATCTGAAGCCAGGTCACATTTAATGCTATAAATCTGTAATGGAATGGAATTTTCTTAAAATTTTTTTTGTTGAATTGTCTTAGAAATATAGAGAATAAAAATCCGTAAAAAAAAGAGATCAAATTTTTGAAAACTATTATTTTTTAAACTGAAAATATATTGAAGTACAGAATTCAACTTGAAGACCTTGTGTTTGAAACTATCCGCTTCCACGTTTCTTTGTTTGAATCTAGTAAATTGAGCTACATGATATGTGTTACATATAAGCTATATAGAATCTAATGAACATATTAAATATTAATAAATACGTAAGATATGTCGCAAAACTGAAACTATAAAAATTAAGGAGACTTGAAGTGAAGCACTCTGCACATTTTTAAGTATATTGGTCATTCTATCTTACTAGGCGATAAATTAAATTATAGAAATCATTTTTAAGATATTGTATAAAAGCAATATTTAACCTTTATGTAGCCTCTAGAAGCGGGGTCTTTTTTATAGCCTCTACGTTGGAGCGCTATTTTGTATAGCCTCAACTTTCTTTATTTTTAATAAATATTTTACTTATTATATAGAAGCCGTAATTTGCCTCTTATGTATATTTTAATTTCTGAGAATGGATTGAGTGGATATTAATACTCAAATTAGATATAAGGTAGCTCATTTTTTTTTGGTAGAGAATATAGATAAGAAATAATTTTTGTACGTCTTTTGAAAATAATCTCTATAGTTGTTTAAAACTGGGTTGTAATATTTATTTCTTTTGGGCACCATTCATTTTAAAAAAAGGAATCTAATTTTAGCTCAAAAAATGAAAAAATACTGAAGAGTTATTTAGCTGTTGAAATAAAATTAATTTACGTACAACCGTTGCGTCCTGAAAGAAAGAGCAGGAGTTTAGTGAGACACTACACATTTAAATAAAGAAGGGTATATTTATTAACAAAATAAAAATTCTTACCTTTATTACACTCTTAAAAATTACTTCCGCTAAATAAAAACCCTTTAAGCTAGAAAAGTGTACACTATTGAATAGAGTCTTTAATTCAGGATTATGAAGTTTTTAATAAAAGGCTTGATGAAACATGACATTAAAAGTTTGTGTTCACTCCGCGAATTAGACGTGTTGAGTAGCACTTGTAGATAGGAAGTGAGATTTTTAGATTGGTGTGCTTATGACTTACGGATTGGTTTCTCCTCGTGGGTTTTCCATAAGTTACTTGGCCTCTCCTGGTGAAATTCTCATAAAAATATTGTCTCAGCCATTATCATCCTAGTTTCATTTGGGTTACTAAACACTTTTTGGAAGGAAAAAGGCCTTAAACTTGAGAGCTAGAAACCGTTACTGCACTACTGGATTACAAAAAAAAACACTCTGGCGTGCTGGAGAAGAAAGCCACTACGGCCTACTGGCGGAACAAAGCCGTTACTGCTTCATGGTGGAAAAAGCCACTACTGCTTCATGATGAAAAAAAGCCCTTAAAAATTCCATCTGGTCGCTTAAATATCTTTGTCCCTTCTCCTTGGGAAATGCAAATCTCGACGCGTTCAATGCGAACTAAATAAGTCAAGTCGGCAACACGCCTTATATACTCTGACGGTTTAAATTAAATTGCTCAAAAATTTAAAACACTGTTTTAAGCTACACTGCTCAAAAATTGAAATCACTGCAATAAATATAAAAATGTAATAAAATATAAATTATAGGGAAAAAAACAGTGTCGTAACATGACCTTAAAATCTAGGAAAAAATGAATGTTACAATTTAATCGTGAATTTACTCGCATGGGCTATATGATCAGTTAAATATTATAATGGCTATAAAAAATGATAATAAGACTTTCTTAAAAAATTTTCAATTTTAGAATTGCGGATCTACTATGGCACCTCCAATTTTACTGTCTTTGTCTGAGGAATTTAAAATTTTATATTTTCACTTCAAAATGATTTCGCGAGATCTATTAGTTCCAACATTTTTAAATACAAAACGGCTAATATAATAGGGCGGCTGCAGTTTACGATCTTAGTCTGCTAAATTTAAAAAATTACCTGGATTAATCAAAACAATCTTTCAAGGCTTCCAGAGGTTATAAACTATAAATTTAATTATCCTTAAGGAAGGCTGAAGTCGAGTCTAGACAGGGTAGATAGAAATTGACAGTGCAAAAATCTGAAATTGATATGAGATTAGTTGTCAGGATGATACCTGTAATTTTATTTTAATTCGAATAATATTTATCCTTGCTTCAAATCGAATAAAACAAGGGCAATGGTTAGAAATATTAGTTGCAGCGTTGTACGTTTTTGAAAATCAAATCAGTCACTTTCGAGATTTTCGACAACTGGAGGCCGAAGATTCTTGATACAAAAAAAAACTCTCTTTCACTGAAATCTTAAAAACCTTTCCAATATAGTAATCTATAAATCGATGACCAAAGGTGAAGATTTTTCGCGAAAAAAGTACTTTTATGCGGTAAAACTTAAAAAAATTCACACCCATTTGAAAATTGAGGGGAAGGAAATTTTTTATAAAAAGAACTCCGATAAAAAAAAACATGTTTCTAAGGGGGCGCTATTTTCTACATCCATTATGGCGTGGGTAACATGCTTTCCGGAATCTCCCTTAGATACACCTTTTTTGTCTACTAACGTTTACAGATGCATAATTAGCTTAACGGTGAGTTTGTGGAAGTGACAAAGAAAGTCACTGTGGTGCGTGTGTCGAACCATGACAGTCCAGAGATTTAGGACGGCTCTGTTATGGTAGACTAGCCCTCACTTCTAGTTTAGTGATGGTTTTGAATATAAATAAGGGATTCGATTTGTTTTTATTATAGCATTGAAGACAAGCAACTCGAAGCTCTTGCCTTAAAGTTAACGCCTTCCAACCAACCGGGTAGCTGTCCATAGATAACAGAACGTTTTTCGGGTGGGTTATTTTGAAGTACTGGTTCTAGTGCCTGCCAATCTTATTCGTGATAAAATAAGACGAGTCTTGTATGTAACACTGTAAGGCAAGTTCATCGGGGCATTTACGTGACGCTACTGCTATCGCTACCTCGATTAAGTAACGCTGATAGTACTGATCTTCAAACATGTCTTCCCTTACAAGGGAAAGGCCAACTCTAATCTTAAGGAGTGTAAAAACCGGCAAATTTTTACAATCTTGCAACCAGCTGCTCTCTGGTCCTGAATAGGTATCAGTTACCGTGGTGGTCCGTCAAACATAATAGGAATGGGCCTAAGGGTCAATGATTTTCTAAAACCAACTCTGGTTTTTGAAATCATAGTAAGTAATAAAATGATTTATGTAGTGATTTGGAATTTATAAGAATGAAGGCAGTCAAATCTATAGAGCTTTCTATACTGTATAATTTACATGTGAGCTTGTTCCTGACAGTAATACTATTTTTATTATTTTTTTTTAATTTCACAATCCTGACAGTACTTCTTTTATTAGTAAGTCTAAAAACTATATCGAAGCCATTTTCAAGCTGAACTTAAAGTATCTGACATAAAATCATAAGATTATAGCAGCCATAACGAATTCGCCATTCTAAATTAGGAGAATTTTTGAGTGTCAATACGTGATCGATTTTTATCATCCTGAATATGATTTTTATTTGATATCGCCCAACATGAAATGTTTCACAATATTATAGCCTTAAAAGTTATGGTAGCCATTTTAGATGAGCCATTTTGATTTCTAAAATTTCGACAACTAGTTATTAATAACCTCGAAAACTACGCAGCTGGAAGCAAATATAAATAACTTTAAATTGTTCAGATTAGCATAATTGTAGCCAGTATACTGGAACATCCATTATGAACTTTAAGATTTAAAAATTGGATTTAGAAACTTCCCACACGAATGTTTTTAAGACTATTGAAACAGTTTTATTTAATTGTTAATATTTATAACTCAAGACAGAACCATATAAGCAGTTTGCTCTACAATTTTGTTTATTTTAGGTGCCTACCGTATTAATGTTTCACATCAATCAAATTGCATTTCCATATATACGAACAATTTAAGATCTTGAGATGCTATTTCAATTGAAACAATTTTTGACTGTAGCTCTTATTCTTTTGGCATGGATATCATCATCATCATTAGCTTATTCCATTCATAGTCTCCCCAAATTTTCTTCAATGAGTACTATTTTTTGCTTTTTGTATACAATCGTATCCCGCTAATCTTTTTATGTCGTCCGTCCATTTTGTCTGTGCGCTACCTCTGCATCTTTTATGTTCTTTAGGCCTCCATTCAACTCTACGGTGTGTCCATCTGTTATCGTTTATCCTTGCGATATGCCCCGCCTAATTCCATCTTAATATACATATTTGTTGTAATACATCTGTCACTTTTGATCTTCTTCGTATCTCCTATCTCGATGTTAGGAATATGATCTAATATTTAGATCCATTGCTCTTTGGGTTACCTGGAGTTTATTTGTTGTACTTAAAGCCCATGTTTTACGGCTATATGGTTCATACCGGCAGTACATATTGATCGAACACTCGAACACAGACCAAACTAACAAGATTCTTCTATCCAAGTCAGCCTTTAAATTATTTTTCGATATTTCGATTTTTTGTCCTAAATATATGAATGTTTGTAGCTTTTCTATTCTTTCACCTTCTGTTAATAGCTGCTGGCTGTTATCTTCACTTTCGTCGTTCAAATATTAGGTTTTGGTGAAATATTTTTAGACCTATTTCTCGAGACTTGTTATTTAATTCCATTAGCATTTCTTGTAATTCTTCTTTTGTGTTGACATCATCTGCGAACCTTAAGGGATTTTATCGTTCACCAGCCATTATTTTCTCACTATAACGATTTGAACATGCATTCTAAAGTCAACGTAAACAGCTTTGGGGATATTGAGTCGCCTTGTCTAATTCCTCTTTTAATTTTAATTTTATTTATTTTTAATTCAAGCATTATTTGTGATGTGGCATTTTTATATATGTATTCAAGAAGAGTTATGTCTCTCGTCGTCGACTCTGCGGTTTATTTAAGGCGTTAAGGATTGCCCATATCCCTACCGAAATCAAAAACTTTTTCTTGGTCAACCATTGATATCCACAAGAAGACCTTATATTCATTTGCTTCCTCCACTAGTAATCTAACTGTTTGAAGATGGTTTAAAGTCCTGTATCCCCATCTAAATCCCGTTTGTTCACGTGTCTGTCTAATTTGTTCGTTAATCTATATGTTATGATTCTAGTGAGGATTTTGTATAGTATAGGCATTTACCCAAGGTGTTGGTATTTCATTTTCTATAAAGCACCTGTTAAATAGAGCTCGAAGAGATTGTGTTATCGATGTTCTTCCACATCTTATCATTTCTATAGTTATTTCATCATCCCCTGTTCTTTGTCGTTGTGCATATTTTGTATGGCGTTCATTATTTCATCCGTTATTACATCGGGAATTTCTTCAGAGCCCACATTTCTTACTATCACTCTATATCCTGTTTCTTTCCCGGCGGTGGCGATATTTTCTTGTCATATAATGTTTGATAATATTTCTCTGTAGCCTTCTTTATCTCTTGGATTTGTACGATTTCTTGGTTGTCGTTATTTACAAGTTTTATTATTTGATGTTTCCCTTCATTTATTTGTTTGTTTAGGTGTTTCAAACTTTTCCCTTCTTTCAGAGCTTCTTTTATTTTCGAATTTCTGTACTGTCTGACGTCTTCTCTAATCCTTTCCTTTATTTTTTTTGTATATTTCTGCCAATCCTAATCTGCCATTTGTAAGATTATTTGTTAATAGTCTTCTCTATTTCATGAGATTGTGTGCCTCTTTACTTAATTTTTGTGTTTTTTTTTCTTTTTTCAATGTTGCTATTTGTTTTGTAGTCATGAATAGGTTGTTGGTTATTTATGCGTTTAGTTCATCAAGCTCTGTTTGATAATTTCTGTTTTTATATGATTTTCCAGTGCTTGTCGATATTCGTCTGTATTTTGTTTTATTACTTCTGTTGGTATCTTTATGTTTGTATGAGTTATCAATCCAGGCCTCTCTTGCTTCAGATTTATTGCGCTGCCTATGCTTATCGTGTTCACGACTATCGTATCGATTACAATATTCTTGTCATTCGCATAATCAATCAATTTCATTCCTTGTTATACCATCTGGGCTTAGCCATGTCCATTGTCTATGTTCTGGCTTTTGGAAAAATGTGTTCATAAACGTGCAAGTTATTTTCGTTTACAAAATTTATTAACCTAATGAATTAAACATATTAGTCACGACCTATATTGTATGTATATTTATGTTTTTTAATTTAAAAATCTCAGACGTCACAATACCCAGCTGCTAGCGCCGGACTCGAACCTGCGACCACAGAGTCATTTGGCAGGCTATATATCCACCTCGCTATCGAGGCCAGCAACTAAAACGTTAATATATTGAATCCGAGATATCATTTTCTTTCAAACATTCGGCGATGTTTGGAGACTTGAATTTCCTTTTAGGATAAAAAAAAATACGTTTGATAATTTGGTAGAGATCAACTAGTAGTTAATAATATACAGATAAATAAAATATTTCGGATCTGAACTTCACCCAACTAAATGAGTAAATCACAGTAATCCTATTGTCGGTCTATCTCCACCTACTGACATGGACCCAGGTGTAAATTGGGCCGCAGTTTATCCCTAATTAAGATTTACATAGCTTCACTAAACATTTAATTTTATTCCCTGTAAAATTGATGCTTTAGTTAGTTAATTATTCCTAAAAAATATATTCCTTAAGTTTTATGTTAATTTTGTCATTCATTGCTATATTATATTTAGAAATAACTTACATGGTGTTTTAAAAAGTTGTTTAATGTACATGATACAGCCGAGAATGAGAAACAAATCAAATAGATACGTGCCGGGAAAGATACAGGGTGTCAATATTTTATTATTTTTCGGCTTGTCTGAGGACTCTTTAACGATAATATATTCAAAGTATTTAAAATAAAATACCACATTAAAATTGCAATGTATTAAAAGGTTGTATAAGAAAAGCAGAAAATTGCTCAGTGACTAACCAACAAATTTTTTTATATGCGAAAAAAGAGCGTATCAGTTCTATTTCTCATTATATATAGTTATTTCAAAAAGATTATCTTTAAAATTGTGCAAAATAAGCAAGAAAAACCGTAAAAACTTTGACTTCCGATGGCTTGGAAACTAATTGGAATCATTTGCGGCTCTATACTTATAAGCTACTATTCCCATATTGCAGTCAAAGATGCCCGATGTTTTCAGACAGCGCATCATAAAGCGTATTTTAATGAAGCTAGACACCAAAAAGGCTTCTGGCGCTGACGGAATATCTGCCATAGTTCTCAAAAACTGTGCAAGGGAACTAACACCAGTTTTCTGTAGACTTTTCAACCTATCCTACAGAAAGGGAATATTTCGGTCCTGCTGGAAATGTGCCACGGTTCAGCCGTTAGCTAAAAAAGGCAAAAAGACCTTGCCAAATAACTACGGACCAGTCGCACTGCTTTCAATAATATCGAAAGTTATGGAAAAGGTTAACAATCAGCATCTTCTAAAATATCTTGAACGATTCAATATTATTAGCGATCACCAATATGGCTTTCGTAAACATAGATCAACAGGAGATCTTCTGACTTATGTAACACATGTTTGGAACAACTCAATTGAACACTTTGGAGAATCTCGAGCGGTTGCTCTTGACCTATCCAAGGAATTCGACCGTGTTTGGCACGATGGACTGTTGGCTAAGCTACGCTCTTGTGGTATGTCTGAAAAGTTATGTGTGTGGCTCTTCCTCAGAGAGCGCTCTTTACCAGTGGCGGTCGACAGATTTCTTTTATAATCAACGCCGGTGTGCCTCAAGGCTCCATACTGTCTCCTACTCTCTTTCTCATTTACATTAACGATCTGCTGGAAAAGACCGGGAATCCAATCTACAGCTTTGCAGACGACAGTACGCTTGTCTCTTCATTCACTTTGAACGCTCGGACATCGGCTGCTTAGGCGAATATCCGCAGACAGCAGGAGGTGATTCAACTTAACAAAGACCTGGAAGAAGTTTTATCTTGGGGTAACAGTATCCAAGTGGAATTTAACGCTACAAAAACCCAGGCGGCAGTTTTTTCTAAAAAAGTTAACGTTGCTGAACCCGACATAGTTATGTCGGGGCACTCCATTCCCCTAGCATCGTCGCTCAATTTGTTGGGCGTTAGTTTGGGAGCAAACATGTCCTGGCATGAACATGTTGCAGATATAGCAAGGAGAGCTTCTCAAAAGTTGGGAATACTATTTCGAACCAGCAAGCTTTACACTCCACAACAACTGTTAATTCTTTACAAAGCTCAAATTCGACCAACTATGGAATACTGCTCCCATGTTTGGGGCTCCGCTCCCAAACATACTCTGCATTTATTGGATTCTGTTCAGAGAAGAGCTATTCGTTTGATTGGAGACCCGGACCTGACCGGCGGCCTTGATTCGCTGGAACATCGAAGAACGGTTGGCGACTTGAGTCTGTTCTACAAGTATTTTCATGGAAGATGTTCGAAGGATGTAGCCCGCTTAATTCCTCCCAAAGCGGTGCATGTTAGAAATACACGTCGCGCTGGTGCTTTACATCCGTATGAGGTTCAGCTTGTTACTCCGCGTACAACGCTTTTCAAGCAGTCTTTTATGTGGAGAACATCATCTCTTTGGAATAATTTGCCCAGCGCTGTGTTTCCTATCGAGTACAATTTACAGTGATTCAAGAACAACGTGAATCGCTTTTTACGCACACATGCCGCTTCTGTAGCGCTTTAGGGACTTCCCTGCAGCACGTGTGTTAGACTCATAAAAAAAGCACTTGTTTTATTTTTCGGTCTGTTGAATCTATTGATAAAGAACTTTTTGAAACACCTCATATTTTTTTGACACAAACGTTCATAAGATCTTTCGTTGATTTTTTCAGGCTACTCCCAAAATGTTTATTTAGTAACATACTCACAGGAACACCTATTCAGAAAGTTAATGTTTCTTGTTAAACCGAAAGTTATATTTTTAGTTAAATAATGGACACATAGAATACCTAATTTAAAATATTATTCTTCATATGCACTATGTTACACTGCATTACTATTCCAAAAAAAATTGGTCGAGCTGTAGAATCAAAATATGAATTGCTATACACTGAGCTATTTTCTTGGAAGAAAATTTTATTGCACAATATTTATTTTTGGAATTCTGTTGCGGTCTCAGTATTATTTTTAATTTTAAGTTTAAGATGTCTGTACTAGTGGATGGATATACTGATACGTTAAGTCACCTCCGCCTTATAATCGATTGATTTTGACCTTTTGGTTAGTAAACAAGGGTTGTCAAATATGATCGATACATTTTTAGGAAAGAAGCTTTTTTAAACTTTCTTTACTTCCTAGTGAACGATTTTAATTCGTAATCACTGAATGTTATAGTTTCTAATCTAAATAACCGGTCAAGTGCAAGTTGAACTTGCGCAATTAGTGTTCCGTACGTTGATTGCTTTTAAAATAAAAAATTTTGTTACGGAGGTCTAAAATGATCAGTGACTTCACAAAACACACCCCAAATGAGTTTTCAACAAAGTTTGTTTCCAATTTTTACTGAAAACTGATGACCATGAAATTTTAGTTTTTTTTATATACCAGATTATTAAAGGTAATGCATTCGTGATAATTTTCAATCTACACCCTGTGGAGAATGTGCCAGAATTTTTTTAAAAGTTTTCGATCAGTAGTTTTCTAGCCAAGGGGGGAGAGCGGTTTTTCACAATTCACTTTGAAATTTTTTTTTTTTTTATATATACCAGATAAATATTAAAGGTAATCCACTCGTGATAATTTTCGTTTAATCTATACCCCGTGGAGAATATTCCAGAATTTTTTAAAAATTTTTTAATAAGTACTTTTCGAGATAAGGCGGGGGGGCAGTAATTTTTCGCGAATTTTTTAAAAATAATACAAAGAAAAGTGCGTGCAAGTATTACATTATATATATATTTTTTTACTCGCGTTTTCACAAGCTTTCATTTGACGCCACACTCGATGACCTAGTAAAAATTTTTTTTTTTCACTTCCGATTTCACCCCCCAAAACTAACCCTTTAAGTCAAAATTTAACTTTCAAAACTACATAGCTCTGATGAGGCCATCAATTCCTATATTATTACCAAATTTCAATTTTCTATGAAAAATAGTTTGGGAGAAAATTAGATGTGACAGACAGACACCGAAGTCATCTTATAAATGTTCCGTACGGAACACTAAAAATAAGTATGTTCTGCTGTCAAAAATTTCTCAGTTATTCCCATTCTTTTGTTTTCTTTTTTATCTCACCAATATACTTAGTCCTTCCATAAAGTAACTCAATCTCCTCTTTTAGTAGCTTTGAATGACGCTGTTTTGAAAAAGTTACCTCCTTCCCCAATTTCTTGTCAAAGTATTCACTTGAAAACTTATCGAATTGTGGTAGTAAGTAAACAAAATAAATAACTAATGAGTTAAACATTACATCATCTAAAATCTGAGAGAAATCCCCCTTTACACTTCTTTTAAAAACCATTTCTGTTTTAAGTTGAAAGTAATACCTGCGTGAGACTTCTATACTGTTACACGGACCGAGATCCAGGGTAGTCGTACTTAAAATTTTATTTTATAACGATATTCTGTAGTTCAATATAATCAGTTGGAACAGACGTTTTTTAATTCCTTGTTTATGAAACTTGGCTAGGTCTGCTAAATTCAAAAAAATGAAATAAAATTTTTATTTTAGGAATTATAAATGCAACAGCTACCTTTTGTTCCTATTTTATCTTGTTTGTACTAAACTTACGCTCGCATAAAATCTGTAAAAAGCTTGTGTACCTAGGGTAATGGGGTAATAAATAAAGACTGAAACTTTAAGATAAGGCTTATGTTATTTTTTCCTAAAACAGTGATGTATGGACAGTCATAGTTTTGCAAATGAAATGTTACATTCTGAAAGAGATTAGTATATGACCCCATAATAGTGGGTAAGGTAGAGTGAACAATAGGACGCTATTGGCTAATACCATTGCCGGTTCAATTGAACTCCGTACACACATTTCTGCTACCAACCAAAACAATTTGACTGAGATGTCTAAAAAAAATTTTTGCTCGTCAACTTTTCAGAATTATATATTTATCGCATTTTTTTAATAGAAAGGGTGAGATACCGAAAGAAATCATTTAGAAGTTAATATAGACGACAAAAAATCTAGAAATTCACTTTCCAATAATTAGATTATAACCCCTGCTGAAAATAAAAAAAAGTTTTACCAATGCTGTGAGCATGTTGGTAACAGTCTGGTTACAAATCATATAATCTGCTCTCATCCAATTTTTCCAGGCTTAAAACCAAAACCTCAAATATTAAAAAAAGTAATAGTCTACGAAATCAAATGTAATAACTACGAAGGAATATACGTCGGGCAAACAAGCCAATATCTAGAAAATAGAATCAAAGGCCATAAATACGAAAAAAAGAACAGCTCTTACAAATCATGAAATGAATAAAAGTCATACCTTTGATTTCAAAAACATCAAAATTATCAAAACAGAAAAATATAAAAAAAAATAGCAATACTGGAATCCATACACATACAGATGACGCCCACTGCAATAAACGAAAAAAAACAGATGTAAATAACCTAAACCGTATCTATCTACCAGTCATATAAAGTCTTTCACGTTAAGTGGTTGTTTGTAGAAAGTAGAAATGTGTTTTTGACAGTGATTTAAAATTAACACCCCAATACAATGAACTACTTTCTAAGTTGAGGCCCTCATTAATGTATACACTTAAGTGTCTTAAATTAAAAACTACGAAAAGCTACGAATATTTTCACCCCAAAATACACGACAAACTGATTAATTAGTTATCTATATTTAATTCTTCTACTGTCATCTTTCAGAGCAAATTTTGAAGAAGACCTCTCCCGAAGGTCGAAACGTCAATAAATATATAACAAATCCAAGAATAGTTTTAATGATCTAATTCCAAGAACACGTAAATTATAATATATATATATATATATATATATATATATATATATATATATATATATATATATATATATATGTATATATATATATATATATATATATATATATATATATATATATATATATATATATACATAGATATACATATATATATATATATATATATATATATATATATATATATATATATATATATATATATATATATATATATATATATATATATATATATATATATGTATCCATATAGATTCGTAATTACAAAACGTTAGACGCAATTCAACCAAATACATAGTTAGTTGCCCAACATTCAGCTTGTTAATCTGATAAAAATAGCAATAGGGATGAAAATCAAGAAACGGAAAATATAGAGTAATAGTTAAGTAGTGACCTAACTTTCGAACCTGTTAATAGCTCAATAATTGAAACATACCTCGTCTTAGCTCCAGTCTACTAAATATTCTTATCTTCCTATACTTGGTTGTTTTCTTCTGATTTAGAAATGGACCAAACTATTTTTTTTTTAAATTGTTATTACCGTCTAGAATTTCAACATTTGAATGATATTAAAGCATTTACCCCGACACTTAGTATGTCAAAGAGCACAAGGGATATTCTACTTTCGATAAGAACACCTACTATTCCAGTTACTTGGACGTACACATTACAACTTCTCGGATTGAGTCCAATACTGGTCATAAACTTTAGTTTCCAGCTAACAGATGCACAAGGAATGTTTAAGATGACTTTTTGAGCCTGGTCCCAGATCTAGCCTGCTTGATATGCTACTGGCAGGATCTCCTGATTCATTACAGCCTCCGTTGGTGGGAGTATATTTTATGTTTTTTGTTATGAAAAGCTTCATTTTTATCTCTCATCCATGTAGTTTACTGGTGTGGTCACCGTAAAGACAGGCAAATTGCTGCGAATATGTTTTCACTAAGCACATAAACTAGCCTTGAGTGTACAACAAAGACTCCACCGTTGACGAAAGTTATGAATCTCGAAAAAATACGAGTCTTCATGCAGTTGAAGCAGTACCTTTATGATTTCCAAAATACGATAATTTTGAAGATATCGTTATACTGTGAGGAGAGGCGAGCATGGGAGTAGCATAAATGTAAATACAGTATTCTACACAAAGTAATTTGTACTATCTGAAAATTTGTTTTTGGTCTTGACAAATTATTTAGTACCCTTACTTTTGTGTACACCTATCCTTGATTTTTGTATCTCTCGTTAATAATTATAACCAACCAAGAGAACCTGTGAAAGTACTTGCTTTTGCAGTGTTTTTAGATGAGATAAATGAAATATTGGCATTATATATCAGTTGTTGCTGTTCTTACGAGCAGTCCAAGGCTACTACTCAATTCAACGCTCTAAAAAAACCCTAATCGACATATTCAGAGTCAATGCTTTTTACTAATGTCAATTTTTTTCCGTAATATATAAATAATCCAAATGGCGGATTTAGTGGTTTCCGGTCGCCCAGATTGAGTTGATAATTGTTTTATTCGATTCTTTACCTTCGAAAACTCCGATGTTAAGAAAATTCAGGAAATAAAAAAAATCAAAATTAGGCCACTATTTTGAAAAAATGGCTTCCCTAGGGACCTTTTTTTAGGCTCAGCTGCGAAAATTGTTTTGGTTAATAATAATTAATAAAACAACATTCAACTCCAAGTCTTTTTTTGTTACTAGAGAATTTGGGGGCCTATTAGCTGTATAATTTTGATTGACTCCAAATCGCATAGCTTTAATGCAGTATTTACAACAATAGTAGTGGACAAAGTAGTCGATATGGCCGTTTGGATGGTCAAATAAATAATTATTTTTCTAAGTTAGAGTATTTTTCTAACACTAGAATAAGTCACTTTGCTAAATAGAGTCTTTAGAAAGTAGAATAGGCCGGTTTTAAAATAATTT
This sequence comes from Pachyrhynchus sulphureomaculatus, assembly GCA_019049505.1. NCBI lineage: Eukaryota > Metazoa > Arthropoda > Insecta > Coleoptera > Curculionidae > Pachyrhynchus > Pachyrhynchus sulphureomaculatus. The sequence goes on from CM032446.1 coordinate 143,467,002, forward strand.
AAACATTTAATTTCGCTTCTGTGCGACATAGAGCTCTCTCGTAATCTGACGAAAGAGTCTATCGATATTCTCAGGGTCGTGGTAAATACTATTATTGTAACAACTTTTTTAGATAACTTTTAAACTTTATTTTGAAATTAAGTAGCTTGCTAATATTTTCTCATAAAACATGTCTTCAATACACATTTCTGCTTTGTAGGTAAAAAATACATTTTACTGCTATTTCACAAAGCTATTTCCCAAAGTTATTGCGCATATAAAGTGTTACGTATTTTCTGCTAATAACAATGCTGGTATAACCTCAATAAACTTTACAGATGAGTTTTTAAAAACAAATTATTAAATGTATGGGCTGAATTGTTAACAGCTTACTTAATAGTCTGTTGATATTACTTAACTGTATGACTAGTCTAGATTTTTCCAGAACAAGCAACCTGGGCTTCCAGATGACGTGCTTTTAAATATAGGTATTATGTGCTTGTTTTCTCAGAGATTGTGAACCCTCGAAACGTAGGGCGAAATACAGTAATCCTAAGCCTCTAAGATCACTAAGTTATAGAACTGATTTTTACTTCGGGGGTTACACCAGAAGTTTAGTATACATAAGTCAAATTGATACAACTATGTAAATGTATGGACAATGTAAGAACATCGTGCCCTTTTAGCTGCAAGTACTGAGTCTTAACCACTAAGAGCAAGGATATGCAATAGAACGGTAATTTGTCAGGAGTTTTTAAAATAGTTTTTGTTGAATACCTTAATATCGGCTGGAAAAATTATTTTATTTCTTGAGTACTACCAGGTAAAATCTAGTGTGTACACCCTGTATAAAAATACAGCTAAAATTTTCCTTAAACTTTGTGGGTTGAATCGTTACTTGGGGTGATCAAAATAATCGCTTAATCAGGTACGGCTTTTTAAATAACTGACTACTCTGTTAATCCATTCATTGATCATTCTCGCTAATCCATTTTTCCTGTACCCGATTATTTTGATTAATCAATTAATCAGACAGCTTTATTATTTCGAATAATCGAAAATGTCGATTAATATATTTCGGCTGGTTGGGAAAAACAGTATAAGTCAGATTTCCTGGTTTTGAACTACAGCTATTTTTAAGTGGAAATCTTGAACACAAATCATTTTTCACTATAAATACTAAATGTTATCAATTTTAGGAAACTTAAATTAACACATTTTTAAATAATAGTATTAATATATTAATAATTCCTTAACACTTTCTGTATCGAATTTTGAAAATTACATTAATTACGTGACTTAAACTATTGCCACCACCCACTTAGTTGTGACTTATACTATTATACGCGATTATAAATTATTTTAAAATTAACAATAATTAATTATAATTAAGTATTGTCAATTTTAAAATAATTATGATAAATAATAAAACCGATTAATGCAATTTTCAAATATACATATTTATTTTATTTGATGATAATACATTACTAGTACATATTACATTATTATTTAACATAAGTATATTATTCAAATCCAGTTGACTCCTCGTCAATGCTAGTAATGATTGAGTCCTGGGCTGATGAACGGTTTTCAAGGATTGATAAAAATTATGAAATACCGGCCGAATTAATAGTAGCAAATCTATTAAATCCTTTTTCTTCTCGGCAGAAATAGAGAGAAGGCCGCCAGCATAGCATTTTTTAGGATTCAATTGTACTCTTTCTTGCTCCCTTCTAGTGAACTTTAATGCTTTGGTCCAAGGACATCTTATAAAAAATTTGCTCAAACTCTCTGGTGTATCTCAGCCATTGCAGTTTGTGGAAGAAGAAAGCATTGCCCTTCGTGTCTCTCCCCCTTACAACTAATTTTTTTTTTTAGCAAAGCAGCGAAGTCTAACAACTCTTCGTTTTAATTTCTACTACTTTCATTTTTTCCATGTTTGTCGGTGCTCCTGACAAGGTTGTACCAGTCATGTGGATGAAAAATTGGAATTTCCAATTTTTATTTGCCTATCTTCTCATATTAATGCTTATTTGATGGAGGGGCTCGACCTCTTTTTTCATCCATTTGTAATCTCAGAAACGGGTTCTCCATACACAAGATTTTCAAAAAACACCTTCGACACACTTCTCCTTGACCTGTTTACTATTAAATGGAATATGATTCTAATATTATAAGTCAATTACATTGTTTTTCCCAACTGAATGATGCCGCCTATAAACTTATACTATTTTAATTTCTTCGTGAACTACAAGGTTCTGATTTGTGCTGATAGGACTATTCGGTTTAACAGCTGTCAGAATATGAAAATCCAACATAACTTAATTTTACCAAAATTTTAATTTATACTGTTTTTCCCAACCATTCGAGATATTGGAAATAACGCCTAGTCAACAACACCGTTTGTTTTACATGGATTTATAATTTATTTTCAAAAAAATATAGCAATGATACAAGAAAACCGAATGACGACTAGTTTTGTAGTACAAATCACTTTGGATACTGTACGGGTATTGCCACTTATATTGATTAATTGTAATAGCTGGTTATATATGATTAAATTTAACTTATTATAGCTTTAAACTTATAACTTAAAATAGAGAGAGAAATGAATGATTAATATAATATGATTTACTTTCTTTCTTAGCTAAAACTATATCCTTCTTTCGGTTAGATTTTTGATGACTATGTGAACTAAGGAATTTTTTAAATTTTGGAAATTTTACCAACACGTTAGATAATTAATCGCGTTTTCATGTAAATATGCGGTAACTTAATTATAGAAGTTTCTTCCATTACATATTATAGCGGTACTTTGAAAGCACGTAATTGTGATTATTTAGGAACACTAAAATACTATATTATTTTGAATAACGATTACAAGATTTTAGATTAATATGAAAATTAATACCCACAGGTATTTCTTAAAAAAATATTGGAACAGTTTTCCTTACGGAAAGTAGGATAAAAATTGTCATCGGTACGCTTCGTTTATTTAAATGTCAATTCAATGGACACCACAAATAAATAATTATACTTAAACCCAGGGTCGAAACATATGCTTATGGTGTGCCGAAATAGGGGCCCATTATTTTTAGTGAACATATATGAATATAAACATATAAGTAAATGAAACAAAACAAGAAATACGTCCCTAAAAGTAATAACAGACATACTAACAACATGGATAACAAAAGCAGCCAAGAAAATAGAACAGACAAACTCAGTGAAGAAACAAGAGAAATAGTAAATAGGAGAAATTAATTATCTAGAGACAATAAGAGTAATTCGGGAGAGTCTCTAAGAAAACAAGAAGACTAATCAGGAGAGATCTGCAGAAATATTACGATACTAACGTACAAAGAGCAGTAGAACAAAACAAGAACCTAAAATGTCTAAGAAAACGAGAGGGAAATCTAAGGAACAAAGAAGGAATAGAAACAAGAGGGAATAATAACAATCCCATTTTATAAGGATATATATAAATATATATATATATATATATATATATATATATATATATATATATATATATATATATATATATATATATATATATATATATATATACAGTCGACACTGTTCATAGTGAAATTTCGGTCAACATTTTGGTTTTTCACTATATAGAGTGTCGACTGTATATATATATATATATATATATATATATATATATATATATATATATATATATATATATATATATATATATATATATATATATATATATATATATATTTCTTAGTTTAATAAAGATACAGAATATAAAATAACCACAGGGAAGATAATGAACGTCGGATCTGATATTAACGTGAATAAAGTTAAAATGGCCCTATCAGGTATGAAAAACTACAAAGCACCAGGAGGGGATGACATAATAGTAGAGATACCAAAAGAAGAAGTTGATAAACTCTTATCTAAATTATGCCCATTATTCAACGAATGTTTAAAAACAGGAAGAATACCCGATACGTGGAATAATGTGATAGTTATTCTTCTCCATAAGAAACGGGACAAAACTAATTTAGAGAACTAGAGACCTATTAGTCTGCTCTCACAGATGTCTTAACTTTTCTCTAAAATCATAACAAGCAGAATAACGAAAAAGTTAGATGAATACCATCCTGTGGAGCAGGCTCCATTTAGAAAAAATTTTAACACTTGTGAAAATCTCTGGACAATGCGAATACTAATAGAAAAATCAGTTGAGCATAATTTGAATATCTGCTTTGCTTTTGTTGATTTCTATAAAGCGTTCGATACTATCGAGCATTGGGTGATTATGAATAGTCTGAAAAATGCCCGACTGGACCAAAGGTATAACAAAAAATATATATATGAACTATGAAACCATGAAATTATATAAAGATAGAAATAAAATTAAGATTTGCAGATGAATTAGCCAAGAAGACATTATTTCACCAAAATTATGCAGCAATGGAAGAGGTATTTAAATATCTAAAATGGCAAGACAAGGGTACCCTAATAAACGGCAACAGACTGAACAACTTGAGATTCGCGGATGATGTTATTATCATAACAGAAAATCCAAAAGACTTACAACATAGGTTAAGGGAACTGGGAGAGGACTTTTTTTATGGACCTAGCACATGTGCTGCAGAGAAATCTCTAAAGAGCTATAGGTGTGACACGTGTGCGGAAAAAGCGATTCCTGTTAGTCTTGAATCGCTGTAAATAGTACTCGGTCAAAAACACAGTCCTGGGCAAATTATTCCAAAGGGATGAGGTTCTCCATATAAAAGATTGCTTGAAAAGGGTCGTACGAGGAGTAACAAGCCGAACCTCATAGGGATTTGAAATATTAGCACGACGTTTATTTCTAGCATGCACCGCTCTGGAGGAATTATGCTCCATCAAACTTTATATGAACATACTTGTAGAATAGACTCAAGTCGCCAATCGTTCTTCGATGTTCCAACGATTCAAGGTTGCTGGCTAGTTCCGGGTCTCCAATCGAATAGAATCCAACAAATCCAGTGTATCTTTGGGAGCAGAGCCCCAAACATGGGAATCAGTATTCCATCGTCGAATTTGAGCTTTGTACAGAAACAACAGTTGTTGTGGAGTGTAAAACTTTCTAGTTCAAAATAATATTGTCAGCTTTTCAGAAGCTCTCTTTGCTATGTTTGCAACATGTTTATGCCAAGACATATTTGCTCCCAAATTAACACCTGGCAATTGAGTTGAGCGTTGGTTTTTGTAGCGCTAAATTCTACTTGGGCACCATTACCTCAAGATAGGATTTCTTCCAGGTCTTTGTTAAGTTGAACGACTTCCTGCTGCCTGCGGATATTTGCACAAGAAATGTTCGAGCATTCAAAGTGAATGATGAGATAAGCGTACTGTTATCTGCAAAGCTGTAAATTGGATTTCTGGTCTTTTCCAGCAGATCGTTAATGTAAATCAGAAAGAGAGTAGGAGACAGTATGGAGCCCTGGGGCACACCGGTGTTAGAAGTGAAGGTATTAGAAAGAAACCCGTCGATTGCCACTCGTAAAGAACGCTTTTTGAGGAAACTTAAGAGCCATAAACAGAACATTTTAGACATATCAGAAGAGCGCAGCTTAGCCATCATATCAACAATCATATAAAGGTTTGAAATGAATCTGAGAAAGACCAAAATCATGTGTAACAAAGACGCATACATAACAATTACCACATCGAAAACGTCGAAAAATACATTTACCTGGGCCACAACATACAACTAGAAAGAGAACACCAATGGAATGAGATATACAGAAGGAGAGGGCTTGCATGGTCTCCATTTGGAAGACTGTCGTATAAACTTAAAAATAAGAACATTGCCTTAAAACTTAGATCAAAAATGAACGGCCGATATTGGCCTTTGAGACTGAGATTTAAGATATATGAGAAATGTAAAAAGTGATGGGTATTATTATTGCTACTATTAAAAATCATAAACTTTTACTAGCAAAAATTATTTTCATGGTGTGCCACAATAATAAGCCGCCATTTTATTGTAAAATAACTAATCAGATATAAAGATTTTATTTTCCAATGTTAAACTCGGATCTAAAAGAGAATAACCAGTCAAGTGCAAGTTGGACTTGCGCAATTAGTGTTACGTAAGTTGATTGCTTTTAAAATAAAAATTTTCGTTACGGAAGTATAAGATGATCAGTGACTCAAATGAGTTTTTAACAAAGTTTTTTTTCGATCTTTAGTGAAAACTGATGGCCCCGAAATTTTTTTTTATGTACCAGATAAATTATTAACTCGTGATAATTTTCGTTCAAGCTGCAGCCTGTAGAGAATATTCCAGTATTTTTTCAAAATTTTTTGATCAGTACTTTTCGAGATAAAGTGGGAGGGACAGTGATTTTTCGCACTTTTCAAAAAATAATACAAAGAGAATTGTGCGCAAGTATTACATTATATATATTTTTGAACTCGCCTTTTTACAAGCTTTTAGTTGACTCGATAACCTGGTAAAAAAAATGTTCACTTCCGATTTCACCCCCCAAAACTAACCTCTTAAGTGAAAATTTAACTTTCGATTCTACACGGTTCTGATGAGGCGATCAATTCTTATACTAGAGCCAAATTTCAACTGTTATGTCAAATAGTTTCGGAGAAAATCGGATGTGACAGACAGACGGACGGACACCGAAGTGATCTTATAAGTGTTCCGTACGGAACACTAAAAATAAGATAAGATTTTCGATTTCATAGTACTGGATATATTTTGCCTCTTTTAGTTCTGTACAGTATCAGTGAAGATGCTTTTGAGGTATATTTGATAGATTAAGCCTCTTACTAGGTCGTCAGTTAAAAGTTGCTGTAACATACTGTAATTCATTTCTTTGTATTGCTATTATTTGTTTACTCCACAAACTGAACTATATTGTATTTGGCAATTGGATAATTCGCAGTCTTAAGGCAAAATTAATAATAATTTCTTAGATAAAGCATTGATATTAAGTAAACCTAACCTGGCTATAAATCTTTAATATCTCCGAAATCAGTAAAAATAATATTTTACTTTTTAATTTCTCTTCTAAATAATAATTGTCGAATATGGCTGTCTTGCTCTAAGTTCATCTGAATCAGTAAAAAATGTATCCAATAATTTTGAATTATTATTATCAAGACCAGGCCCGAGATCGGCGCTTGTGGAAACCTAATTTCTAATCCTTAGTCAGAAAATGCTTCTACAGCTGAGGTGGAAGTTTTAACTCCCTAAATAGATCATCAGTCTATAGTCTATTTTTAATATAGTCTCTTCTATCAAATTTGTCTTTCAAAATAGTATAAGAAATATTAGAAAATCTTTGTTGAAAAAAATAAGAATATGATTATTAGCACTTTGGGGATGATATGTAAAATCTTGGATGTTTATTCTCTATTGTAAAATAGAAACTAAACTATAATAGAGTAAAACCTTGAATCTGAATCAACAGAAGTACTTTTAACTTTAAAATAATTGTATTAAAATAGGATTCCCGATCGGCGCTTGTGGAAACTTAATCCGCAATCCCCTGAGTATACTCTTTAGTCTCTCCCAGAAGACGTTTTTGTGGCAGAGGCGGTAGATTTAACCCCCTAAATAGACCATCAGTCAAACGCTTCATCCGCGACCTAATCTTTCCTTTATTTTATATATCGAGGAGTTGCTTATCGATTATTATGTCAAGCACTGTTGTAAATCGGTTTATCGGATGCGATTAACAACGGAAGCGAATAAAATATCGGTAAATATTTTTCAAAGGTTCAACGAGATAACAATCATAAAGTATTGTCTAATATATTATGGCGCCAATTATCTTTAGCTGCTGGTTTATCTAGAATATAGGTTCTCAACGGGGCGGTACCATCCCGCAGTGGGCGCTGGAGATTTCCATGGGGGCGGTAGGTGTTCCAGAATAGGAGGGGGGGGGGGCATTAAGATAGTCAAGGGGGTGGCCGTGGCATATCTACCTATTTAAGAAAATAATATAATAAAATACTTTGAAAATACCTACTGTTTTCATGATTAAATATTTTATTTGGCTATCTAAAATTTTTATCTTATTGTTATCACGTAAATAAGCATTAAAAATTTAAATTAGCATTAGGTATACGTAATTCATGTAATCAAGCATGTTTCGACAATAATATGGGAGCTTGTAATGACTTCTTTTAAAAGAAGTGCACCGGCATCGCAAACAAGCAACTTCATACATTGATGCGTGCACGAAATCGAATCTATAAAACGCAGGAATAGCTCTAGGAATGTCTTATATATTCGTTAGTAAAAATGATATAAGTCATTATAGCCAATATTTGTAGAACAATCTATAAATCTGTTGAAAAGTTAATTTATTTAAACCGTAACAAATTTTGTATTTCAAAATATCTGAATCTAAGAAGAAATGCCGGACTGAAAAAAAAGATTTAAAAGAGCCAACTATATCAAACCTTTTTGCGTCGTCTTCTAAACAAGAAGATGATGGACTACGGGCCTCACATAATATTTCATTGTTAATCGCAAAAGCGGGAAAACCACATACAATTGGCGAGGAATTAATCTTGCCGGCAGTCAAAGAGGTAATAAAAATTGTTCATCATAAGACATCGACAGATATCATCAGAATAATTCAGTACAAAGAAGAATAGATGAAATGGCTAAAGACGTTGAAATATTATTATGCAATTACTTGAAGGCTTGCAAATTTTCCATTCAACTCGATGAATCAACTCTACCAAATAACTAAGTACTACTTTTATCACATGCTCGATTCACAAAAGAAGAAAAAATCTGCCAAGAGTTATTATTTGCTAAAAATTTGAAAACTGACACAAAGGGGAAATCGATATTTAATACCATGAACAAGTTTTTTCAAGAGAATGAAATTCCTATTCGTAATATTTTGTCAGCTGCTACTGATGGTGCTCCAGCAATGACGGGGCGTCATAAGGGTTTCATAGCGCATTTGAAACAAGCCGTACTAAATGTACTCGCTGTACATTGGTTGCTCTCTCTACCCTGGATTGTAGGCAAGAGTACAGAAATTTTTAATTGCTTTTCCTTCATCGTATTTGGTTGAGCGTGGGTTCAGTGCAGTAACTAATTTACTGTGTAAGAAAAGGAACAGACTGCACATCACTGAACGTGGCAATTTGCCACTGATGTTAACGAAGTTGGAACTCGGCATTAACAAATTATTAAAACTCCACCAACCTTGTCCATCTCATTAATTTTTTTATTTCTTACTGATTTTGCGTTTTTTTTTTTAAATTTTTGATAAATAATTTTTTATTACATTTGATGGCCGTTTTAATTAATTTGTACTTTGTGATAGACCGATAAAATAGGTGTAGATAACAATATTTCAATATTTAGTATAATTAACTATTATGGAAGAGGAGGCGTTGGAATTTTTTTTTCTTGTAAAGGGGGCGGTGGTCCAGAAAAGGTTGGGAACCTCTGATCTACGAGATAGACAGAATTGTTAAATTTAGAAAAAATATATATCCACTGTGTTTTATTATGCTAATCATGGATTTTTTGAATGAAGTTTTGTATCTAAATAAGGTTCTTAATAAAAGCCGATTTTAAAAAGCTCAGCTCAATGCTGTGATAAAAAAGTAGAAATCGAATTATTAACGTTTCTTGAATAAAAAAGAGTATTCATCCTATTTATGTAATTTTACGTTGTTGACACAAAATATGGGATATATATATATATATATATATATATATATATATATATATATATATATATATATATATATATATATATATATATTATATATATATATATATATATATATATATATATATATATATATATATATATATATATATATATATATATATATATATATATATGTATATATATATATATATATATATATATATATATATATATATATATATATATATATATATATATATGTATATGTATATATACCATTGACTAAAGAATGCCCCTCACTAAATTACCACCAACCTATCCATGATAAGTTTAGCTAAGAATTACCAAAAGTTCATATGGCCCTAAAATAGGTCTAGTTCAATTTAGACAGATCAGATGAACACACCTAAAAAATACTGACGTTAGCGACTAGGAAGATTTAATTGAAAAATGCTGCCTTAAAATAAATTAACTTCACAACATGGCTACGAGTCCTGCTTAGCACTAGAAATAACAAGCTGAACCTCATCTGGATGTGATATAGTAGCGCGACATGTATTAATAGCATGCACTGCTCTGAGAGGAATTAAGCGGGCTACATCCATCGAACCTTTTCCATGAAAATACTCCCAGAATAGCCTTCTTCGATGTTCCAAGGTATCGAGGTTTCTGGTGAGTTCTGAGTCACCAATTAGGCAACCAGCTCTCTTCTAAATAGAATCCAACAAATACAGTGTATGTTTGAGAGCAAAACCCCAAACATGGGAGGAGTGTTCCATCGTTGGTCGAATTTAAGCGTTGTGCAGAATTAACAGTTCTGGAGTGTAAATCTTTCTAATTCGAAATAGTATTCCCAGCTTTTGAGAAGCTCTCTCTGCATGGAACATGTTTATACCAAGACATATTTGCTACCAAGTTAACGCCTAGCAACTTGAGTGATGTTGTTGGAGGAAGAGATTGTCCTGACATAACTATGTCGGGTTCCGCAATGTTAGCTTTTTTATAAAAAACTTCCGCCTGGGTTTTTGTAGCGCTAAATTCTACTTGGGTACTATTACCCAAAGATAGGATTGCCTCCTGCTATCTGCGGGTATTTGCATGAGTAGCCGATGTTTGATCGTTTAAAGCGAATGAAAAGATAAGCGTACTGTCATCTGCAAAGCAATAGATTTCCAGCAGATCATTGATGAGAAACCGAGTGGGATATAATATGGAGTTGGAGTAGTACTGGGATACACCAGTGTTTATAGTGAAAATATTAAAAAGACATTTGTCGGCTGCTTCTTGCAAAGAATGCTCTCTGAGGAAACATAAGAGCTATAAACAAAACTGTTCAGACATACGATAACAACAATCCGTCATTCTAAACACGATTATTATGTTAAACCCTCCTAAATTTTTTAAAAGATGTTGATTGGTAACCTTTTCCATAACTTTCCATATTATTCAAAGCAGTGTGACTGGTCGGTAGTTTTTCGGCAAGGTCTTTTTTCTCCTTTTTTGAGTATGGACTGAACTCTAGCGCATTTTCAACAGGAAGGAAATATTCCCTTTCTGTAGAATAGGTTAAAAAGTCTACAGAAACGTGGAGTTCGCTCGTGCATTTTTGACTTTTGACTTATGTGATTAGGTTATCTTTGTAATAGTAAAAAATATAACCAGTCAAGTGCAAGTTGAACTTGCGCAATTAGTATTCCGTACATTGATTGCTTCTGAAATAAAAATTTTTGTTATGGAGGTATAAAATGATTAGTGACTTCACAAAACACACCCCAAATGAGTTTTTAACAAAGTTTGTTTCCGAACTTTACTGAGAACTAATGACCTTGAAACTTTTGTTTTTTTTTATATACCAGATAAATTATTAAAGGTAATACACTCGTGATAATTTTCGTTCAATCTACACCCCGTGGAGAATATTCCAGAATTTTTTCAAAATTTTTGGATTAGTACTTTTCGAGATAGAGGGGGGGGCAGCGATTTTTCGCGATTTTTTAAAAATAATACAAAGAAAAGGGTGCGCATGTAAGACATTACATATATTTTTGAACTCGTGTTTTTACAAGCTTTCTTTGACACTCCACTCGCTGACCTAATAAAAAATTTTTGTTTCACTCCCGATTTCACCCCCAAAACTACACGGCTCGGATGAGGCCATTAATTTCTATATTAGTACCAAATTTCCACTTTCTACGTCAAATAGTTTAGGAGAAAATCGGGTGTGACAAACGGACAAACAGACGGATAGACAGACGGACAGACAGACGGACAGATAGACAGTGCTCTTATAAGTGTTCCGGACGGAACACTAAAAAGGGAAAAACTATATTTTACCTCCAAACCTACCCGCAGTGGCGAAGCTAAAATAATATCTTCATTTTATTTATTTCATCATTTCTTAAGGGTATATTTTTTTACATTATTTTTCAGATTCGCTATTTAAGGTGAATTTTTTGCAATCGGTTGCTACATTTTTGTCGCTCTGTATATATAAGGCAACTTGAAACTATTTATTCATCATTATTTAGGGACAAATTTCATTACTATTATTATATGAATTGATAGAGACATGAGTTTACATATTGTGTTTCTAAGATATTACATTTCAGGGACCTAATTAACTTAGTCTAGGTAAGAGTTTAAATAAATGTATGTGGAACTTAAGATACTCGAACTTAAGATATTTGAAGAATATGATATTTCATGATTATAAACTTAAAATTAGACTTATGATATTTCATGATGATAAATTAAAATTAACCTTAAAGTTAACTTAAGGTAATCCTGGGTCTTGGCCGGCGGCGTCGGGCGTGGCTAAGGGATGAGCGGTAAGCGGTCCTAACTGTGGGGTTGAGGGGGGGGGGCGTGTGGCTTTGTCCAGGAATTTCTACTTAGTTGCGTATGAATTCCCAGATTGTGGGCCTTTGAAGGTCTCTATGAAGCTCGGTGTTACGTATGAACCATGACGTTTTGGCGATGGTACGGAGGGCTCTGTTCTGGATGGTCTGGAGGATGGATCTGCCACCTGGAGTAGGTCAATCCGGCACGAACTGGTTGAGGAGCGGGTATAGCTTGTCGAGGAGTTGGTTGGCTTTCTTGGCGGAGGTGGCGACTTGGTCCTTCCATAATAGCCGCTTGTCGTGAATATAAGGCAAATCTCTTTATTTTTAACAATGTAAGATTCTTTTATAATACTTTTTATTTTTCTTTATAATCTCTGAATCTATAATATTGGGATTAGTTGGGAATAACTCTATGCCTACTACAGCTTTGTCTGTCTATAAGATTTCTTCACTGTGAACATTATTTGACGTTTACTTATAGCTCAGAACGTGTCCCATCATTTTAAATTTTTTTCTACAGTATTCTCCATATAATGATTTTTCAATTTTTACTCTGTATACCTAATTTTATCCTTCTTATAGAATATCCTGCTTCGAATATCGCTTAACATCCATATAAATACTCTAAATATATGTTTCTGAAAAGGATTTATGGTTATGTATCAATATCTGCAACAAGAACAGAAAATCGCTGTTTTTCAATACTAAACTTGGGTTTTACGTTAGGTTAGGATTTAGGTAAGGTTTAAATAATTATAGGATATTAAAAGAATTAAATAGCTTCATAATCGCCACATGGTAATAGAAGTCTCAAGTAAAAACGCATATAAAGTGGGCTATTATTATGATAGAATGGCACATTTTTCTGCAGCAAGGCTTTGCCGAAGGGATTAAAGTAATACGTTTGATATACGAGTATACTTGGTAAAGTACCTAAACTTTTTAAAATATTTGAACACGATTTATTGTTGATAAACTGATTTAATTAGGTCTAAAATGGATATCATAGCCATATGTTATGTACACATCAAGTGTAAGTCATATTTTTACCCACTATTAGGTTGAATAATTCCGAAATGAAAAAGTTATCAAAATGTGGTGCATGTAAATTGGTTTTAATTTACTGTAAATTTATGTTATTTTATGCATATGGTTATTCTCAAGACAAAAGGACCAATTTATTAGGAATAATTTGTTATTTGACATAATCATAAAACTTAATCTTTCTGACAAATCATAAAACTTAATCTGTCTTTTTTTAAAAAGGTGTAATATCAAGAACTACAGAGATCTTTCATAGGATTAAGATTAATAAATGGCTGAACAAGGTATCATCTAAGGATAGGACGGAATAAATTTGAAAAGTATATGATATTTTTAGAGCACATGACCAGCACAATTAAGCCAACTAGATCATAAGATTTAATTTAAATATGCACAGAGTAAGGATATATTTTTCTTCAAAAATCAATAAACGGGATATTTATTGACTTATTGAATCAACTTTATTGCTGTATGCAAATTTAGTATTATTAAAAATAATGTGCAATTAACAGATATTATAAAATTATTGCGGGAAAGGCAGGCAAACCAGAAGCTAGGTATGGTAGCTTCAAAAGAATTATTGGGATGCAAGCTGGAGATCCAAGGAAGTATTATTAAACAGGTTAGTTTACGAGTATAATTTACAGCGATTCAAGACCAACGTGAATCGCTTTTTCCGGCACACATGTCGCTCCTGTGGCGCTTTAGAGATTTCCCTGCAGCATGTGTGCTAGACCCACAAAAAAAAAAGGTTAATAATTTTAAATACCTGTGAACAATGATAACAAGCTACGGAGACTTAAACAGGGAAGTAAACACAACAGTCTATGAAGGCATCACTAATAGCAGGTTATTTGATGGATATAGTATGGAAAAATAAATACCTCACAGTGGAAATTAAAATAAGAATATACAAGACAACAGTGAGACCGATCCTCACATATGCTGTAGAAACAAGAGCTGACACATGTAAAACAGCACAAATGATGAGGACAACAGAAATGAAGGTGATTAGAGAGGAAAAACTATCCACGACAGAATCCGCAACAAAGGTCTATAAGAACTAGGTAAGATCCAAGAAATATCCAAAAGGACCAGACTAGAAGAAAACAATTGAATAAACACGTAGATCGGATGGACGACAACAGACTGGTAAAAAGGACCAAACTCAATAAACTCTGCTGTAGAAGAACTAGGGGTAGACCTCCGAAAAGGTGGAAGGAATGCTGGACGTCCACATCGGAAGAGGCCTAACTGGAATAAAAGAGGCAGTATGCCTACTTATATGACACACCATATAAGAAAGAAGAAGAAGGAAAAAAATAATGATTTAATTCAATCCATGTTGATGTCTTTTTATTTAGTCAGCGATAGTAGTTAGTGGAAAATCTTATTAGCAGTTTAACAAATTTTCCGTAAAATGTATCACGTTGACTTCTGATTAAACTAGTTACTGATTTTTTTTTGTTTTAATATATATGATTATACGATTTCTTAAAAATGTCTTTTAATATTAAGTACCGTATAGTTTTATATATATATATATATATATATATATATATATATATATATATATATATATATATATATATATTATATATATACACACAATATCAAATTATTTTAAAAAAAATATTATTTGATTGTATACATAAATTATCAAAACAGTAAGGCTTCAGGGAGGAGGTAAATTTGAAAAATTCGCGTAGCACATTAGCTACGTCCGATTCTACGAAAGCTACCTTTTAAGTTTTTATAAAAACAATGAAAGAAAAAAAAATTTTGGTACAACGTTTTATTATTTCTCAAAATATTCGTGTGATTTATACACTCTTGCATGCGTTCGAAACAATTCTCGAAACATTTTGATTGGAACCTCAAAAACATGGTTTTGGAAAGATTCAACAGCTTCTTGAGGTGATGAAAATCGCTGTCCACGTTTTTTTTTGACATTCGGGAACAAAAAGAAGTCGTTAGGCGATATATCAAGTGAATATGGGCAGTGTGATGGTTCTCTCCGTCAAATAATCAGTTGTTTGACATACTGTGTGAGAGATGGTATTGTCATAATGAAGAATGATGCGATGTTTTCGGTTGTTTTTCCTGATTTCATCGATGAGACCCTGGCAAACAAATTGTTGTATACTATTCAACATTAACTGTTCTTCGATCTTCTAAAGCAATTTTTGTAACATGTACAGTATAACCAAAGAAACAAGCGATCATACTCTTGAAAGTGCTTCGCGAACGACCACTTTTATTGGATTCGGTTCATCTTGGAACACCCAACCCGTTGATTGTTGCTTAGGTCCAGGCTCGTACGAATATATCCAAGTTTTGTCTCTTGTTATACGGATTTTACATGTCCTAGGTCGAATTTTTTGAATATTTCCTTACACTAATTGACACGAGTCTGTTTTTGGGTTTCGGTCAAATCATGCGGGGAGCAGATCTTTTTCACACCTAAATGTTCAGGATAGTCGTCGACAGGCCTAGGGATGCCTCTATCTCACGGTAAGTCACATGCAGATCCTCTTCAATCATGCTGCGCACAGCATCGATGTTTGTTGGAACAACAACCCATTTTGGTCGACCTTCACGAAATTCATCGCTGACGGAATCACGACCATGAGGAAATTCGGCAAACCAATTGTAAACAATCTTTTCTGATGGTGATTCATTACCAAAAGTTGCACGAACTGATTCGAGGCATTGTTGTTGAGTTAGGCCTTTACTAAAATCGTAAAAAATCGTCCAACGAGAACCTTCACGTAAAATTTCCATTTGTTCACAAAACTGTTTTTTAACGCAAACAAAGTACTCGGCCAATTTCTGAGCTGCCACTGTTTCAGCAATAACAAATGTTAAAATTTACAACAATGGTAATGCCACATCTCAATAGCGCCATTTAGTGGTCGTTTGTAAAAACTTAAAAGGCACTCCTAGTGACACTAAAAAGAGATTTTCAAAACTGAATTAAAATACTCGGTTTTGTGTTTTATGGATAGTATACAAGTACAATTCACAGCTATTCACACCACAATCAGCAAAGCCCTTAATGAAAATATTAAATTGTGTAGAGTAAGAGTGGTGACACTTTGTAAACATAGAAAAAGACTGAAAACATTGAGTTTCATTTCAGTATTTACGGTTTTTATAACTTCAGGCATGTGAAAAATTGAAGGTAAGAAAAAATAAAAAATACGTAGACAAGCAGAAAGATTAGAAAACAATAGCTTATAAAACAATAGAAAGGTGATCTTCAAGGTTAGGGTTCCGATTTTAAAATGGATAGCCAAAATATATGTAAAAAGTATTTGAAAAATGTTAATTTAGAAAACCCCCTAAAATTCCCATAGAGCAAGTGCACTATACCCCTACATCGACATGCAAGAGAAACGTTTTAAACGGGCCTGAGGGACTTTTAATTAAACATTACTTTCCCCTTGCGGCAAATTTTAGTCGCATAAACGTACAGTGGTGTAGGTATTAAAATACTAGAAAAAAATCGTTTAATCTATTGCAAGGTAAAATACGATCGAAGAAAATGAAACTTTATACATTTATCGATGTGCCCTTTCAGTCCATTCGCTTAAAGTGATATCGCCGAAAAACTATAGGTTCCAATCCTATATCAAGTATTTTATGGGTGCCAAATTTCACATCCGTATTTTATTTCAACAGACAGACTAACAGACCGAAAATAAGGAACTATGTTTTTTGTCATCCGGAGACCCTGAAACGTGAAGAAATGTAAATATATCCGAGTGTGTTTTTTTCACAAACCCAATATGTCTCTTTAGCAAGGGAAGTAAACAGTTAACAAAAGAGACCTGTAACAAATTGTTTTTGCTAATTAAATATCTATAGTAATAGGAATTCTAATAATAATTTTGTTCTTCTGGTGCTGTGTCTTATTTAGACGTTAGCGATCATTCTGGCCCAAATTACTTTATTTATTGCTAACCTAAACAATTTTACACTACTTTTCCCTGTCCATTTTCTAAGGTCGTGCAGCCAAAAGATTCGACGTCTTCCAGGAAGTCTTTTCCCCTTAACTATTCCCTGCAGAATCAGTTGGAGGAGATGACACTTGTCATTCCTCATAACGTGGCCAAAGTATGACAGTTTACGTTTCTTCACCGTATGTATAATCTCCATTGCCTTGTTCATCCAATGTAGTATGGTATCGTTGGTAACGTGATGTATCCAAGAAACTCGCAGCATACGGCGATAACACCACATTTCAAACGCTTGGAGCTTCTTTGTTGTTGTTTCGGATAATGTCCACGCTTCAATGCCATACAGTAGAACAGAGAATACATAGCACCTTAAAACCCGCATTCTGATCTTTATGTTGAGATGTATACTACATGGGACCTTTTTTAGGCGGAAAAAAACTGATCTTGCTTTCTCTATACGAACTAATATTTTTTGCATGGTCCCTTCCTCATTAAGATTACAGCCCAGGTACGTAAACTGATTTATCCGTTGTATTGGTTTGCCGTTAATGTTAAAGTTGGAAGTCAGTTCTTTTTTTTTGTTTATGGGTCTAGCACACGTGCTGCAGGGAAGTCCCTAAAGTGCTCCAGGAGCGGCATGTGTTTTTACTTACTGTCATAACCTTGGTCTTAGATACATTCAAACTAATACCATATTCTTCACATTGATCTTGTATTCGAGCCTTTGAAGTCCATCTGCAGTGTCGGCCAATACAATGGTGTCGTCTGCATATTTCAACTTGTCAATGATATGTTCTTTAACAACCTCACCATCCTCGCAACCACTCAAGGCTTCAGTGAAAAGCTGTTCGGAGTACACGTTAAAGAGCAACGGGGACAGAACGCACCCCTGTCTAACCCCTTTCTGTATACTGATCTCTTCAGATCGCTTGGCTCTAACTCTGATTTCAGCTGTCTGTTGCCAGTACAAGTTGGAAATGATACGAATATCCTCTCGTCTCATACCTACGGACAACAAGACTAATAATAATATACGTCCCTTATTAAACAAGTAATTTACAAAAGTAGCATATGCTTTTTTACTACCATGGAAATGATTTTTTAATTTATTTTTTGGGTAGTTAGATTGAAACTTAACTTGAAAAATATAGTTTAAAACAAAAGTTTTAAATATTTGAGTGATTTTATTTTCTCATATTATTCAGGGAAAAATTATATTATTATATTTTTAAATTACATAATTTTATTTTATTTTTTACTTTTTGGGATAAAAACTCGAACAATTTTTACATTTTGTATGCTTTAGCACAAAAACCTTTTGTGAATTTTTTACTTAAATATATTTTTTCCATCCGTTTATAAATTTTATTTTTTATTTTTTTTTATGGGTCTAGCATACGTGCTGCAGGGAAGTCCCTAAAGCGCTCCAGGAGCGGAATGTGTGCGGAAAAAAAAAAAAGCGATTCACGTTATTCTTGAATCGCTGTAAATTGCACTCGGTGAGAAACACAGCGCTGGGCAAATTGTTCCAAAGGGATGATTTCTCCATATAAAAATCTGCTTGAAAAGCGTTGTACGCGGAGTAATAAGCTGAACGTCATACGGATGTGAAGCACCAGCGCGACGTGTATTTCTAACATGCACCGCTTTGGGAGGAATTAAGCGGGCTACATCCTTCGAACACTTTCCATGAAAATACTTGTAGAACAGACTCAAGTCGCCAACCGTTCTTCGATGTTCCAGCGAATCGAGGCCGCCGGTCAGTTCCGGGTCTCCAATCAGACGAACAGCTCTTCTCTGAACAAAATCCAACAAATGCAGTGTATGTTTGGGAGCGGAGCCCCAAATATGGGAGCAGTATTCCATAGTTGGTCGAATTTGAGCTTTGTAAAGAATTAACAGTTGTTGTGGAGTGTAAAGCTTTCTGGTTCGAAATAATATTCCTAACTTTTGAGAAGCTCTCCTTGCTATGCCTGCAACATGTTCATGCCAGGACATATTTGCTCCCAAACTAACGCACAACAAATTGAGCGACGATGCTAGGGGAATGGAGTGCCCCGACATAATTATGTCGGGTTCAGCAACGTTAACTTTTTTAGGTTTTTGTAGCGTTAAATTCCACTTGGCTACTGTCACCCCAAGATAGAATTTCTTCCAGGTCTTTGTTAAGTTGAACGACCTCCTGCTGTCTGCGGATATTCGCCTGAGCAGCCGATGTCCGAGCGTTCAAAGTGAGCCTTGAGGCACACCGGCGTTGATTGTGAAGGTGTTAGAAAGAAATCCGTCGACCGCCACTCGTAAAGAACGCTCTCTGAGAAAGAAATGAGAGCCACAAACAGAACTTTTCAGACATACCACAAGAGCGTAGCTTAGCCAACAGTCCATCGTGCCAAACACGGTCGAATGCCTTGGATATGTCAAGAGCAACCGCTCGAGATTCTCCAAAGGATTCAATTGCGTTGTTCCAAACATGTGTTACATAATACAGAAGATCTCCTGTTGATCTATGTTTATGAAAGCCATATTGGTGATCGCTAATAATATTGAATCGTTCAAGATATTTTAGAAGATGCTGATTGATAACCTTTTCCATGACTTTCGATATTATTAAAAGCAGTGCGATTGGTCGGTAGTTATTTGGCAAGGTCTTCTTGCCTTTTTTAGGTATCGGCTGAACCGTGGCACATTTCCAGCAGGACGGAAATATTCCCTTTCTGCAGGATAGGTTGAAAAGTCTACAGAAAACTGGTGTTAGTTCCCTTGCACAGTTTTTGAGAACTATGGCAGGTATTCCGTCAGCGCCAGACGCCTTTTTGGTGTCTAGCTTCATTAAAATACGCTTTATGATACGCTGTCTGAAGACAACATCGGGCATCTTTGACTGTAATATGGGAATAGTAGGTGGTGTTTTTCCTTACTTAAGTATTCTAATCTTATACGTAGAAAAAAATCACGATTTAAAAAGGTTTTAAATTATTTTTATATTCTTTACAATGTTATAAAAGGAAAATGATAGTATGATAATAAATTTTTAAAAATCTCAATTCTGTCCTAAATTTTTTACGTTGGTATTTTATTTATTAGTGTTTTACAACAAAATTCTATATAATGCTCAGGTAAACACCTCGAATCTTTTAAAACTTTGAAAATCATTTTTTGTTTGAAGTTAAATAACTTAAAAATTTCTGATGCGAAGAGAAAATCACAGAGTTTCCAAATTTTTAATTTATTTTGGTGTACGTCAAAAACACGCACAATTCCGGACTGACATGTTACTTCCTATAGATTTTTCAAAAACACGCACTGAATTTATTGATGTGTAAAATTTTGTAGAAGATCTGTAACTGATAGCTAGATTTTTTTCATGCAATATGTATTTTTTATATATGCGCAAAGCCTAAAGTTACTGTTGTAATTTAAAATAACTTACAAAAATATTAAAACCCAAAATGTTTGTCACGTTATAAACATCTTTATAGTACTATTTTACGCGACAACAAATATTTAAATCTATCAAATAATAAACAAATTGTAAAATACAAAATATTTAAAAATTGGCATTAAATAAATTGTAGTTATGTCAACATTACGCCACTGTACGCAAGTCGACGTTTATATGCAGGCAATAAGGCCACCCTCTTTGGCGCGGGACAGGCTGTGCCTTTCCGGGAGCAGCTGTTACAACGTGCACCCCATCCTACAAGAATGCCTGGAATTGAAAATTATTCACTGCCTCTGATACGTAATTGAAATACCTCTTGTCTGTTTGCTTATTGTACTCTTGATTTATGTTTGTCCGAAACACTGGCGTCTAATTCTACTGACTAAAAATTGGAATTTTTCATGCATAACGTTGTGGCAAAATCAATTTCTTGAAAAATATTTTTATATTTAAAAAAATGTCCAGCTTTTTATTTTCTCTCCAACAAAATTACTCATACTTTTTAATTTAAAGAACAAAAAGGCTACGTTATCCTTTTAATACAAATATTTTCAATTTTTTTTTAAATTTTGTCCTAAAAAATTTTGTCCCTAAACAAGTACTGTAGAATATGGGATGACGCTTTCCATATAAAAGACTGCTTGAAAAGCGTTGTACGCGGAGTAACAAGCGGAGTAACAAGCTGAACCTCATACGGATGTAAAGCACCAGCGCGACGTGTATTTCTAACATGCACCGCTTTGGTAGGAATTAAGCGGGCTACATCCTTCGAACACTTTCCATGAAAATACTTGTAGAACAGACTCAAGTCGCCAACCGTTCTTCGATGATCCAGCGAATCAATGCGGTCGGGTCCCCAATTAAACGGACAGCTCTTCTCTGAACAAGATCCAACAGATGTAGTGGGAGCAGTATTCCATAGTTGGTCGAATTTAAGCTTTGTAAAGAATTAACAGTTGTTGTGGGGTGTAAAGCTTTCTGGTTCTAAATAATATTCCCAACTTTTGTGAAGCTCTCCTTGCTATGCCTGCAACATGTTCATGCCAGGACATATTTGCTCCCAAACTAACGCCCAACAAATTAAGCGACGATGCTAGGGGAATGGAGTGCCCCGACATAACTATGTCGGGTTCAGCAACGTTAAGTTTTTTTGGAAGTTAAATTCCACTTGGTTACTGTCACCCTAAGATAGAATTTCTTCCAGGTCTTTGTTAAGTTGAACGACCTCCTGCTGTCTGCAGATATTCGCCTGAGCAGCCATTGTCCGAGCGTTCAAGGTGAATGAAGAGACAAGTGTACTGTCATCTGCAAAGCTGTAGATTGGATTCCCGGTCTTTTCCAGCAGATTGTTAATGTAAATATAAATCTTTCTAGTATGAAATACTATTCCTAGCTTTTCAGAAGCTCTCTTTGCTATGCATGCAACATATTTATACTAAGATATATTTGCTTCCAAGTTAACAGCCAGTAAGTTAAGTGACGATGCTAGAAGGATAGAGTGACCCTACATAACTATGTTGAGTTCTGCAACGTTAACTTTTTTAGAAAAAACTGCCGCCTGAGTTTTTGTAGCGTTAAATTTTACTTGTTTATGGCCACGCTAAGATAGAAATTTCTTCAGACCTTTGTTAAGTTGCACAACTTCTTGCTGTCTTGCATAGGTATTTTATTGTTGGACGTTCAAGGTAAATGAAGAAACAAGCATGCTGTCATCGGCAAAGCTATAGATTCGATTATTGGTCCTTTTCAGCAGATTGTTAATGTAGACGGTAGTTGTTTAGCAAGATATTTTTGCCTTTTTTGGGTATGGGCTGAACTCTAGTGCACTTCCAGAAAGAATGAAAAATCCCATTTCTGTAGGTTGAACAGCCTATAAAAAACTGGTGTTAGTTCGCTCGATTATCTTTCGAGTATTATGACAGGCATGCCATCAGAGGTAGAAGATCTTTTGGTGTCTAGCTTCATGAAAATAAATTTTATGAGAATCCGTCTGAAGACAATAGCGGGCATCTTTGACTACCTGTTGGAAATAATAGATGGGGTTTTTCCCAGTAACCAGTAGAGTGTGAAGCAAGGAGTTCTGTTAACAAGTTGGCTTTCGTAACAGAGTTGTTTCAATCTTATTATGTGATCGTGCATGTGGTTATATAGTGGTTTTAGTGAGATTTTGACTAGCACTCTTAGCGACTGACCAAAAAGACTTGGAATTGTTTCCTAAACTTTTCTGCATGTCATGTGTTCTTATGAGTGACTTTATCGAAGATATAGGTAAGGTATATATATATATATATATATATATATATATATATATATATATATATATATATATATACATATGGGTCATTCCATGCCAAATCGACCACTTTTGACCCCGACCCCTTTCGATTTGGCTGAAAGTTTTTTTTTATCTTTTTCTACCCTATGAAAAACGGTTCTCAGAATTTTTTCAAATTTTTTTGCCCTCCTCAAAAAAAGTTATGAATTTTTCAAAAAAAAAAAGGATTGCTCTTTTTTTTCAAATTACCATAACTTTGTCAAAAATTGGCCGATCGAGACTTTTTTTTTTAAATTTTCGTAATTAAATGTACTTTTTAAAAAAAAAATACAAAAAAATTTTTGGAAAATAAAATCTATGAAATTTTTGCCTTGTTTGAGAAAAACCGTCAAGTTTTTGAAGTTCGCCATTTTTTTTTCTTAAAAAAAACTTCAATCAATTCTGCAGTTATCCCCGCCAATTCCAGAGTGGGCCGAATTTTTTTTCTATTTTTTTTTAATTGAAAAAAAAAATTTCAGTTTTTCACAATTTTTTAATTTTGTTTTTTTTGGAAACTTTCTTTATATATTAAAATAAATGCAAGTAAATGATTTCACGGTATATTATACTTAATTTATAGTCTAAACTTACAACTAATGACTAGGATTCTACGTTTGATACGATTAATCTTCAATGTTTTTAATACTAATTCAACAAATAATTTATTTCATTTTTCTTTGGCCTTCAAATGTTTTACATATTCTGTGTTCATTCGAATTTCAAAAATTTCTAACATATAAACAACCATCTGTGTCTGGAATTACACTGTGTAATTGCTGAGTTTCCGTAATTGGTTTTGTTTTCAAAAATCGGTCATTCAAATCATTCACAGCTTTATTTTAATCCTCTTCTGGGGAAAACTTAACCGTTATATTTGGAAGGATATCCGGTACAGAAGTCCAATCAAAGAGTTCATGAGGTGTAGTTATTTGTTTTTCAACCACTAGTTGGAGACTTACTCTCACTGCTAGTCGTTTGATAGTGCCACCAATACCGTCGCACGGACCTTTCCCATGGGCGGTCGCGAAAAAATGCCATTCAGCAGGTATGCCAAAATCACTTGCATAATAATATAAATTGACAAAGTTTTTGAATTGTTGAGGAGCCCCATTCGAAAAATAATAAACCTGGTTAACACTTTCAGAAAAACTTTTCAAAAAATCAGTAATTATTCCGATGAAAACATGAACAGCGACGGCATCATGATTATTACAATCTGAAATAATCACTAGACTTCTGTGTTCAAGTTCGTTATTTACTTTAAAATAAATAACAACCGGAAAAATCGTTGTTTGATTATTGTTTCAGTGAAAACCAGATGCCGCATTCTGTACTACGAAAGCATAATTTTCTGCAAAATCACAAATAATGATAAATTCATTTGGTTTTAATGATTCTTTCAATGCTTTCAAAAATTTGGCTTGTTCTTTAGAGATGAATGAGTGAGGTAAAAGAGTTTTCAACTCACTACAACAATCTTCCACAAATTCATCTGTTGGCTTAATAAAAGTTTCTAAACTTCTTCTTGGCTTCGATATCCAGTAATTGATATTTTCGATTTCATTGTTATGGAAACTTGTCAGTAAAGTGTTAGTTAATTCATCTACTCCTGGACAGTTTTCACACCTACCTAAGTAACATTGAAACGACGGAGCCTTACATATAATTATGCTTAAACAATCGCTGTAGTGTTTTATAGGTTTTTCCGTATTTTCCGTTAAAGAATGAAAATTTCCACCTAAAATGAAAGTAATTCAATTAACAGAAAATTCACGTATTTATAAACATAAATTAATTTGATAATTACCAAGCGTCATTAACTTAACATTCTGATGAATTGTACAAACACAGATCGTATGTGTTCCTCTTGCTTCTGCAAACACACAATGTTTCGGTCGCAAAGAGGCGAATACAACTTTCTCTGCAGCGTATATTTCACGAAAACATTGGTATAGTTCTTTTAAGTTCGAAAGGATGAGTCTTTCTTGGACGTGTACTCGATTGCCATCGTCATTTCGAATTGAAACAAAATCTTTCATGCCTGGCATCGGAGCACTATACTCATCATCGTTATAAAAATTCACAATTTTTAATTTTACTTGATCCGAAATTGTCCTACCTATAAAAAAAAGGTGTTAAGAAATTAAGTCTTCAGTGATATTTAAAACATTTATTTTACGTTATATATACCTAATTTCGATTCAGGTGTTGAAAGTATCCCTTTTTCTTCAATCAAGTTCTTAGCTACCCTTGACATATGCCTTGATGTATTCATAGTTTCACAAATACGCCTTTCACTCCATTTTACCGGTAATAAAGTTAAAATTTGTATTTTCGAGGATTTTTCTGTTTTTTCATCGTTGAATTTAGCGTGCGGCATTTCAATTAAAGAGCGAAAATTGTCACCATCGTCATCAATTGATTCCTCATCGGTAGAAGAGAGTAGAACCTTTTTCAAGCTATCGGAAATCTGATTTATTTTGTTGTTCAAAAAGTGATTATCATTTAATTTTTTTGATGGAATCGGTGATTGATTTAACAATTGTAATGCATGATTTATTATTGGCAATTGAGTTGCAGCGCTGACTTGTGGTGCAGAGCTTGATTGTGAATCTAAGGATTCACTATTGAACAACATGGAACTTTAAAGAAAATAATGAGGTATGTAGTTGCTAGAAATGTATTTAAGTAGCCACAAACTGATATGCAGAGAAAGAACCTTCAAATAAATAACTTTAAAAATCTTACGGAATGATAACTGCAGATCCGTGGCCGTCGTGTAACTGTCACTATCAGTCTGATTATGATTATCATTGTCACTTGAACTATTTTCATGGTCACTTACATTATTATAATTATCATCAAAATTATTATTATCACTATTATTTGTTTGTTGCTTAACTAACTCTGAAGTTTTTTTTCGACACGAATTACATAATAAATAACTTAATTCCAACGTCATTTTCATAATGTCAGTCGCTGGACATAAACCAATTTGTTTGAAATGATATTCGAACCCAAAAGGATTACAACATCGATCAAATTGTTTTTTCGATGCCACAATGCAAGAAATGCTCCGATCAAATTATTGAAAAAAATGTAGACTAGGATAATCGAAACAATTAACACTTTGATCAAAGACACATTAGAAAAGTATTCATAAAATAGATAAATTGTTCTTTTCCAACAAACGTGATAACAAAACACTTTCAATAAACACTGAAACACATGACAGATACATAGGTTATGATTTGGATCTCAATATAAAGTAGTGGTAGGCTATGAAATAGAATAGATTCGCGTGGATCTAGTGAATTGGCTGTAGGTAAGTCTGTGATTGTCATGCCCTAGCTTATCGATCTAATTAATGTGTTGAATTTGAATACTATTTATGTCAGATTAAAATTTATTATAATATGCTTGGAAATTATTTTATAATGTGAAACACAATTATAGTGAACAAAATTATTCAAACGCCAAATTATTCGTTGAATTAGTATTAGTATTAAAAACAGTGAATGTTAATCGTATCAAACGTAGAATCCTAGTCATTAGTTGTAAATTTAGACTATAAATTAAGTATAATATACCGTGAAATCATTTACTTGCATTTATTTTATTATATAAACAAAGTTTCTAAAAAAAAAAAATTAAAAAATTGTGAAAAACTGAAATTTTTTTTTTCAATTAAAAAAAAAATAGAAAAAAAATTCGGCCTATTCTGGTATTGGCGGGGATAATTGCAGAATTGATTGACGTTTTTTTTAAGAAAAAATTAAAAATAAAAAATGGCGAACTTCAAAAAATTGACGGTTTTTCTCAAAAAAGGCAAAAATTTCATAGATTTTATTATCTAAAAATCTTTTTGTATTTTTTTTTTAAATTACATTTAATTATCAAAATTTTGAAAAAAAAAAACGTCTCGATCGGCCAATTTTTGACAAAGTTATGGCAATTTGAAAAAAAAAGAGCCATTTTTTTGAAAAATTCATAACTTTTTTTGAGGTGGGTAAAAAAATTTGAAAAAATTCTGAGAACCGTTTTTCATAGGATAGAAAAAGATAAAAAAACTTTCAGCCAAATCGAAAGGGGTCGGGGTCAAAAGTGGTCGATTTGGCATGGAATGACCCATATATACGAGTATATATATATATATATATATATATATATATATATATATATATATATATATATATATATATATATATATATATATATAATTAGTATATCGCTTACTCGACCCCTAAGTAGGGATGATTTTTTCCAATATTTTAGTAGTTAGCGTTACATAGAATAACAATAGGTAAATTTATTAATAAGTTTATTGTCAAACATGATAGACTTTAAAAGTTTGGGGAGAGGTAAGGTTAGAGGGGTTAGTTCAAATATATCATTTTGCACAAACTTTTCGTGGTTTAAGAGTCGAAAATTCGGAAAATTATATTATTTTTTTAATCGAACTGGTATGTAAAGGGAAGTGATTATATATATTATGAAATAACTTTATAATTTGTATTTGCAAGGAAAGTACTGAGTAAATAACTAATTAATTAACATAATTTTGGAAATATTACTTCAGCTTGAATCTAAGGAGAAAAAATACTTAGTAATCTCGGTTTGCAGAGGTGTAGTAGAGAGATAAGAATTAATAAAGGGTTTATTTATTATAAATTTTGAGTAGATATATGTGTTTTTTAAAGATTTTCCACAGATATTTAAGTAAATTAATTAAAATTTATAAAAAATTCGCTACAATTAAGTTGTAGATTCCCTAAGGAGGCTTTTTGCGTATTAGGCTCTTAAGGCAATTGTAAGAGTTTTAACAATGCGCATAAATAATTTTAAGTATACCAAAGTTGTATTTATTTGAGTGTGCCATCTCATATATTTTTCGTCCAAATGATAGAGCTTGTTAATACAGATTCAGAAATGTAAAGTATAATATCTTTTACAATCATTAAATATAGTAGTCTGAACACAAATTCAGTAATGTAAAGTATATCTTTTACAATTTTTAAACATAGTATTCTGAACAGAAATGGCATCAAGATAATTAATAATGTAGAAATAAATAAAGAAGTTAATTCCAAATTTGCGAAAAAATTAAATTATATAATATTATGTAATTAGTACCCATAATTGCCCTGTCGTTAATTCCACAACCACACCATTCAATAATGAAAGGTATTTGGAAAGAACAGAAACAATCTAGTTTTACTCAAAGCATTATTTCTAGAATTAACTAACTAATTATAATCTAAACCGAGCTTAAACTTTGCAGGATAACTTACCAACATATCAAAAATAAATGCATGAACATTTATTTAGTCGTCCTGAAATTATAAACGGAGTTGTTTGGTTTTCATTGTAATATGATGTTTTTTTTCCTGATTTTTTTTATTGTTCCGTGCGGAACACTTGTAAGATTACTTCGGTGTCAGTATGTTCGTCCGTCCGTTCGTCCGTCAGTCTGTCACATCCGATTTTCTCCGAAACTAGTTGATATATTAAGTTGAAATTTGGTAATAATATAGAAATTGATGGCTTCATCAGAGCCGTGTAGTTTTGAAAGTTAAAGTTTGACTTAAGGGGTTAGTTTTGGGGGATGAAATCGGAAGTGAAATTTTTTTTATTAGGTCATCGTATGGGGTGTCAAATGAAAGCTTGTAAAAACACGAGTTCAAAAATATATATAATGTAATACGAGGCTGGTTTGAAAAGTCCGTGCAAAGTCCGAGAGATGGCACCACCGGCGCGTATCGAGGTCATGTTTAGTTAGTAGTATCTCTTGAATGAACGCACACCAAGTTTCAGCCATATTGGTCTATTTCTTTGTGTTTGGCATTCGTATGAATCAAGGAAGGCGAGTGATTTTCAAGAAATGGACGAAAAAGAATTTCGTGTGGTGATTAAACATTACTTTATGAAAGGCAAAACGCCTCAGGAGACTAAAGAGAAGCTTGATAAACATTATGGTGACTCTGCACCTTCGATTAGAACAGTTTATAAGTGGTTCCAAAATTTTCGGACTGGCCATATGGGCACAAGTGACGCTGAACGTTCTGGACGGCCTGTGGAGGTTACGACTCCAGAAATCATTGATCAAATCCATGATATGGTGATGGATGACAGAAGAGTTAAGGTGCGTGAGATTGCTAGTGCTGTGGGCATCCCGACCGAACGGGTACATAATATTTTGCATAAACATTTGGACATGAGAAAGCTATCCGCAAGATGGGTGCCGCGATTGCTCACGCTTGACCAAAAACGGAATCGTGTGAAGTGTTGCAAGGATGGTTTGCAGCTGTTCCAGAAGAATCCGGAGGACTTTAAGCATCGTTTCGTCACTGTAGATGAAACATGGATACATTAATATACTCCTGAGACCAAACAACAATCTAAACAATGGGTTACCAAGGGGGAATCTGCACCAAAAAAGGCGAAGACCGTTCCTTCGGCCGGAAAAGGTTATGGCGACTGTTTTTTGGGATTCGCAAGGGATAATCCTCATCGACTATCTGGAAAAGGGTAAAACTATTACAGGTGAATATTATTCATCGTTATTGGACCGTTTGAAAACCGAGCTGCAAGAAAAACGCCCGCGATTGGCCCACAAGAAAGTCCTTCTCCATCACGACAACGCACCAGCACACACCTCAGCAGTCGTGGTCGCAAAATTAATGGAAATAGGATTACAACTCGTTTCACATCCCCCCTATTCTCCAGACTTGGCTCCCTTGAACTACTATTTGTTCCCCAATTTGAAGAAATGGCTAGCGGGACAAAGATTTTATTCAAACGAGGAGGTGATTGCAGACACTAATGGATATTTTGCAGACTTGGACAAATCCTATTATTCGGAAGGGATCAACAAACTAGAACATCGTTGGACGAAGTGTATAAGCCTAAAAGGAGACTATGTCGAAAAATAAAAAAGGTTTACCCCAAACACATAAGTAGTTTTTATTTTTGCACGGACTTTTCAAACCAGCCTCGTACTTTTCTTTATATTATTTTTAAAGAATCGCAAAAAATTGCTGTCCCCCACCTTATCTCGAAAAGTACTGATCAAAAAAATTTTAAAAAATTCTGGAGTATTCTTCACAAGGTGTAAATTGAACGAAAATTATCACGAGTGCATTACCTTTAATAATTTCTCTGGTTTATAAAAAAAACAAAAATTTCGAGGTCATCAGTTTTCAGTAAAGATCGGAAACAAACTTTGTTGAAAACTCATCTTGGGTCTGTTTTGTGGGTAAGTCACTGATCATTTTATACCTTTGTAACAAGAATTTTTATGTTAAAAGCAATCAACGTACGAAACACTAATTGCGCAAGTTCAACTTTTACTTGACCGATTATTTTTTATTGAGATAATAAACAAGTGTTTTTTTTATCGCTCACCTCCCCGCCTCAGTAGGGATTTTATCCTTTTTCGATATCCTAAGGATATCGGCGAGGATGTCGTAACACCCGTCAACGTTGTCCAAATGCAGAAATATGCATTTTTGTATTTTACGTCATCTTTTAAACAACACGGTAGTGCTGCCACGGACGTTATTTGCATTTCTGCAAACAAGTACTACCTATGTACGTGGCCAGGCCAAATATACTTAAATAAATTAATAAATAAGTATACTGACCTGCGGAACTGAACCCTCGACCTTCTGCACAGTAGCAAAGTACTACGCCACCGAGCCACGGCCAGCTACATACTTAATTGTATAATTATTTATAATAAAACTTATAAGGGATTAGAGGAGAGGTGGAGAAGGTTAAAGGGGTTGTTTAGTATATAAAGTGTTTTTTCAAGCTTCTGGGAGTCAAGGAATATGAAAATGAAGTTGTTTTTTAATTACTTTCAATTTTAAAAGGGAATAACCGGCAAGTGCAAGTCGGACTTACGCAATTAGTAGTCCGTATGTTGATTGCTTTTAAAACAAAAATTTTTGTTACAGAGGTATAAAATGATCAATGACTTCACAAAACACACCCCAATTGAGTTTTCAACAATTTTTTTTCTGATCTTTACTGAAAGCTAATGACCTTGAAATTGTTGTATTTTTTATATACCAGATAAGTTATTAAAGATAATGCACTCGTGATATTTTTTGTTTAATCTACACCCTGTGGAGAATATTCCAGATTTTTTTAAAGTTTTTTAATCAGTACTTTTCGAGATAAGGGGGGAAGATAGCGATTTGCGAAAGTGTGCACAAGTATTACATTATATATATTTTTGAACTCAGATTTTTACAAGCTTTCATTTGACACTCCACTCGATGACCTGGTAAAAATTTTTTTCTCACTTCTGATTTCACCCCCCAAGTCAAAATTAAACTTTCAAAACTACATGGCTCTGATGAGCCCACCAATTCCTATACTAGTGCCAAATTTCAACTTTCTATGTCAAATAGTTTCGGAGGAAATCGGGTGTGGAAGATGGATAGACAGACATAGAAGTGATCTTATAAGTGTTCCGTACGGACCACTAAAAAATGGTAACAATTTTAGGTCAGTCTTATTAATAGTAGTAAGGAATCTTAAAAATGCCAAAGAATTTCCAGTTCTTCATTTTTGTAGCTTTCCTGTTCCTGCGTTTAAACGTTGCTTGATTTAAGATATGGTTATATATTATTAAAACTAGGAATTCTTTCTTGACCTCAGTAAAGTCTTGTATATTACCGTTGGGCTTGCTTTTTGATATCCCAGTTCTAATAAATCTTTCTTATATATCCCGTTTCTCACTCTCCGAAAAAAGCCTAACACTTAGTTTTAACTTACTACTATCAAAGACCCTAATATCCTTATATTACATTCGCTATATATATATATATATATATATATATATATATATATATATATATATATATATATATATGCCATTGTCAATTTAAGTTATTGTCGAACGTGCGTAATCAACTTTGATAAAGTTAGAAACCTCGTTTTTTCTTCTGTATTTTGCATACACATAGGGCTATAAAAATATATATTCGTTTCTAGAATTAACAGTTCTATAAAAACTGAAAAATAATATAGAAGGTATTCCATTAAAACAATATAATCCTTTTGGTATAACGTTATGGGTGATTGTTCCTGTTTTAACTCCATAAAAAAATTTTTAGAAACGCAACAACGGTATTTAACATTTTTGCCTAATTATTTATATAAGCTAGTTAGAGTCATGGTTCACTTATAATCAACTTTCGCTTGAGAGATAACTCTAAAAAAAACTAAAGTATTCGTTCTAGAGTTATAACAGGAAAAAATACATTCACACACACACACATATATATATATATATATATATATATATATATATATATATATATATATATATATATATATATATATATATATATATATATATATATATATATATATATATATATATATATATATATATATATATATATATATATATATATATATATATATATATATATATATATATTATTATATATATATATATATATATATATATATATATATATATATATATATATATATATATATATATGTATATGTATATATACACTCCTGGACAAAATAAACGCAACAATATATTAAATCATACAAATCTCTATAATTAATTTTAATAATTTTTTTTATGAACATTAGTTACACTAAAAGTTATAAAAAACTTATTCGGATACTTTAAAAGTGAATTAGCTACCAAATTTCTCTGTAAGATTCGATAAAATTATTCTTAAGACCTAATAACAAAATCGTTGAAATTATGTAATAATGAAAAAAATAAACTGGGACACTAGTAGCAAAATTAATGGTGTAACTGGGACACTAGTAGCGTGTGTTGCCTCCTCTACTTCGGATGACGGCGTTTATGCGCCTAGGCATGCTTCTAATTAAATTTTAGATAAAATCTTGAGGAATTTGCTCCCATTCTGTGATAACTGCATTTTCAAGTTCCTTCAGGTTTCTAGATGCAGGTATATTACGTTTCACATTTTTC
The DNA here is from genome assembly GCA_019049505.1 of Pachyrhynchus sulphureomaculatus. Classification (NCBI taxonomy): domain Eukaryota; kingdom Metazoa; phylum Arthropoda; class Insecta; order Coleoptera; family Curculionidae; genus Pachyrhynchus; species Pachyrhynchus sulphureomaculatus. The sequence goes on from CM032446.1 coordinate 143,500,215, forward strand.
TTAAGGTAATCCCATTCTATCGAATTCAGATCCGGACTTTTTGGTGGCCATTGCATAATCGGTATATCAACTTGATTAAGATAATCGAGTACCTCCCTAGCCACGTGAGGTCGAGCGTTGTCTTGCATAAACAGGAAATTGGGCCCCACAAAATGACCGAAAGGCATCACATGTCCTATTACAATATTCTCAAGATAGTAGTCAGCATTCATGGATCTCATACGGACAGGAACTAACTCTGTGCGACCATCAAAGCAGATGCCACCCCAGAACATAACACAGTCACCGCCGAATGGAATCCTTGCAGAGATATTGCAAGGAGCAAACCTCTCTCCTGGTCTTCGCCATACTCGCTCACGACCATCTGGATGTTTTAGACTAACCCTAGTTTCATCTGTGAAGAAAACTTGTTTCCAATCATCCACAGACCAGTTTTCGTGATTTCGAGCAAAACGTAACCTGGCAACTCTGTTCTCTCTACTAAGCAAGGGCTCAGTGGCTGGCGTCCTACTGTTTAATCCAGCTTCATCATTTAACTGTCTTCTAACTGTTTTAGAAGAAATTGTGACATTGCGAACAGCTTCGAGTTCGTTTCGTATTATAGAACTAGTGACAGTCCTGTTTCTTAAAGCATATTGTCTTATAAAACGTTCATCTAGGTCGCTAGTGCATCGTTTTCGCCCTTGCTCTAGCCTTCTAGAATAAATTCCTACTTCATTCAAGCGTCTTACCATACGACTTATTGTGGAACGATGTTTGCCTAACAAATTGGCAAAATAACTCTGACAATATCCCTCGTCCAATAAAACTGAGGCTCGCACTACCTCGTGTTCAGTTAAATTCCTTGTTCGATTCATTTTTCTAATTCTTCGTGGTAAAAAATAAAACGTATTACTTTGAAAAAGGGAACAATTTATAAGCTTACTTTTAACGAAAATCTATATCGCATTATTACAGAAAATTGTTTATCTTGTAAAAAATTCTTTAAAACTGTAAATCTAAACGAATTGTTTTGATTTCGGTCATGAACAACGAAACAAAATATGCATAGCCTACTATCCAAATACTCGATAAACTTTAAAACTGACATAAGAAAAAGATAAATTAATTTTCAGATTGTTGCGTTAATTTTGTCCAGGAGTGTATATATATATATATATATATATATATATATATATATATATATATATATATATATATATATATATATATATATATATATATATATAGTACTACATTGGTTGATGATCCGGTATTTTTAAACAAAATGATCGCATTAATTTATCAAAATAAATCCATTCTCTTCTTCAAGCATCCATATACGTATAACCATTATAAATAGAGTATGCAGTAGTAAATCTTTTTTCTCCAGGGTATATTTCCGTTGTACCATAAAAGACAAGAGTAATTCCTAGTTATACTCCAGTAAATAAACTGGGGAAGTAGGATTATTGCTGAAAAATTACTGTGGCTTTTCTACAGTCGCTCAGATAAGTATTTGTCGATTATTTAGCTTTGGAGTAGAAGAGATTGGTGAAATTTTTAAAACGATAAATATTTCTACTCGTAATACTACTAAATAGATGATTTTACTGAAATTACTTATTTCCCAGAAAAGTTTTCGTATATGTAAAAATTTCAGACCTAATCACAATTAAAAGTTTAGACTGGCTTGAAATTTAAAGTATTTTTTTTACAATTTCTTTTTTTTTGGTATCTAAAAAAATATTATTTTTGTTAAAAGATGTATTTCATTATTTTGATGTTAATAATAAGTGTTTTTAAAATCAATGCTAGACTTTGTTTCCTAACAAAATTTAAAGGAGTTTAAGCAGCAGATTCTTACTTATCAGAATTCTTGTATCTATAATGCTGCCATTGTTACGCCGTGTCCATGTTAATTAAATTATCATAATCATGAGTACGGGTAAAGCTATAGTAGTTTAGATGTATCTATTAAAACATACATATTTTAGAAACTTACGAGGAAACTGACACAATTTTGGTTCTTTTCCTGATTTACCATATGTTTTGAAACTACCAGACAAAACACATGGCTTTAAGTTAAAATTAAAATAAATATATTACTTACTAGTGTTAAAGTGAAGAGAGCCGCTGTTAATTAATTGTATATTTAAAATGCATTCAAAATTGGTCCAAGATATCCCGAACAACCACACATTAAGTTTCGTGTGTTTTGGGTTTCAATTTTAATCTGTTTACTCAGAAATCAACCGGATGGTCGGTACCGATTTCAATGAAATTTAATAGAGTAGTGAAAAATAAGCAACATAGGCTTAAGGTATGTGAAGTTATGTCAGAATGAATCAAAAACGAAAAGATTTCTTAAAACTAAAATACATTACCAACTGAAAATGGCATGAGGCAACGGGGGAAGAAGGGGAGAAAATAAATAATTTTTATGTACTATCGACCACAATATACAACTTATTTAATGATGTACTAAATACATTAGATATTAAAAAGGTATATTTTTGATTTTTTTTAACTGCCTCTATATTTACTAAAAAATTTTGTTTCAAATTTGGACTTTGGGAACTACATATAAAGATGAATATAAAATATATTATCCCTCTAAATATGAGCTGCTATATATATCAAATTTACAAATTTTAGTTGATAATAATTACAATATTCCTTATAACAACCGACCTATGAATTTTTTTCGAACAAAACTATGTAAAGAAAATTATTTTTTTGTAGTGCGTATTTGAAACTTTTTTGGAACCTAAAATAATATTATTTTAATAATTACATCAGCTTCTGATAACTCAATCGAGTTAAGTCAGTTTCAGCCAGATTTATTAAAAGAGTCGGAAAATTAATCCTGGTCTAGTTGTCATGGAATCTAAAACTTTTGGTTGTGCAGTGGATTCTTGTTTTTGAGAATGTTCTATTTTTTACTTTAAATATCCCCAAATAAAAAAGTTCATAAAAAAATTTGTGATAAAAATTAGGAATGAATACCTTGGAACAGGTAGGAAAATAACTGTTTTTAGAATTTTAACACAATATATTATTTTTATAAATTTAATCCTAAATGAAAATGGATTTTCTGGTTCACACCTTGATAGTCCCAGTTGACTTTCTAGTATTCTAGTCAATTGAAATATCTAACCACCATCCGAGATTTTTGCTTTTTTCACATTTTAGGGTTCCTAGATTGCGAAAAACATTTCCGATGGTCTGTCGGCCTGTTTGCACGATAATTCTCGAATGAACTGAGATATCAATTTCAAACTTAGTACATATGTAGAACCTCATCAGGAAATGTAGTCTGTAGTTTTTGAGCGATATCGTTTATAACTAAGGGGGGAAAGGAGTGAAGAACACTAAATTTTGTATGGTTTTAATAATAATATGGCAATTTTTACTCGTTTTTTGTTGAGAATATAAACAAGATAGCAGGGGTGAAAGAGATGGAGGATCTGATTAGAGGGGTTGTTTCGTATATATAGCGTTATATATCCTTTTCAAGGTTTTTGGAGTTGAAGAATTCAAAAATTTTGTTAGTTTTTCATTTTTAAAAAAATTTTAACCCAAAGGGGGGTGGTAGGGTGGGGGTCATTAAATATATAGTTTTAATAGTGTTTGCAGAATTTTTTCAGCTGTTTTAATTGATGTAATTATAATATAATATTATTTACAACAAAACATATAAGGGGTTAATAGGATAGATTGCGGGGTTAAAAGGGTTGCAGTGCTTTACGCCCTTTTCAGGGTTTTTGGCCTGTAGGAATATGAAAATTAAGGTTTTTTTTATTACTAGGAATTTTAATAGGGCAAGGGGGTGAAAGAGATTAGAGAATCTTGTAGAGTTCAATATAAGAATTTTTCCAGATCTTTTTGGATGGGAGAGTGGGAAAATTTTAAGCATAATCATCAAACATATAAGGTGCCAAAGGGGATGCAGAAAGGAGGTAGAAGAGTGACTTCAAATTTTTCTTGTTATAAGTCTATTTCGGGGAAGTTTTCTGTCAGGAAATCGAAACATTACTTTTTTCATTACTGTTATTGTTAAAATAAAATGATGTATCTTTTCAATAGTATTCTGAGAATTTTTCCTGATTGTTGACTGGGACATTGGATGTTTAATATAAAATAATTTTTCTTTAGTAAAATATGTACAGGGTGAAAGGAATGAAGTAGGGGGCTAAATAGATGATTGCGTCAATATCGGAATATACTTCTATTTCATTTTTCTTATTTTTCCAGTATTAACCATTTAAATAGAAAGAAGTTGATTGCGATTTGATTACAGAGTAACCTAAAAAAAAATGTTGGGTTGAATATAGACCAAAATTTTAGAAACATAAACGGTTAAGTTGGCTGAAACGTACTTATAACCCAGCAGGGAAATTATTGTATTTACTTCCCTTGCTAGCTGGAAGTTTAGTATTTATGCGAAATTATCCTGGGAAATTTTAGTTTCTCTTCACGTCTTATTTTCTTATTTTCGTCGATCTGTCTATCTGACTGTCGGTCTGTCGACTTGTTGGCATGGTAACTCTCGAACAAGATAATAATATAATACCTGAAGTATGGATGAAACCTATAGTTCTTAACTGATACCCTTTCAGGGTGAAAGAGGTGAGAATTTATTACCATTTACTTGAGTATTTATTTTAGAACCACGTGTTTGTCAGGAAAGTACTGGGTGAATAAATTTACCGGTTTTTTACTAATTTACTATCGCTCTATAGTTTGAGTTTATAATAGTTCAAATAAATTTATTAAAATCAGATACAATTAGTTATATTGGATATTTAAAGATAAATTAATTTTCTCGACATTTTCTTAAGGAGTTACATACACCCGGGCACTGCAAAAAGTATGTATATTTTTAAAAAATATATTTTAAAGGTATTAAGTGAATAATACACAAGATTATATATTTGTATTGTACTTTAAATTATAAGATTTTTTGAAAGTATGTTTTAAATGTTAACATTAATTTTTATAGAGTTAAATGGACCAGTGATGAAAATTATGGCGCCTTCTTGTCTGCAGGATAACTTTAAAAAAATAATATAATCTGCAAAAATAAAAATTAATCTTGTCAAATAATGTAGTAGTTAAAAATCGCCGAAGGGTTTTATTTTCAAAAATGAAAAATTTACGGTGTTTCAAACTTTACTATGCAATTTTCGATCAAAAAATATATGTTTAATTATTTATAAAAAATTGTCTATAGAAAAATTTAAAAAACCTTTCGATATTTTGTAAAAAAAAGTAAATATTAAGATTTAAAAAAAAGTTAAAAAATATTAAAAATTGCAGACAGTGTCTGAAAACAGGTTGCAGTCCCAATCCGACTCCAGGTCACATTTGATGCTATAACTTTGTAATAGAATGGAATTTTCTTAATTTTTTTTTTAATAATTCCCCTGGTAAACAAAATTGTAACTTTGTCGTGGCACATGGACTTTTATGATATTTTTTACTTTAATAGGTGGTTGGCAGTAAAAACAAACATTAAACAAAAATCTGTTAGCCAAGAATTTTACTCTCTTAAGTATTTAAAATATTTCAAAAAACAATGACCTCCTAAACCAAAAATGTAAAAAAGTTTTATTATGAAGTTACGATCTAAGATTGTCTAGCAAATTTAGATCCTGGTTGGTCCCTTTTGATTGTCCAGCAGTAATCTGCCAACATATTTGGGTTCTATTTGCCCTGCTAACGTTTTCCCGTCTTAAAAATGTTCTGATGGAACCTTTCTTCGTGCTCATCGCTCAAAGTTCCCAAATTCTGAGGAAAAAAATCCAGGTGTGAGTCTAAAAAATGAATCTTGAGCGACATGTTGCAACCCAATGCTTGATAAGCCAACAATAGCTCGCTAATCAACTCTCAAGCTCTAACTCTTATGGTTACCCAAAAAATTTGCAACAACATTCTTAAAAGATTTCCATGCTGGTTTTTCTAAATCGCTCAATTTTTCTTCGAATACTGGATCTTTTATTAACTTGATTATTGATTGATTTGAGGTCCTACGAAAATAGCCTCTTTTATCTTTGCATCACTTATTTTAGGGGACTTTTCTTTTAGATACAAAAATCCACTTCCATTGCCTTTACAAAATTTTTGATCAGGCCTATTTTGATATGCAAAGAAGTACTTTAGATGGCGCTACAAGGGTTAAATACTTTACTTTTTTTTCCAGGAATTAAGGATGCACACGTAGGCCATATTTTTTTATGATATTGGTTTGTTCTGTCTCGACTGTCCCACATAAAAAGCAGCAGAATTTAGTATAACCCAGATTAAGTCCGAGTAATAGGGCAACAACTTTTAAATCGCCACAGATTTTGAAAGAATATATACTGTACTTGATTTTTTGAAGTAATAACATCATGTTTTCATAAGTTTCTTTTATATTAGCAGCATGGGCAGGTACAGAAGGAAGTATATTTTCGTTATTCAGTAACACTGCTTTTAGAGTTGTTTTAGAAGAGTCAATGAATAAACGCCACTTAAAATCGATTTCCAAAATCTTCATAATCCCATTTATATCATTACAATACACCAAGTCCCCGTCTTGCGAAAAGTATGATCTGAAGTGTTGATCACGATTTTGAAAATAGTTGATTTTTGTTTCATGATGTAGCAAATTCCTTCCTTTAATCGAGATCCTAATAGTTCTTACTGCTTTTTTGACATTTTAAATCGCGAACCAAATCATTTAGGTCTCCTTGAGTTATCAAGTGTGGCTTGGTTAGAATTTCTTCAAACTCAGAGTCATCGTCCTCATCAACACATTGGCTTGAAGTGGGGGATTATGTATCGTCAATCTCAACGGACGCAGATGCAACTGGTATAGGCAAATTTTCACTATGAGGGACTAGTCTCATGGCTGAAGGTAAATTAGGGTAAATAACTTTGTGTTTTTTCTTGAAATTTATACCATTTACGTCAGTAAGACAAAAATAGAATCCGAAATGTGATCTCTTGGTTCGGTCCAAATCATTGGTACAGCAAACGGCATATGACCGGACCATTTCTTCCAATTGGTTAAATTCTTCACACACGTTATGCAACAAATATGAGGGGCCCAGGATTTGTCTCGATGGGCCACAGCGAAACCAAAATACCGGTGATAACTCTCCAAGACTAGTTTTGTAAAATTTCGTCTTTGTTTTTTGAAAGTCAGTTCACCACAAACATAACAAAAAGAGTTAGGATCGTTACTATACTTTCTCGACATGTTAACGCAGTTAATAAATCACAATATATTTATGAAATTACAGACAAAGAGTTTTATGACTAATTCTTCGCGAACGTTCCTTTGCTTTTATTGCCGTAGTACTAGTTATAAGTATTATCGTATCGCAAGAAAACTGCAGTTTAATAATGAGGGTAGTTAGCTAAAACAGTATTAGCTATCAAAGTTCGTGTGGCATGACTAGTGTTGACCAGTGATTCTTAAAAGTATAGAAAATAAAAATCTATAAAAAAAATCGAATTTTTGACAATTCGACGTGTATGTAATCGCTTAAATGCGAGTATCAGCAGCTTAACCAAATTAGTGTCAGCCAAATATGTTAGTCTCCTTTATAGTTATTTAAATATAGATGGAGTGGAATTGCTACCTTGATATTTTATAAATTGTAAATATGCATGCCTACTATATTTTTGGAAAATATTTCTTAATTATTCATCTCCTTTTTTATCAGCCTAATGCATGTAGGTGAAGGTAGAAAAATATTATCATTTTCCGATTTCCTTTTGATGTTATAACGTACCATTTAAAATATTTAGATTTTTTGAATTGCAAAGTCGAAACTATCTAAAATAAATTTTTCAGAGATACTTCCCTACAACGCTGAAGATGTTCCCGTAGCTCGAGAATTTCTTCACAAAGTTGTCAATGGTTTACCCAATTTTTTCAAAGAGAAAGTGCCTTCGAGTAATTATTTTATTTCTTTATTAATTATATTATTTTATAAAAAGGATCATTTAAGAAACATGTGACAATATACTTTTTTTAAAAATTTGTATCCGTTACAAATATAATTTACAAATTCATTGCTAGTGTTTCGTATAACCGTTTTGTATAGAATATATAAGTTCAAAACAGAAAGATTTTTTTTTTGGAAAGTAACACTCATTAGACTCGATTTAAGTCGTTCCTTGGATCTCCAGAAACAATTATTCACAGCTAAACACGACTTTTTTAAGAACCTGTTTTTTGCAGCTTCATATGCAAATTTTTACGGAAAAAATGGAAAAACTCGCTAAATTGCTGTAAAAAGCGTCAAAAATCAATATATAGTGTACCTTATTAAGTTTATCTATTTGATTTATTAAAATTATTCATTGTGAATTCTAATAACGTTTCCCTCTTTTATATAAAGGCCATTTTTGCCCAGTTTTTGACCATTTTATATCTTTTAGTCAAATTAACGTCCAGGTACACTTTCTAAATCTGTGGCTGTATGCGGATTTTCTGTAATTTCCAATAAAACATCTAACTTTTTATCATCGCTTGTTTTAACTTTTGGAGGTCCAAATTTAGAACGATCCTTAACATGACCTGATTGTTTAAATCGTTTTAATGTTTTGCTAACTGCGAATTGGGTAATAACTTCTCGATTCGGATATTCTGCGTTAAAAGATCACACATCTCCTGTTGTGTTCTTCTACGGTCTCAGTAACCAACCATCATTAAGAAAGTGATTCTTTCAGTCTCTGTTAAATGTACCATTATGATATTACGCTCAAATTGCAGTTTCACAAAATGCATCATTAAACGTTTTCGTCAATAAATAATTTTTGGACGCGTTAACTCGTTACATGACTGTAAATGTTTGATAAAAGCCAGCTTAAATTTTTTTTTTTTGATTTGATCTCCTTAATTTCATGAATGATTTTAAAACACTTCAATTTAGATATATGGTATATTAGACAAATAATATCTAGAATTTTTAGTAGGATTCAAAAATAAAATAATATACAGGGTTTTCCATTTAAAAAAATTTAAGATTGCGTAATTTCTTCGAACTGATAGTTCAGCATGTGCGCCGTGTAACACCTTATAACTTTTATTTAAACATTTTTTTGATATACTGATTAATAAATGCTGTGGAATTATTATTCCATACATATGGGGCATCCTGTATAATTATTCCATCACTCTTATTACCTCTTTATTTTTAACAAACACAATTCTCACAAGAACATTATGTGGCGAAATAAAATAAACTATTACACATGGTTCTTAATTAGTGCGATAAAATTCATTACTTCCTTTATTAGTGGTATAAGAAACAGTAATATTTTTGTTTTGATATTATGCAATATAATTTTGGAACAAAACAAATATATAATAAATTAATAGGACACTAAGTGACTGAAATAAATATGAATTTTAAAAACTAAAATAGGGATGTTCAAACTATTCTATTAAAACTCGTTACGTTGGTCCCAGCAATATTTATGACCAACTATGTACAAATTTATAACAGTAACAGTGAACCAATTTACACATACTAAATAAAAATATCCATGTAAAGTTAAGGCACTAGGGAGTGAACTTTAATAATACAAAAACATGGTAACTACTCTTCCAAAATGTCGAACAACAGGCCGCTAGTTTTTTAGTGTTCCATACGGAATACTTATAAGATCACTTCGGTATCTGTTCGTCTGCCACACCCGATATATATATATATATATATATATATATATATATATATATATATATATATATATATATATATATATACTGAAACTGTACTGAAAAAAAAAAGGTACTCTGATGAATATAACTTTTCTCAAACGTGTTCATGGCATTTAACACGTAGGCTGAAAAGTTTTTGGTCTGACACATAGATGTCGCCCTTTTCAAAAAATCCATATGAGTTTTAGGAAGGAACCTTCAAACGATACGTGTCGAAAGTTCATGATATTTCGATGATTAGTTTACAAGTTACAGTGGTTTTAGTAATGCTACTTTTGATATTTTCAAAACAATGGACAAAATCGAATTTCGTGTGTTGATTAAACACTGTTTTTGATGGAAAAAAATACCGTTCAAGCAAAGCAATGGCTTGATAAGTGTTACGGGGACTCTGCCCCTGAAAAATCACTCACTTACTGATATGCTGAATTTAAACGCGGTCGTACAGACACCACTAATGCTGAACGCTCTGGACGCCCAAATAAGGTGGTCACACCGGAAAACATAAAAAAAATCCACAAAATTGTTTTGAGTGACCCTAAAGTGAAATTGCATGAGATAGCTGACACCCTAAAGATATCAAAAGAACATGTTGGTCATATTTTGCACGAACATTTGGGCATGACCAACGTGTTGATGATTCTGAGCGCAGCCGGTGAAAGCTACCCGAAACCACCAAAGACACAACAGTCGAGAGGTTTTGGCCTCTATATTTTGGGATGCGCATGGAATAATTTTCATTGACTATACTGAGAAGGAAAATACCATCAATAGCGAATATTATATAAAGTTATTGGTGCGTTTGAAGGTAGAAATCGCAAAGAAACTGCCCCAAATGAACAAGAAAAAAGTGCTTTTTCATCAAGACAATATAGCGTGTAACAAGACAATGGTTACGATGGCAAAATTGCATGAATTGGAGTTTGAATTGCTTCCTCATCCACCGTATTCTCCAGATTTGGCCCCCAGCGACTATTATCTATTCGCAGACCTCAAAAAAATGCTCGCGAGAAAGAGATTTGGCTAAAATGAAGAAGTTGAAACTGAGGCCTACTTTGAAGGCAAAGACAAATCTACAAGAAAGGTATAGAAATATTAGAAAGGCGTTGGACTGATTGTATCGCTCCCGATGGAGACTATCTTGATGAATAAAGTCGAATTTTCAAAGAAAAAGTATATTTTAAGTAGCTAGACCAAAAACTTTTCAGCCTATGTGTTATATTCTAAATTATTTTGAAGGAGCTTTATTCAGTAATTAGAACTCGGTTAGTTTGGTAAAGTTCCATCATGGAAGTAGTTAATTAATGATATATTCTGTGCGTAGTTATGAAATATGTTCTTTAACAATTTTTATTCGCTTACGAAAGTTATGACCTTGTTGCAGCAACATATTTTATATATTTACTTAGAAAGAGGGTTCCAGCTGTTTAAAAGACTGTCGAGTCCATTAATTGATGCCGTCTAGCATAAAAATAAGAAACGCTAGAGTTTACAAATATTGGTACAAATCTTGTACACAAGATAATGAAACAAAAGGTAAAACATTTGTTGCTTAATGTATTGAAGAACTATATACAAGAGAAAGTTCTTCTGTTGGTTTTCAAAAGAAAAGTGAATTTAATTCTCTGATATTAAAATATGATATGAATGAATGATGACGCTGTAAACAAAAGAGAGCAGAGAAGATGTTTATTATAACCAGAATTTGGCGGAATTAGTTGTCTGTTTTGATTCATATTGTTAATCCTGTTAATTCTTGATGCCAGAAATAATAGTATAATATTATTAGTACTTGTATTTTTAAAATTTAAATTCTATATCTGTCTAATATCGAATTGAATTAATATGTTATAGAATAAATTTAAAGAAAAAAAAAAATTTCCTCATTGAATGATTGGATTAATTCAGTCAGAGAGTATTACGGTCTGCTTATTCTTACTTAACCATATAACTCTCTCAAATATCATTTTCTGTTAACTTCGGCTTGGTCTCGTGAAGACAGACTGTTCAACTACTACTATATGCGACACTGATAATGTCTGGCGTGCATTTTGAATCGATGACTGCTGAGTAACGTCCATTACCGTTGGCTTTGTAAAATAGTTACCACATTTCTTTACATTATTGAAAAGAGTCACCAAAAAGTGGTTTTGTTAAACTATTATTAGGACATAATTTTTACGGTCAAATATTCAAAGAATGTCATGACATGTTTGAGATTTAAAATTGTTAACACTGCTTTATTTCGAAAAAAATAGAAATATCCTAATATATAATATAAATATATAAAAAATATTGCTGTTATGTATCTAACGATCCATGTTTTTTACGATTTTGAGGAACACTAAATTTTACGAAATTTGATAGGATCAATCAAATCATAATTTTTTAAAGTCAATAAAATATTTTGTTAAACACTGGGACACATTCATAAGTTTGAAATATCCGAAAAAATGTGCCCTCACTCGAGTGCTAGGTTTATTATTAGGAATTAGGATTATTAACATGATGTTCTTATTTCTACCATCGTTTCGAAAAAGATAACATTAATCATTTATAATTCTTGGGTAATATTGGACAATAATATTTCGGAAATATAAAAAAAAAATGGTTTTTTAGGAAGGTTGTTTAATGTTCTTAATGGGATACTAAAACAGTACGAATTAATTCCATACTGAGTTTCAGGATTTACTTTTAAATATATGTTTTAATATATTTTAAAATTTATCCGAAAAGAAGAAAAAACTATTACATGTTTCTTTATTATGATCCTACCTTCTTTATTGTTGAAAGGCAAGGCTATAAATAAATATGGCCATAATTTAAAATTCTCTTAAAACAGATTTTATTAAATTTTTATTTCTAATTCATGATTTCAATGTTAAACTATTATCAGTGATGCTAAATGACAGGCTGCCTTTTTCAATTTATTTATTCATTAATTGATACGTTCATCGTTATTGGTTTTCTAGTTATTTTAAGAAAATTTAAAATTTTATTGTTTATTGTTGAAAAGGGTTAATCTCCGCATTTTTCATCATTAATTTTGCACTTATCTTAATCGTTTTTGCCAACTTTTTTTTAGTAAATAGACCTTTTTCAACAATAAAGAAGCCAAGTTTTGTAGTTGTATTAGTTGATAGAAAAGTAGGCATATAGATCTAGTAACCATGGCTGTGCCAAAGATATTTTCTTGGAAATAAATTTATATGACGTCAAAAAAATACACTAATTTGAACAGTTTTATATATTTAGGATAGTATCCTGAATTAAAACAACGTCTAACTTATACTTTCCCAGTCTGTAAAAAAATAATTCATTTTGTCCTACCTTTAGCTAACTCACTAACATTATGATGAGTTTTACTTGTAAATATTGCTTTCCTAAATAGAAGACTTCTCTGTGAATTCAAGGTGTATTATGTTCTAAATTTGACATATAAAATATACAAGAATTTTTGGGAAAATAACATTGAGTCTTCTGGGAACGTTTGAGTGCAAAAATAAACATTTGTGAAAAGGTTAAATTTTTCATTATCCCTCCCAGACAAGAAATTTATTCTTAACGACATTAGAAGTCAGATTTTATCATTTTCAGGATGGTAATAATTTGAAATCCCCATAACTTCCCACATGGTATTCTTTCGTCCATAATTTAAATTTTTGATGCAAGACCTTGTCTATAAATATTACTTAACTAAACTTAAACAACATCAGTTTTTTGTCTGAGAATAGGATAACAAATTTCCATTAGTTTTTATATTTTTTAAATTAATATATTCTTGTACTCAATTGTTACCAGCAGATATAAAGTTATTGCTATAACATTGTTTGTAGGATATAATATACCTAGAAACACACCTGTACTCAATATAGTAATGTAGAAAATGACGAAAATTGGATAAGAGACATTTCTTGAATTAAACCATTACTATTTTTGGCTGTAATTAACATTTTGATTAGCTTTTATATCTTGCTAACTTCAGGTCATACCTAAGAATAATTTATTAGGACTGTTTAATAATAATGTTTTAATAATAAACCAAAATAAATTAATATAATAATAATTAATAATATATTATAATAATCGAGTACATACGATTTCAAAACTGATGATTTAAAATATCAAATTAAAATTTAACAGCTCTAGATAAAACGAAAATTTTTATTTTCTCTTTTTTTAGTGTTAAGACTTTTTTGATAGAACACAAAGATAAAAGAAATTTTTAGAATATTATATTTTCTAGACATTCTCCCATACAAACTTGAAAACGAAGCTCAAACAAGAGAGTTTCTTCAGAAGATTATTGATGTTCTTCTAGATTTTGTAAGAGCTACCAATGACCGAAATGAAAAAATTCTGGAATTCCACCATCCTGAAGAAATGCAAAAGCTATTAGATTTGAGAGTGCCAGATCAAGGAGTATCACTACAACAGCTTATTAATGATTGCGCAACTACTCTGAAGTATCAAGTTAAAACAGGTAAATTGATAAAATTCTCGATAATTTTTGAAATTTTGTATTACCTTACTATACAGATATTAATTGTAATGATTGGGCAAAATTAATGCTAATTGAAATTTGACGTGTAACTTCAAACATCTGGTCAACAAAAAATTAATAAGGAATATTAAAATTCGTAGTAGGTGTGTACCACTTGCTCTTATACTACACAACTACAAGTTTCATGATTGCTATCTATTGTAAAATTCACAACTTTTACTGGAATGTTATTCATCTCAACATAGACATAACAAAAAATAAAAATCAAATTTTAAAATCGTAAAAAGTAAAATAGTTGAAGGTATCTTGAAACTAAAGCCAATTTATTTATGTGATAGATCAATTATCAAAAAATCAAAGTTTCGAAAAACATAATCTTATAGTACGCATTTTACGGTTAGAGGGATATTGGCTAGTCGGGTAGAGAGGTTATCTCAATTTAGTTTAGATAATAACAAATTAGTTAAATTGGAGTTTAATTTAGAATTATCTGAACCGGCCTGCCAAACTACTTAAATCAACCTCTGTCGGCGACTGGCCGAGATTCAAATAACAAAATTAGCCACTGGTGGGGAAGCTATTTCAACTTAGCTTATATTAAATTAGGATTAAATTTATAAAGTAGTTAGTTTAATTTATATTTATTCGAATTACGCTGAACTAGTTCAAATATTTTCTATTTGTTCGAGGTTAGTTTGTGTTAGTTCAGGTAAGTTTAAGCGAAAATGACATTAATGAAATTAAATACATCAATAATTAATTTTAAGCTATTTTTTTATGAAGGTTAAGTGAGTCATTGTTAGTTGTGGAGAGAAATGAGTCCAGATTAGTTAAAGTAATATAAAATTAATTAAATTATAGTTTAATTTAGTATTTTTCTTCTTAAATTGCCATATCCGATACGAACCTAGGCGACCTTCTCGCCTCAGCCTGTGGTTAGTGCCTTTTTAAGTATTTTCCACAAACAAGGGAGATCTCCAGTTTAATGCCGGTTCCGAAACGTCAAAGTGAGAGAGAGGGCTTTACTAGGCATGCTACTACAGATGATTTGCCACTACCTTCCCGAGAGAGGCAACCACCACGTGGTAAATTATATTTTATTTTCTTATTATTATTATTTTTCATTATTATTATTTCCAGAGCCGAGATACGAGCTCGGGTTACTGGCGTAGAAAGCAGACACCTTAACCATTACGACATAGCTACCCATAAGTATTACTTGTACTAAATGGGGTCAATGACTACCGTAAATTTATCTTTCTAAAGTAGTCACGTACTAAACAGACAACGAACCAATCAATCAATTGGCGCTTGTCCAATCTAACCTTTACCTTATTTAAAATTTATATTTCAAAATAAAAGTTGGTTCCAGAATGTGTTAATATTTGATGACTTGAAAATTTATCCATTAAAAATTTTACTTCCTTTAATTGTTGTGTTGTGTGTTTATCAAACATTTTTTCGAAGCAATATTTAGAGACACATATTTTAGCACATTCATATTTACGATTGTTTAAATCCCTATTATCGTAAAGTGTGCATATTTTTATTATAACGGATAGAACATTGCAATACAAATTTAGTGATACATGGTATAGTGGATCTAGTTTAAACAGCTCCTCTTGAGTTGTGAGACCACCATACAATAGGATATACATATTGGGACGAGGTAGAGTGTGCACAATTACTGAATTAGTTTCTGATAATAATGCTGTTCTTATCTTATCAAAGCCTATATGGTTGAAATTGAATTAAAGAGCTCTATTTCTCCAAATGAAAATATACATGGTTCACAACAAAAAAATATCATGGCAGACAGCTCCGTTAGGGTAAATGTAACCTAGAGAACCTAGTGAGAAAGAGGACGGTTAATAAAAGATAACTTATTTGTTCAATAACTAGCCTTGTTTCTATCTTTCCGTTTATCATAAACTTCGTCGATAGGGCAAGGACTGGCAACCTACTATATATAAATATTTTAGTGGTATTATGACGAAAAAGGTTTTTGTTGGTGAAGACTCTCAGTCCATCTAATTTCAATATTTGTCCCAGTCGGGAAGGTGAAAAACACTGTTGTTATAGTCATATATGCTAGGTGGTAGCATGGCGTGGTGTGCGATATAGCTAAATATACGTAAAAAGGTATATTGTGTTTTTATGGCTTATAAGCAGTATTTTTTTATATCTTATTGAATGGTATAATGTACATTCTGTAGTGTCCAGTGTACTTGTCGTTCATGCAATGTTTAAAAGCTTCAAAAGATCCAGTAAAGGATCCAAACGTTGCAGAACAAATAAATCGTTTTTTACCGTCCTCATTTTCACTATCCTCTATAAATATGATGTTAAAACGTTATTTTTAATTAAGACGATTTAGACAGACATATTTCACTTATTCCCAAGTGGCAAACAGTCTTTTTAACCATAATCGCATATCTTAATAAAATCGAGGGGTTGTATTTTGTGCCAGTGGTGACAAAATAAATAGAGCTGATGGCGGCTGTAATTGAATATATGTCAGATAGTAGGGTGCTATTAACAGCCTATTGAGCGCAGCAGGGTGATGTGTAGAGGCTTGATACATTTCCTGAAGGATCGCATCTTCTGACTTCCTGCTAAACGTTTTTAGGGTGATAGTGTAAGAATTATTGTTGGCTTATTGTAAACATAGTGTATATGAGTGGGATAGGATTTTCAAACAAGTATATATATATATATATATATATATATATATATATATATATATTATATATATATATATATATATGTGTGTGTGTGTGTGTGTGTGTGTGTGTCTTATGGAAATCACTGTATATATTGAAACGGGTTACTTGTGGGGTCTTGTAAAAACACATTCAATACGTTTTTTCAAATTATCAAAATATAAAGGTTAAATTTAAAGTCAAAATTTCGAAGCAAAAGAATATCAAAAAATAAAACAAAGAAAGATTTAACACGAACCATACAAAGGTTAAATAAAATATATCAATAATACTTAATTTTACTGTTTTAATTTAAACCAGATGTCTTTCTTTTTTACTTATAGAAAATTACAAAATACAGATACAATCCATTTATTTTGATAATACCTTCCGTATTTATTAAACCAAGTTGTGTAACGGGTGGTATTATATTCGTGAAAAAAATCACCCTCCGAGACTTCCTCATTTCTTTAGTTTAGTTAGTCTCTTATTTCCGTTAGTTTGTCTATCCAATACTCAAATTTGGTACACATATAGTACCTGAAGCAAGAAAGGAAACTGTCGTATTTTAAGCTATATCGCTTTAGGGGAGGGAGTGGGGATAGATAAGTTTTGTAAACTTTCAATTCACCATGAGAATCTCTCTTGGTTTTAGGTTGGGATAAAGGACAAATTTTATGTATTATTAACATATAAGGGGCTAAAGGTGTGGAGGGGGGTTTTAAAGGAGTTGCTTAGTATATGTTGTAATATAGGCCCTTGTCAGGATTTTTGAAGTCCAGGAATCTAAAAATTGTGTTATTTTTTTCATTACTTTTAATTATTTATGGTCAAAGATATAAAGACTAATGTAGCGAAAAAGAAAGTTAGGTGCTTTGTATATATTGTGTCATACATTTTTTTTAGATATATTGGAGTTAAAAAATCTGGATATTGTATTACTTTTTAATTAATTTCAATTTTAATAAAAATATATAGGTATATATATATATATATATATATATATATATATATATATATATATATATATAGATAGATAGATAGATATATATATATATATATATATATATATATATATATATATATATATATATATATATATATATATATATATAGGTCTTAGCTGTGAATATCTTTAAAGCCCTTCTTCTGTTCAGGTTTTGTGATTAACATCTCAGAGCTACCTATTAAGATCACTTTAACGATTTTTTGATCCGAAAATAGGTTTTTATGTAATAATATTAACTTGCAAAATTTGGTATTAACTTATTAGGGACCTTAACAATCCAGGAAACAGCCTCTCCTCAAAAAATTGGCTTGGAATATGAAAAATAGACTTTAAGTATTTAACAGGATTACAAAAGTTTTTTTTTTTTTATTGGTCTAGCACACGTGCTGCAGGGAAGTCCCTAAAGCGCTCCAGGAGCGGCACGAGTGCGGAAAAAAGCGATTCCCGTTGTTCTTGAATCGCTGTAAATTGTACTCGGTGGGAAACACAGCGCTGGGCCAATTATTCCAAAGGGATGACGTTCTCCATATAAAAGATTGCTTGAAAAGCGTTGTACGCGGAGTAACAAGCTGAACTTCATACGGATGCGAAGCACCAGCGCGACGTGTATTTCTAACATGCACCGCTTTGGGAGGAATTAAGCGGGCTACATCCTTCGAACACTTTCCATGAAAATACTTGTAGAACAGACTCAAGTAGCCAACCGTTCTTCGATGTTCCAGCGAATCAAGGCCGCCGG
The DNA here is from genome assembly GCA_019049505.1 of Pachyrhynchus sulphureomaculatus. NCBI lineage: Eukaryota > Metazoa > Arthropoda > Insecta > Coleoptera > Curculionidae > Pachyrhynchus > Pachyrhynchus sulphureomaculatus. The sequence goes on from CM032446.1 coordinate 143,518,869, forward strand.
TCAATTCCGGGTCCCCAATCAGACGGACCGCTCTTCTCTGAACAGAATCCAACAAATGCAGTGTATGTTTGGGAGCGGAGCCCCAAACGTGGGAGCAGTATTCCATAGTTGGTCGAATTTGGGCTTTGTAAAGAATTAACAGTTGTTGTGGGGTGTAAAGCTTTCTGGTTCTAAATAATATTCCCAATTTTTGAGAAGCTCTCCTTGCTATGCCTGCAACATGTTCATGCCAAGACATATTTGCTCCCAAACTAACGCCCAACAAATTGAGCGACGATGCTAGGGGAATGGAGTGCCCCGACATAACTATGTCGGGTTCAGCAATGTTAACTTTTTTAGAAAAAACTGCCGCTTGGGTTTTTGTAGCGTTAAATTCCACTTGGTTACTGTCACCCCAAGATAGAATTTCTTCCAGGTCTTTGTTGAGTTGAACGACCTCCTGCTGTCTGCGGATATTCGCCTGAGCAGCCGATGTCCGAGCGTTCAAGGTGAATGAAGAGACAAGCGTACTGTCATCTGCAAAGCTATAGATTGGATTCCCGGTCTTTTCCAGCAGATCGTTAATGTAAATGAGAAAGAGAGTAGGAGACAGTATAGAGCCCTGGGGCACACCAGCGTTGATAGTGAGGGTGTTAGAAAGAAATCCGTCGACCGCCACTCGTAAAGAACGCTCTCTGAGGAAACATGAGAGCCACAAACAGAACCTTTCAGACATACCATAAGAGCGCAACTTAGCCAACAGTCCATCGTGCCAAACACGGTCGAATGCCTTGGATATGTCAAGAGCAACCGCTCGAGATTCTCCAAAGTGTTCAATTGCGTTGTTCCAAACATGTGTTACATAAGTCAGAAGATCTCCTGTTGATCTATGTTTACGAAAACCATATTGGTGATCGCCAATAATATTGAATCGTTCAAGATATTTTAGAAGATGCTCATTGATAACCTTTTCCATGACTTTCGATATTATTGAAAGCAGTGCAACTGGTCGGTAGTTATTTGGCAAGGTCTTCTTACCTTTTTTAGGTATCGGCTGAACCGTGGCACATTTCCAGCAGGACGGAAATATTCCCTTTCTGTAGGATAGGTTAAAAAAGTCTACAGAAAACTGGTGTTAGTTCGCTTGCACAGTTTTTGAGAACTATGGCAGGTATTCCGTCAGCGCCAGAAAGCCTTCTTGGTGTCTAGCTTCATTAAAATACGCTTTATGATGCGCTGTCTGAAGACAACATCGGGCATCCTTGACTGCAATATGGGAATAGTAGGTGGTGTTTTTCCTTGGAAATCGACAGTAGAGTGTGAAGCAAAAAGTTCAGCCAACAAGTTCGCTCTCTCAACAGGTGTGGTTGCAATGGAATTATCTGGCCGTGTGAGTGGAGGATTACAAAAGTAAAGAAATATTCTTAATAATAATTTTATTTAGGAAATAAACGAGGACTGAACACTAGAACGTTTTTATTGCAAAATATGGCGGCATATATTTTTTAATAGTACTATACTATTCATAGCTATTTTTAGAAAAAAAAATATAAACATGTTGTTAACTTAATATTGGAAATTATCACTGTTTATTTATTTAACCTGTTATACTGTCGTGAGACCGTGACTAAATATCCATAAATACTGCTTGACATAGGCCTTCCCAAGTACTTACATCTTCCCCTATTCTGAACAAGCTGCTATCTAATTTGTGGTTATTCTTTTTAGATCGTTGGTCCATCTAGTTGGTGATCGATCTCGGCTTCGTGTGTCCGCTCTTGGCCACCATTCAAAGAATTTTCTTGTCTACTTACCATCGTTCATTCTCGTTCCAGGATATCAACACCCGTTCCTCTGCGAATATCCTCATTCCATATTCTATCCCTTAGGCCTATACCAAGCATCGATCATTCAATTTTACACTGTGATTATTTAAGTTTACATGTCGGTGTTTTGGTGAGGGACAAAGTTTCTGCACCATAGGTGAGGACGGGTAGAATGCACTTACCCCCAACACCCCAGAAATGGTAAAGTCTAAAACAATTGGCTTGCATATACGACATAACATATCAATTATTAAGCTAAAAGATTTTATGTTTCGCTCCATTTAAGAACTCATCAGCTAACCTAGGTAAAGAAACAATAGCAACACATCAAGAACAATAGCAATGATTCAAGGAGCAAATATCTAAAGACGTTAGTAGCCAATAAATCTTAGCGCCACTTCATATGAGCCACCAAAATTTTAATCCAAGAACAAAACCCACATTCGGCAAAATAACACTCGTACTGCTGTCGCCAAAGGCAACGAGGGTACTAATATCGCTATTAAATATTTAGCGGCAACTGAAAAACCCTGCTGACTCAGGTATAAAAACCGATATTAGTATTTTATCCTCCATCTTCGCAATTTTTGCTACTCCAGAGAGGAAAGTACTTTCGATCTTACCATGGAGACATTACATATAGCCAAAAAAGTTATAAACGAAATGTGTTTTTGGCGTCTCAAAGACAAAGATTGTCAGTAAGTTTTACCTTTGCATGAAAAATATGGAAGTCCAACTTGTCCTTGGCCAACTCGATCATGCCCCTTATTAATCCCTAAACTAGGACTTGCCATTTTTCGCTTCGCGAAGAAATCACAACACAATCAGGACAGCAGTAAAAATTTAACAAGCAAATATCTAAAGACATTGCTAATTAATAAACATTTGATGTGGACCGCCACAACTTTTAGTCGACAGCAAAGCCCACGGGCGGGGAAATAAGGATACATTTTCGCGTGTAAGGTGCTATAAAATGCTTAAAGCAAAATTAGAAGAATGATGTTTAAACTATTGTTTACATATCAAATTTAACATTTTCTTATAAGAAGCAAGATAGCAAAAATATGCCACAAGACTCGTACCGCTGTCGTCAAATTCAAATAAGGTACTAACATTCCCATGGATAGGAAAAGCCTAAGATTACTGGCGGGGGCACTCACAGGCCACCATACCTGCAATAAGCACCTATACAGAATGGGCCTATCAACCACGTACACCTGCAGATTCTGCGGTGAGGAAGAGGAGTCTATGGAACACTTGATTACTAACTGTGCAGCATTGGGACACAGGAGACATAGGATTACTACATGCCTATACGCTGGGTGAACAGGATCTGCTAACGCTCCCATTAAAGGAGCTGGTCCTGTTCCTGGATGTATTAAACCCGTGAGGGATAAGGGGAAGCACAATAGATCAATGATGGTCGCAGTGCAAAGGGCCACTTTGGGCCACACTCCCCTCTACACATTACATTACATTACAACATTCCCATTAAATGTTTAGCGGTAACGGTAAAAATGAAAGGAAGAATTAAACGGGAACACTGCTGATGTATTTAAGTAAGTTAAATGACTTAAT
>CM032446.1:143527251-143539751 GCA_019049505.1 Pachyrhynchus sulphureomaculatus
AGCCAGAAAGAAAAATACATGCGCCTATCATAATCTTGTTCTTTGAGAGTGTGAACAAACTTTGGTTTATAAGATTTAAACCTATTTTTCTTAAGCACTCACATAAGATAAACCTACATTGTACGATATTCTGTCAACTGAAGTTGTAGGCGTTTCAATCGCACTCTGCATAACTGCAAACTCAGCATCCTCATTAGTAACCCAATGTTGACGTGTAAAATTATTCTCCACACATCTAGTATTTTTAAAGTTGGTAAGAATTTTTCCTACTGTTGCGTTATAACTTTTTCCCGATGTCGTTTGTTAAAAATGACGGCAGCTTCTCTTTGAGTTGTGTAGTTATCACCCACGATCAAAACTATTTTCTATTTTTACCTTGCTTAGTCAATTTAATTTGGCAAAGAAAATTGTTATTATTGCATTAATAATAGTGAACAAAACTAATGTCAGCTTGATGTTTTATGTGACAAAGGAACAAAACACGAAATCTATGGCAACTGCGTGAAAGATACGTGAAATCCTATCATATTATAATTTTGTTTGACTTAATAGCAAAACATGAATGTATATTCTTTCCACCAATATTGCTTTGTAAAACGTTGTAACAATTTTTTAAAAAATCTTGTTTTTGACCTTTTGAAAATATGTTAAAAAACATTTAGTATAAACTATCCCCAAAACCTGTATATGAAATTAAGAATGAGCTTCTCGCGAATTTTCGCCATATAATTTATAAAAGAACTATTTTTGTGCATTGAAGAAGGAATTAAGAAACTTAAAAACTACAAATTTGCTCAAATTTATTACATAATCTTAATATTTATTATATTAGCCCTTAGAAGTTGAGCTGTCATAAAAATTATGCAGCTTCGCACCAAGATTAGATTGTTAAATTACGACTTTTTTGACAGAACACGTTTTTCAGCTTAATTTTAAGGCCTAATTATTTTTTTTTTCTTAACATTTGGTAAAATATCAACTAACAAGTACATAAGATAATTTATGTGGAAAAAACAGTTGATTGTCATTTTAGGGGAAAATAATTGAAAAAACTTGGGGGTTAGTCCTAAACATAAAACATGCACTAACATATGTTATTTCGAAGTTAAATTTTCAAAAAGTCTTATAATAAAAATTTTTCCCATATGGCGCAAACTTTATGAATGGCACTGTATATATATATATATATTATATATATATTATATATATATATATATATATATATATGTATATATATATATATATATATATATATATATATATATATATATATATATATATATATATATATATAAGTATATATATATATATTAATATATATATATATATATATATATATATATATATACATATATATATATATATATATATATATATATATATATATATATATATATATATATATATATATATATACAGTGCCATTCATAAAGTTTGCGCCATATGAGAAAAATTTTTATTATAAGACTTTTTGAAAATTTAACTTCAAAATATGTTAGTGTATGTTTTATGTTTAGGACTACCCCCAAGTTTTTTCAATATATATATATATATATATATATATATATATATATACATATATATATATATATATATATATATATATATATATATATATATATATATATATATATATATATACATGGTATCCATCTTAATAGTCAAATGGTCCCAAACCTTCGGAGACCGAATATGAAGAATAAAAATACAAATTCTATGTAACAATGATTTGTGGTGTGGTTGCTTCCAGAAAACTATAAAACTAGTTACTATATTCTTATTAACGATAGACTTTCAAAAATGCTAGTCACATTATTTATGTCTTATATTTAAAAAAGAACTGTTATTCGATAATATGGTTATAAATAAAATTAAGCAGTATCTGTAAAATCATTTATATATAAAACGATTAATGCCGACTAAGAACACGAGAACCTAACTATAAAGAAACAATTGTATAATAATTGAGGTGTCCGTTACTTTGTGACAGTACATTTTAAATTTCTAAATCAAATGAAACGAATTACTTTGTTATTTGTCACTTATTTTTTATTTATCTGCTGCTGCAGTTTTCGTAGGTTTTCTACATTATCAAGCGTAATTACAAATAGAATGAAAATGTTTCTTAATAAAATTAAATTTTCGCTTTTGATACCTGACGAATTTTACTTACTACACATTTTGTATTTTTGAATATAACAAATAATGTAACTAACATAAAACAGGTTTTTTTCTTAAATTCTTTTAAATTAGGTTATCAGTGAGTTGCAGTGGAATTCGAACGGGTAAAATCTTTTTTATTTCATCTCGTTAAGCGCTACATTTTGGTATTTGTTTCATTTATGGATACCCTGGCGTAGCCTTTCATATGGTTACCTCCTCATCTACTATTGCGAGTAGTACTACTTCGTCTTTGTCAAAGGATTCAGACAGGATAAAAATGTTCTATTATTTTTGGGTTTCAGCTTTCAATATTCTAAACGACCATGTCTGAAAAGGTGAGTCACCTAACGGACGTTAACAAGTGTTGTTAATGCCTATTTCTAAACTTAGAAATAACTGTTTATGAGTTTCTTTGTGTCTACCCTTTAATTTGCGTTATATTTTCTAGTTCATATTAATTTTTGACAACATTATGGTAAACGAACCCATATAATTTAACATCTGAAGTTAACTCCGACTTTCAAGCGCTACTTGAAAAATAAAACGTAGAATATGATTTTATTTAAGTCATGAATTTGATTTTATTTAACAGTCAAGAATTTGAAATAATTTAGAGTTATATTAAAAGAGGGCGCTGTCAAGTACTTTATCATAATGCAAGCAGTCGGAGAAAATAAAGTTAGTTTAGTCTATTAATTTGAAATTAACATCAATTCGAACCTAATTATCCTACTTAATTATTTCACTATTTAAATTCTCGATTTTGGCTGGATCACAAATTATATTATAATGGCATCAAAAGAAACGTCACTTAGTAAACACAACTTTACTAAGTTGTATATAAGGTCTTGATTGAAACATTAGAGTTTAACATCCGTTAAAAAAGAAGTAACATAAAGATTACATTAGGAGAGGAGAAAACTAAACTTTTAATACAGCTTACTGTTTTTCGGGGATCTGATCGATTTTGACCTCGGAGTACTACTGTTTTATTTGCTATTCTTGTTATGTTAATATATCAGTTATGCTTATATCTGCTTCTTCCACCTTTGTATAGACACGATTGAAGATTTATTACGATCTTAAATTATCTTAGATTGAAAAATTATCGCTGTGATGTTTTCGGGGTCTACTCATGCTTCTCCTTCCTTCTTTCTGTGTAAAACTAACTATATTATCTATTTTGTATGTGTGTCTAATGTTGTCACTTCTTTGTCTATCCAATAGAATTTTTCTCGTCATTCTGTGCACTATTTTCTATTTATATTATTCATTTTGTTGTTCGCAATTCGGTTTAGTTTTTACTAACACGTCCCCTGAAAAGTTTCTGGTCTAGTTACTTCAAACATTTTTTTTTTGCAAAACTCGACTTTATTCATCAATAATTCTTCTTTAAAAACGATGCAATCAGTCCAACGCTTTTCTAACATTTCTACACCTTTCTTGTAGAAGGATTTGTCTTTGCCTTCAAAATTGGCCTCAATTTCGGCGATAACTTCTTCAATGGGGCCAAATCATTTTCCCGCGAGCATTTTTTGAAGTTTGCGAATAGATACTAGTCGCAGGGGGCCAAATCTGGAGAATACGGTGGATAAGGAAGCGATTCGAACTTCAATTCATGCAATTTTGCCATCGTAATCATTGACTTATGACACGATGTATGAAAGAGCACTTTTTTCTTGTTCATTTGGGGCCGTTTCTTAGCGATTTCTGTCTTCAAACGCACCAATAACTTTATATAATATTCGCTATTGATGGTTTTTCCCTTATCAGCATAGTCGATGAAAATTATTCCATACGCATCCCAAAATACAGAGGCTAAAACCTTCCCAGCCGACTGTTGTGTCTTTGGTCGCTTCGGGCACCTTTCACCGGCTGCTGTCCACTCAGTTGACTGCCGATTTGATTCTGGTGTGTAGTGGTGGATCCATGTTTCATCCATTGTCCCATCAAAAATCAACAGACGAAATTCGATTTTTTCCATTGTTTTGAAAATATCAAAAGTAACGTCACTAAAACCACTGTAACTTGTAAACTAATCGTCGAAATGTCATGAAATTTTGACACGTATCGTTTGGAGGTTAATACATCCTAAAAATCACATTAATTTTTTGAAAAGGGCGACATCTATGTGTCAGACCCAAAACTTTTCAGCCTACGTATTATGTACGTTAGTATGGGTATAATGATTGTAAATTCGAGATTTCTTATCAGTTCCTAGGTGTTTGATTCGCCATATTACATCATATAAGATCACTTTGGTGTCTGTCTGTCCGTCTGTCTGTCTGTCACACCCGATTTTCTCCGAAACTAGTTGTCACAGAAAGTTGAAATTTGGTAATAATATAGGAATTGATGGCCTCATCAAAGCCATGTAGTTTTGAAAGTCAAATTTTGACTTAAGGGGATAGTTTTGGGGGGTGAAATCGGTAGTGAAAAAAAATTTTTTTTAGTAGGTCATCGAGTGTGGTGTCAAATGAAAGCCTGTGAAAACACGAGTAAATATATATATATATATATATATAATATATATATATATATATATATATATATATATATATATATATATATATATATATATATATAATGTAATACTTGCGCACACTTTTCTTTGTATTATTTTTAAAAAATCGCTGTCTCCCACCTTATCTCGAAAAGTACTGATTAAAAAATTTTGAAAAAATTCTGGAATATTCTCCAGGGGGTGTAGATTGAACTAAAATTATCACGAGTGCATTACCTTTAAAATTTATCTGGTATATAAAAAAAAAAAATTTCAGGGTCATCAATTTTCAGTAAAGATTGGAAACAAACTTTGTTGAAAACTCATTTGGGGTGTGTTTTGTGAAGTCACTGATCATTTTATACCACCATAACAACATTTTTTATTTTAAAAGCAATCAACGTACGGAACACTAATTGTGCAAGTTCAACTTGCACTTGACCGGTTATTTCATATATTTTTACATGAAATGACAATAATAAATTAAAGCAAATCATCTGTGGCATCCGAACGCCATTATATAAAACCAGTACTAAAATTAACGGCGTAGGTTGCAGTACTTATCCTCTATCAGCTCTGTTTTTTTCACAGGACTCTGAATTTATGTGAAAATATTATTTTTAACCACAGTAATAATTATGTAAATGAAATATACATAACTCATGAAATGATGGTAACTAAATCGAGGTTAAAGACTAAAAATTAATTTAATTACTCTGTGTATATCAATATACGAGTAGTGTGTTATGGCTTCAGGCCAAGCCACAATTGTTAATAATGAGTATGTAAAGATAAATGAATCGTCTTGCCGTAACAAGTATCTTTGAATTAGTGTTAACTTTACATTGATAAACGCAATAAATCTAACTTATATATGAATTTTTAGAGGAAAAGAATTTTACGTTTTTATTTTATCAAATATTTATCGACGCTCGAAAAAATTATATTAGGGGTAACCTTATTCCTCCAGGGTTTAAACTGAATGCAATCAGTGGTCTTTTATGTTGCCATCGAAAATAATCAAATATTGTGTTTTCGCACGAAGAGTTGACGCGTGCCAGAGGGAATCACACTCCTCAGTCATATCCGGTTATTCGAATGGCTTTTTCACCAGTGGTAAAACAATAAAAATATTTCTTTTCATAGAATTTAACTTTAAGAGGAAAAAATTTTACCTGCCAAACCACATATATATTTTGAAATTTCGATATCTAAGACTTTTTACTTCTTTACTGCCTTTGCTAAATAGAGCTTTTGTTTCTTACGTTTCAAGGTTGCTTCATCACTAAAAACATATTTTTCCATTTCCGCTCGTGTCTCCATCTGTTTATTGGTTCTAAGACTCTCTAACGAAATGAAATATCACTTTAAAATTTGGTATATATGACATTTGAAATATGAAAGTAGCCTAATTTAAGGTAATATTGCTTCGAGAGATGGACAGTGTATAGTTTCAATAGAAATATGACAATTTTTTCTGCTTTTGGGTTGAGATATATAATATGCCTTTTTATTATTTTAGGAGAAAGGAAATAGACTGTTTCCGTATTATTGTTATAGAATAATGAAATTAATAATATCAAGGAAATATTAACTGGACATAAGTTGATATTTATGAAAAATTAAGAAAATAAAAATCTATCGTTAATTAACAATAAATAATATTGGCTTTTTCTGTACATTTTAATTTTAATTACTTCTATGTTTTTTTTGGAACCAAGCTGATTTAGCTGTAATAGTTTTTTTTTCTTATTATAATTTAAAAAAATAGGAGTGATATGCACATACAATTTTTCCATAAAATGGCAAAATCTTAAAAGAAAAGTAATGTTCTTATTTTCGTAATTAGTAATTAATATATATATATATATATATATATATATATATATATATATATATATATATATATATATATGTATATATATATATATATATATATATATATATATATATATATATATGTATATATATATATATATATATATATATATATATATATATATATATATATATATATATATATATATATATATATAGTGTTTAATGATATAAAGTAATGATAATAATGTATGTTTTTATTTATAAATGCAATAGATATTACCAAAAATGTTTTAAGGAACAGAAAGAACTAGCAAAACCTACCTATCTAACCTTCTAGCTTAATAGCTATGTAGTATTAACTAAAATGACTTATTTCCAGATTTATGATTACATCCAAAAGAAAAAAAATCATTTATGCTATGACTTGACTAACCTCGTGCATCCACAATAAACTGTTTTAGTACCCTCTCGACAGGGCTACGACGTCTGTTGAGAGAGAATTATATATTTTCTCCATTATATCTAAAGAATTTCTTGAATAAAGCAGTTCTGTGTTTCGAAATACTAAAGTTATAACTGTGACGAGTTATCATATTATGAACATGATAAGCCTGTGAACAAGAGTAACCAGTTAAACATATATATATATATATATATATATATATATATATATATATATATATATATATATATATATATATATATATATATGTGTTCCTTAGGTTAAGCCAGTTAATCGCCCGAAGTAAAAGGTGTTCCGTGATCGCATTTCCAAACATTGTAACACAATTTTAAACAGGAGTTTTGAAGCTTTTAAAAACTATTTTGTACGAGCAAAGAGTAAGGGCCAGCAAATAACATTTCAATAGAAAACCAAAGATAAGATGAAAAAGCCGCAAAGATCGGATTTAATGTCAGTAGTTATTGTAAATATAAAGAATTTTTAATTCGTAATTTTTAATAAATTAGAAACGTGCTATGAAGCAAATGTTATTTAAATTTTAGCTAGTATTTTTGACATTAATTCATTCTCTGAAGTCACTCTTTAATACTATCTGATTACAAGGCCCAAGCAGAAACAGTTTACGCCTTTTGCCGTTAAGCAAGAATCCATGACAATGGGCCATTTCCAAGACACTCTTCAATTCTTCATTGATTTTTCTAGCCGTATAGCTATATTTTCTGTTGAAAAATAATAATATAGTTGCATATCATTAACATACTGATGAGATTGAGAAAATTTTAGACATTTATTGAAATTAGCTTTATACAATGAAAGTAATAATAGGTCTAATACATTGCCTCTATGAAGAAAAACAAGTCAAAATAATGATTTCCAATTTTAACATTTTGTTTTCTACCCTCAAGATAACTTTTAAACTATTTTAACGCGTTGTCTTCCAAGCCAAGATATGCCAGTTTTGTAAAAGGCTTTGCATAATCTAAGATATCTAAGGTTGTACTAAAATTCATTAACGCGAAGAATGTTATCATTTTATTATCACAACCTCCAAGTACGTCATCACTCACCTAAAGCAGTAGTAGTGCTATATAAAGCATGAAATCTAGTTTGGCTGAATGTTTACTGAGCTGATTATACATAAGTATCTTAAACAAAGTCGGCAAGATACTGATGGGACGAAACTCTGACATTTCGACTAGTCAATAATCGTTCCTGACGATGCTAACATGGTTAGAGAAATACATGTCGAGTGCAAAAATAAAATGTTTGGTGGAGTGGTGATAACTGTTCTGTAGTTATTAATGAAATTCGCAATAATTAGACGACTGGCTTCTTAACTGCCGTCGTCATTATTCGATTGAAAACTTAATTGAAATAAAAGTAGTTATTCAATACATTTTTATCCGTATCTTCTTTTTGGTTACGAGATTCGCAGCGAATTTGTTTATGTCTTTAGTCCAAGATCTCAATGCGTCCTTATATTATCTATAATTTAAGTATTATACCCATTTATAACTTATTATTAACTGTTCTTGACTTTACAGCAATACTAAATTTTAAACATGTTAGCTGCTTATTTTGATTTTGTTTCAGTGTTCTCATGTCAATGAGAAAATTTGTAATTATATTAGCAAAAAATATTATCTGTAATATGCGACAAATCATAAATCAAAATAGCTCGTTTTCATTATCGCTATTTTTTCATTAACAGAAAATAGCATACAGATCTGAGTACTTTTGTCTAGCCTGATGTACACTGGAGGTACTAAAGATCCTTAAGTCTCAAGTAGTTAATAGTAAATATGCACGGCGAACATTTCTTACTCTTAAAAAAATATATTTATCATAGACTGTTTAAATAATATCAAATATTTTAACTTATAAAACAAAATCCCTCAATTTGTAATATTGTTTTTAATATTTCGACATATAGCATCATATTTCCTATTATTTTCCAAAATACTACTTCTTTTTAAAAATACTTAAATCTATTTTTCTTCTGTAACATACTAAAAATCGACCCTATACTCAAACACTAGCTGCTCGTGCAAAAATCTGCAGACAGCAGGAAGTTGTATATAACTTCTTAAGAAATTTTGTCTTGGAGTGGCAATAACCTGGCAAAATTTGAGGGTATGAAAACTCAAACAACAGTTTTTTTTGCTAGGCGTTAACTTGGGAGCAAATATGTCTTGATCATGTTTCACGCATAACAAAGAATGTTTAAAGCTTAGTCTTCCGATCATGCATTTATTAAAACTAAAAAGAGGCACCTATTGGGGACTGGAAACTCATCAGAAAACTTGAATTTTTAGAACAAGAAAATAGAATTAAGTCTATTCTTTAAATACTTTTGTGGGAAGTGTTCGATAGATGTACCTTGCTTATTTACACCAACAGCGATGCATGCTAGATGTGTAATCACATTCAGCTTTTTATGAGATTCAGCTTATTACTCCTCACTTAAGAACTATTCTATATGGAAAAGAATATTCCTTTGCAATAAAGGAATAAAATACTGAGAAGTGTGTTGTCCACCGAGTATAACCTGCAATAATTCAAGAAAAAGTGAATCGCTACTTCCGCGTATCAACTCCTCTTTAAACTAATTAGGAATTACTCTGCGGGCATGTGCTATGCCCATACAAAAAATCTCGGGAATATTAATACGCACCTTAGATCTGTAATAATCCTTAAAATTTTTGTTCCAGAGAATAAAAACTAAGCACTATACTTAAAACACTTGGAGCAAATTTGAACTCCCAAAATAGTGCCTCGCTCGGCAGGAGTCTATGTTTACTTTCATATCGCGAGTGGCTTGTAATTCAATGATAATATGTTATCTACCCTCGAACAGATTGTGGCTGGAATATTAACGAACGGAGGGTGCATCTTCTAACTTCCTGCACATAAATTTTCTAGATTATTTAGCCCGATTTGGTGTTGACGTCCGTATTTAAATATTAATTTAAAAATTATTAAGAGTTTTGCACATGTTTAACAAAAACATACAAAAGACTACAGTGAACCTTATGATAAATTTTGTATATTTTCTATATCATCGTGAGAATTTTTCTTTGCTTTTATTTAAAATAATGTACAAATTTTGGACATAATTATATATGAAAAATCAGTAACAACTACTAAAAATGAACAAGGTCAATATTTCAGCAGTCACCCTTTGTTCTGCTATTTGTTAATCCATCTCGGGACGCGTTTCGCCGCATCACGGCTCATCAACCGAGGTAGGATCGACCAACAAGAGAACAAACGCAGTACTTATTGCAGTACCAGCATAACATTCCATTAAGATACAAGAAATTGTATTTCTGGATGGTGAATGCCTAAAATTTAAAACTATATCTGTCCTCCGTTGGGGCTTTTTAAGGCCACAGACCGACAAAGGATTGTCCAGTTAAGCTGTCAACTATTATCCCAACGCAGCGCGATCGTCAGGGTTCTTCACTACGTACTAAAAATGAACCAAGTCCATATTTCAGCAGTGATCCGTTGGTCTCTTATTGTTTAATTCCTCTCGGAGTGGGTTTCCTGTATCACGATTCATCAGCCGAGCTAGGTCCTTATGCCAGTACTAGGGTAACATCACGATAAGATACAACAAATTGCACCTCTGGCTAGTTAGAGCCTAAAATTTAAAGGCATACCAGCACTCCGTCTGAGGTTTTAAGGCCACGGACCGCCAGAGGATTAACTAGCTAAGCCAGCAACAATTAGGACAATTCTATGTCGGTCTGTGGTCTTAAAAGTGCCTGACGGAGGGCAGGTATGCTTTTTAACAGCCAGAAATACACTGTGTTGTATTTTACCGTGATGTTAACACTAGTATTGCAATGAGTACTGGACTTTTGTTCTCTTGTTTGTCGATTCTAGCTTGGCTGATGAGCTGACACATGACTTCACAAGTAAGAGAACAATGGGTCATTGAATATACGTAGGGTGGAACACTGACGATCGCGCTACCTGGTGGTAATTATTGCCAGCTTAGCTGGACAATCCTCTATGGGTCTGTGACCTTAAAAACTTCCTGGCGGAGGGCAGGTATGTTTTTAAATTTTAGGCTTTCAGCGGCCAGAGAAATAATTTGTTGTATCTTACCATAATAATTATGTATAGTCAATTATATAAGGAGAGGATGGGGAGAGTGTAAGAGGAGTTACGTCGTATATGTCGTGTTATATTCCTGTTTTAAGGTTCTGGAAGCCGAGAAATCGGAAAATTGTGTTACTTTTTCATTGTTGTCGATTATTTGGGGTTAAACATGTACGGAGTTAAAAGGGTGGGGAATGGGTAAGAAGGGTTAATTCATATATATCCTGTTAGACGTCCTTTTTAGTATTCTTGAAGTCGAAGAATCCCATTTTAACAGGGACAGTATATAGAGGGAAATGACACGTTTCAGTTGTAAACATCTTTAAAACTCTTCCTCTGATCAATTTTATTTTGTGATTAATATTTTACCACAAAATACCTATCATTTAAAAAACGTCGACTTATCGTTTTTAGATTAAGTTATTCTTTAGTTAAATTCAGTACTAATTTCAGAATTATGTATTTGCAAGTAGAGCAGCTTTATCGATTTAATTCTTATGTAACATGAATAACTGTTTTTAACTTAAAAATATATATTTTTTTTTTAAATTAGTAAAATGATTTATCCAGTACTTGCCTTGCAAATATGCAGTTCTAAAATAAACACTAAATTCGAGTATCTCACATTAAATAATAACTTATTACAATTCACTTTATGGTGAAATATTAATTAAAAAAAAAATTAGAAATCTACCTTGTCTCAATAATCAAAAAAAAGTATTTAAGGATTAAAAAAAACCTCGTTCGTAAAATCACATCGAATCAAATATGTTCTCTACCAACGAAATATGTGCGTACGTTAAAGAGTAAAATTAAAATGTGGGTGATACAGATAAAAAAATTGTCAAGTTTGCAAAAAAAAATCGCACGAAGTGTGAATAAAAATAAACCTTTTTCTAATGTATGGGTAGAATATTATTTTTGCGATATTTAATATTATTTATTATGAAGTTGGAATTGAGAAATTAGGTTTTTAGTGATCAAAAACCGTAGCACCTGAAAAAAGAAAAATTTCGGAGGATAATTTTTCACGAATACAATACTTCCTTAGCACGGAAAGTAAATATAATAGTTTACTTGCTGTTCTAGAACTTATTTTATATCCATCTTTACATTTTTCTAGGTTACTTTGTAATTAGATCAGACATGGGGAAATCACGAACACTGAAATAGAAGTAAATTATAATATATGTGCAATTATTCTTTTAGCCCCCTACTTCATTCCTTTTACCCTGTATATTTTTTACTATAAAAAAATTATTTTATATTAAATATCTAATATCCCCATCAAAAATGAGGAAAAGTTATTATAGTTCTATTGAAATGATACAACCCTTCTCACCCTCTTCCCATGTTAATAATGGAAATAATGAAAAAAAAAAATGTAATGTTTCAATTCCTTGACTGAAAGCACTCCGAAAAAGACCTATAACAAGACAA
>CM032446.1:143544751-143694107 GCA_019049505.1 Pachyrhynchus sulphureomaculatus
CAAAATAAACAATATCTTTTCAGAGAGCCGACATAATAGCCACAATGCTGGTCATATTCTACACTGTACAATCATTGTACTGTTCGTTTTACAAATATGCATTTTAGAAAGTAGTCATTATCAGCTAGCTGCTTTCCATCGATCTGATGTAAGACTTAAAATTGATCTATTCTGTTTAATCATCCTTGCGAATTTTTTCAGGTCATCAGACCATCATTGTGGTGATCTACCTACCCCCATTTGTTTTCTCGCTATAGGAACTTCATCTTGTATTTTTACCTCTTCGTATCTCTATGCATAAAGCAAACATAATCCGTATAATATTTTTTATATAGCAGCTACTGATGTTATTTGGTTTAAAAATTTTTATTCATTTTTGTTTAAGAATTATATATTCTGTGGCAAAATAATTTTCCCCATTTGGGCATTATTATTTTTATCTAGGAAAAGTCAATTATCATTATTTAGTAAGATCATATTCCTGCTGGCATATTGATGCAGGCAAAAAAGTTTTTCTCAAACCAAACGAAAAGCTTAGTTCTAGGAATCTTAAAGTTGAATAGATGCCCATTTGTTGCAAATTTTTTTGACTATCCTTTCCCAATTCTGATATACAATTACAAGAAATAAAGAAAATCAACAAACGTAAAAAATAAAATAGGAAATTCCAATTAAGTGTTCTTAAGACATTTTTAGTATAAGGTTCTAGGTTGGGAAAACTATTATTTGTATTTTTGTACTTCGTTGTCTGCTAACATAATACGTAGGCTGAAAAGTTTTTGGTCTGACATCTAGATGTCGCCCTTTTCAAAAAATATATAGATATTTTAGAAAGTACCAACCTTTTAACGATACGTGTCAAAATTTCAGGACATTTCGAGGATTAGTTTACAAGTTACAGTGGTTTTAGTGACGCTACTTTTGATATTTTCAAAACAATGGAAAAAATCCAATTTCGTGTGTCGATTAAAAACTGTTTTTGATGGGAAAAAATACCGTTCAAGTAAAGCAATGGTTTGATAAGTGTTACGGGGACTCTGCCCCTAGAAAATCACTCATCATTTACTGGTATGCTGACTATAAACGCAATCGTACAGACACAAATGATGCTGAACGTTCTGGACGCCCAAATGAGGTGGTTACACCGGAAAAACATAAAAAAATCCTTAAAATTGTTTTGGATGATCGTAAAGTGAAATTGCGTTAGATAGGAGCCCATGTGTAAATCCAGCAGTGTCAATTTTATATATCTTCAGATATTAATGTTCATATTTTAATTACTGATGCTATGAATAATCAGTGATTGTAAAAATATCCGATTTAAATGTACCCTGTATTCATATCTATCCATTTGTAATTATTCGTAATTCCATGAGTTTAGATTGTATATTTCCTTTTGTCGATTTTACTCTTTTGATAAGTGTCCACGTTTCTGAGCACTTCTTTCTTTCTAAATACATATTGACTTCTTGACTTTTTTATCCCACGTTTCCATCTTAGCTGTTGTTATAGTCCTTTTAGTTGTTCATTTAATTTCGAGGTATTTGCATTTATTTTTTTTTTTGTTGGGCGCTAAGCCATTTTAAATAAAACTGTTCCACGCTAGTTTCTTGCTGAATTTAATCTTTTTTATTCCGAGGGCCTCATCCAGGACTTCTTGTAGATTATTTATGATATTTTCGTTGATTTCCGGCAATGACTTTCTGTTTGTTATACTAATAATCTACATATACCTTTATATATTTACAAACTAACCGGTCAAGAGCAGGCTTGACTCATATTTGAGTTTTCTCGTACATAATAATCAATCACATCAGAATCAAACTTTACCTTTACGTATTTTGACAGTTTTTTTATAGGCTAGCCCAACTTAAACAACTATTCACTTAAAAGATTTATCTATTTTTATCAGTTTTATAATTTATGATTAGAAATTATGGAAATATGTTTCAAATTAATAATTTCTTGTCTTGGCCTAAACATTTTTTATTCGCCGAAAACTAACCCTAAATTATAATAAAAGAATTATATTTACAATTGTAAAAATGAACTTGATATATCAAACAATATCAGAGAAAGAAGGTCGTAAAAGAAGTGGTCGGACGGATGCACGGAAGAACAGATAGACAAAAGCCCAATTGATTCCATAATTGTTCCGTTTTTTTTTTATTTTTGGTACAAGAAATTAAAAAACTGTGTTAACTTTGATTATTAATATGAATTTACTTTTTATAGTTCAACAGTGTCTAAACAAAAAAATCGTTCAATATGACTATGAATATTTTATATTTATCAAAAAATGCTGTGGATTAAAATTTTACCCAAAAAATAGATCTTTCTGGTACTTCTAACAAATAACCCTGCTGCGATTAAACGTTTGTAATAATTTTCACTTTACACAGGACAAATTACAAACAAAATAATTAAAATCTTAACGCGGTGTATTGTAGGAACTTTTACGTTATAAACTACGATAAGACCCTATTGTTACGTCTTTTCGTACAAACAGATGCTTTTGACGTGTATGATCTCGGCTTTTTATTTGACAACGGACCCGTGAAATGGCATCGTTTTGATGCTTTTGTTGTACGTCTGTTATGCTTTTGAGTATTTTTCATTTTTCTTGCCTTCTTTGTGCGAATGACGGATCATACTTGTAAGGATTGTGTGTTTTTATTACGAGTATTACTTCTGAATGTGTCTTTCACGAGTCCGATTAAAATAAATTTTAATAATTTTGCTGGCTGTCAACTTAGTTTACAATTCATTTTAATAATTATGATTTTTATGTCAATATTTATTTTTAAACGCGCGTACCGCAGACGTTTTGAATGGCTTTATAGGTATAAATGAAAGAACATTTTTGAAGCGTATTTAACTGTTTGTTAGAGAAATGTCTTTTTTTAATTACATAAGAAGTTTATGAAATTTTCTACGGATATGGGATCGAAGTGGTGCAAGCATAGATTCTGGTGAATAAGTTAAATTTTTTAATTCCCTTGCTAGGAAAAAAAATTACTTCCCGAGTTTTCTGAAATTATTTTCGTTTTAGGATCTCTAGATCACTCAAAATATAGCTTAGGGTTTCCGTCAGTCTATCATTCGGTCTGTTTAATGGCATGATAACTCTTAAACTAAGTGAGATATCGATATCCAATTCGGTACAATCATAAAATTTTTGACGTACGAAAGAAGCAATATCGCTTTAGGGGAAGGGAATGAAAAGCGGGAGGGTGGTATTTAGGTGTGTATAGTTTCAACAGTATATAAAGAATTTTTTTAAGAATAATTATTCATAATCAAATCTGTAAGGATAGGACGTGTGTTAAAAGGGTTACTTCGAATCTATTGTGTTCGTTCTTTTTAGAGTTCATGAGTCAAGAAAACTGAAAATTATATTATTTTTTTATTAGAAGCTTTTTCTTTGCATATATATTTTATTAATATCTGATCAGAAAGTATCTATCATTTAAAATATAAAAGGTATATGCTTGAAGAGATTTACTTATCAACTGAACGTAATCCGTTTTTTAAGAAAACCCAATATTTTTTGTTACTGATGTTCCAATTTTAATGTCCTTTTTTTAGAAATGTCTGAAAAGACTATATGCTGACAATGATGTTGCTATGTTTTTAATTTTTAACTGCTTTATCTCATAAAATTAATTTTTTAAAAATTAAAATTTTACTTTTATTAAAAGCAGTGTGTTGAAACATTATGATGATCACTTTCATATTTTCTTAAATACCTCAGCAAATAATGGAGATATTTGGGTACAAAACTATTCCAAAATTTGTATTTTTTTTTCACTCCAGCGCAGTAACAAGAATGCTCAAGGGAAACGCCAGAACGAAGATAATATTTTTATTTACATAAGAAGAATTTATTATTTCCGTCTATCTATCCCATGGATTTCCAGGGAAACTTTAAAAATGATTGAAAAAAGACAAAAACTCAAGACTAACAACCTGCCCCTAGAAAATCACTCATCATTTACTGGTATGCTGAGTATAAACGCAATCGTACAGACACGAATGATGCTGAACGTTCTGGACGCCCAAATGAGGTGGTTACACCGGAAAAAACATAAAAAAATCCACAAAATGGTTTTGGATGGTCGTAAAGTGAAATTGCGTTAGATAGGAGCCCATGTGTAAATCCAGCAGTGTCAATTTTATATATCTTCAGATATTAATGTTCATATTTTAATTACTGATGCTATGAATAATCAGTGATTGTAAAAATATCCGGTTTAAATGTACCCTGTATTCATATCTACCGATTTGTAATTATTCGTAATTCCATGACTTTAGATTGTATTTTTCTAACTAAGTTACAGACATCAGACAAAGTAAATGAATACCGTAGCTTATCCTCTCTCATTCAATCGCTATGTAGACGAGACAAAAATGACTATTTGAGAAATATTTGAGCAGGTATCCAACAGCATTCGAATAACCTAAATATTAAATTCATTTTCGCGAACATCAAACTAATTACTAAAGACATAAAGAGTAGTAGTAGTAACATGGGTTATATAAGGTGACAGCTATGAGCTGATAACAAACATTGAACACAATCTTGAAATTTGGAGGGAATATTGTAGAAAGTTGTATTCCGATGAACACTTTTACGAGACTCCCCAACTTGACAGCAGAGAGCCTGAAATACTGGTCGATGAGGTACTGTTGGCTATTCGTAGATTGGCATGTAATAAAGCGCCAGCTTGTGATTTCATAACCTTATCAAAACTAATACCAGATAGTGGAGTGAAACTAATACATCGGATATGTGCACTCATCTGGGAAACAGCGAAATGGCCGACGAAGTGGAAGACATCCTTAATAGTGCCTCTGTATAAAAAGGCTTAACAAATAACTGCGACAACTTACGTCTGTTCGCCATGATTACCCACGCCAGCTAAATAATCCAAACTCGACTTCTTCCATAGATTTGAAACCAGCTGGCTGACGAACAAGCCGGTTTTGTTATAGATAAAGATACTAGGAATCCGATTCTAAACGTGCGATAACTGATTGAAAAGACAAGAGAATATTACACACTGGTATCTGTGTTTCGTAGATTATCGTAAGGCCTTCAATAATGTGCGTTGGCAATTATTTTGGTAGATAATGTTGGAGATGAGGATTCCTAATAGTCACATCGTTAGGATCATACAACTATTCTATAATAATAGATCCGCCGCAGTTAAAATCGACGTGCTGCTATCGTCTAGTTGTGAAGTCAGGAGAGGAGTTAGGTAGGGATGTATACTGCCGCCTCAGCTTTTCAATATCTATAGTGAGCATATAATGAAGTGTGTTTTGGAGAACTGGTCTGGTGGAGTGAAGATGGGTGGCGTCAGTATAAAGAACCTCCGCTTTGCTGATGATATTCTCCTAACTGCCGGCAGTGAAGATGAGTTGGTGTCTCTGACAGATTAAAGAATATTAGCGCAGAATATGCAAAATTATAAGTGATGATAGTCGACAGGGCAAACGACAACCCACCGAATGTGGAACATGTCTCTGATTTTAATGTAGTAAATAGGATTATCTACCTGGGAGCACTAATTAACAATACTGGTGACAATGAAGATAATTCCGTAGAAGAATACAACTAGGGAGAATAGCAATGATAAAAGTATCGAAAATTTGAAAGAGTAAAGATCACGAGAAACACGAAAATCAATCTAGTCCAAACTCATCATGCATCTGAAAGTGGGACAATTCGAACAGCAGACTGAAAACTAATAAACGCGTTGGAAATGTTCTGCTAGTAGAAAATGTTGAATGTCTTCTGGATGGAACACCGAACCCACGTGTTTATTCTGAACGAAATTAAGCCCACCCAGCTGCTACTAACTAAAGTTCTTTGGTCATTTGCCTGAGGGAATGAGGAGAAGGGGCAGATCTTTCATACGCTGGATAGATACCGTGGAGAGCCTTTTGCATTCTAACGCAGAACATGTGATGAGAATCACAGACAATCGATTAAAGTGGCAGAGTACCAGCAGGAACGTTATAAAGGATTTGGAAATCCAGGCTAAGTCTTGATATTCATGATTGTTTGATCACTATACGTCCGTAAAGATGTTGGATTGGGGATGTTGATGTATCTATTTCTAGGACTGATGGAACGACAACTCAGGAACTAAATGAAATAGCGAGAAGTTTGGCACATATATAAAACTTTAGGGAGGAGAGAAACCTATAGCGTTTGAGAGATATCGCTTCAAGAGAAGGAAGTAAAAATGGTGGACGTCAATATATTTTCAAAACGTTCAATAGTATAATGAGAATTCTTCTTGGTTTTTGATTGATCTAATAAATAAATTTTAGGCAAAAATAACGATAGCCAAATCTATATGGGAATACAGGGGTGGATGCTACTTAACATACATCATCTTAGATGTCTACCGTATTATTTTTTTATTATTTACAGTTTTAACAGAAATAGTATTTAGAGGGAAATGTTTGTTTTCAGTTGTATATATGTCGAACAGATGGTAAATAATGTCCTCTAGTTTATTTTATTTCATCAAAACGGAAAATATGATTTAGACAGTATCAGAAATTTTGTAAGTGTTGGTAATAATTGAGAAATTAGGTTAATGCCCGAGTATTGTTTGATATTATTATAACTAAACTGGATTGACGTAATTTGTTTTCGATCGGCCTTTTTTCTTCTCCCCTATAGTGTAGTAAAAAAAAGCACTCGAAATTGTGAAGGAGTATTGTCCCAAGTTTTGGACCATAAAAACTTGTGCTCTTTTGTTTATAAACAATTTAAGTTTTCAAAAACGCGTTTTTTTTTTTTTTTTTTTTTTTTTTTTATTTTTTTATTTTTATTTTTTTGAGCTTAAAATGTAAATAATTTTGATTATATAAGTTACATAGACAAAAAAAAAAACAAGCTTCGTAATGAAATTTCCAACAAGTTCTCGTTGGTTTTAAGTTGCTCAAGCTCATAGCCTATAAAATTGAAAAAAAAAACAGACAAAAAACTGTTTTTTTTTTTTTTCATTTTGTCGTACAGGTCGACTAAGTTAACCGATCGGCTTGAAACTTTCAGAAAATATGCCTTTTGTTATAGCAAAAACATCCTGGAATTTTGGTACAAAAAACATTGAACCCAATGGGCACAATTAAATTTGCTTTTTAAAATTTGAATTGCCTGTCATTTTATGTCATTTGGACCAAAATGGATCTTTTTTTTCAGAATTTAGGTCTCGACGCCAGCTTTCCGATGCTATTAAATTTTTTTTTTGGAACCATTTTAACCGTTTACCGTTACATTTGTTTATTAATTAAATAACAACAAATGCGTTTTTCCGGTCATTTTGAAAAAAATTGAAAATTTTTTATCACATCTGGTAGAGAATCGTGAGACTTTTATTTAGAAAAAAAATCATTTTCGTTAACGTGAAAATGACCGAAAAAACGCATTTGTTATTTGATTGAAATGTAAAAAAAACGGTTGAAATGGTATTTTTGTTTAGCAAAAATCATATTTTATGAAAGTTTCAAGCCTTTACTTAGTCGACCTGTACAATATAAATAAAAAAAAAAAAAGCAGTTTTTTTTTTTGCCTGTTTTTTTCAATTTTGTAGGTTATGTATGCACTTGAGCGACTTAAAACTAACAAGAATTGTTGGCTATTTCATAGTTTAGCACGTAATAAAGCGCCCGGTTGTGATTATGTAACTGTATAAGTGCTAAAACTGATACCAGATAGTTGTGTGAAACTAATAAATCGGATATGTGCACTCATCTGGAAGACAGCGAAATGGCCAACAAAGTGAAAGACATTCTTAATAGTGCTTCTGTATAAAAAGGCCCAACAAATAACGGCGACAACTTCCGTCTGTTGGCCATGATTACCTACGTCAGCTAAATAATCCAAACTCGACTTCTTCCTTATATTTGACATCAGCTGGCTGACGAACAAACCGGTTTTGTTAAAAATAAACATACTAGGAATTCGATTCTAAACGTGCGACAACTAATTGAAAAGACAAGAGAATATTACACACCCTGGTATCTGTGTTTCGTAGATTATCGTAAGGCTTTCGATAATGTGCGTTGGCAATTACTTTGGCAGATAATGTTGGAGATGAGAATTCCTAGTAGTCATATCGTTAGGATCATACAACTAATAGGTTGTAGGTTATGTATGCACTTGAGCGACTTAAAACTAACAAGAGTTTATTGGAAATTTCATTACTAAGAGTTTGTTTTTTTGTGTGCGACTTATGTAACCTGAATTATTCGTATTTTAAGCCCAAAAAACGCGTTTTGAAAACTTAAATTGTTTATAAACAAAGGAGCACAAGTGTTTCGAGGTCCAAAACATAGGACAATAGGTGATAGCCCAGAGAGGATAAAATCATAATATTGCTGTATTTAAGTTACGCCTATCTCATTATTATTTTGACCTTTTTTTACTGCACTACTAGAGTAGGAAAAGGTGGCGGAATTTTATATATTTTCAATCGTACTATGAGAATTATTATTTGTTGTAAGAATGTCATATTCGGTATTTCTTTCAAAACTGTATGTTTGCTAGGGAAGTACTGGATCAATCGCGATACCAATTTTTTTTCGAAGAATTTAGAATGAATACTTTCATAGAAACGACCAGCCTTATAAAAAATTCAGATCAAGTTACTTACTCTGTTAGGTTTATTTTTACGATTCAGGATAGAAAAGAAAGTAAATATTTAAAAAAAAGCAGAAACTTAAAAAAACTTAGTGACTTTGCATAATGATGGATATTGTGAGACTTGTGTATATATAGGACTTTTAAAAATAATAAAAGTGCATGTACTACCCTATAACAGTCACATCAATAAAAGTTTTATCTATATAAAATTATTTTCCAAAATCATTAAAAAAACAATGCTATCTTATTGTGATATATATTATATATGTATAAGTTACATAAGTACAAGCAACAGTATCTACACTGTATTAGATATTCGTATTAGTAATAGTTTCCCCTGGTAAAAAATTGTTTCAAATTATGCATTTAAAAATAAATTATGACCCTTTACTGTGACATACGATGTATATGCTTTAAAACCTATAATACTCCAAATCACTCATATAAGTAAACATTTTCTCTTGCCTAAAGACATTTTCGTATCTATTAAAAAAAAACAATTGCCTATTTGTGTGGCACAACCTGTATATAATTTTTCGGAATAAAATATGAGCTGCTGTGAGTTCAGTATGCATGGATTTATAAATAAATAAAAAAAAAACAATATAAACAAAATTCTATTAGATAAGAAGTTTTCCTGTTTTTAGTGTTCCGTACTTATAAGATTACTTCGGTGTACATAGATAGTTAAAATTTGGCACTAATATAGGAATTGATGGCCCCATCAGAGCCGTGTACTTTTGAAAGTTAAATTTTTATTTAAGGAGTTAGTTTTAGGGGGTAAAATCAGAAGTAAGAAAAACATTTTTTGCCAAGTCATCGAGTGGAGTGTCAAATGAAAGCTTGTAAAAACAAAGTTCAAAAATATGTATAATGTAATACTTGCGCACACTTTTCTTCGTATTATTTTTACAAAATTGCCAAAAATCGCCTTATCTCGAAAAGTACCGATCAAAAAATTTGAAAAAATTTGTGTTTAAAAAAAAATATATTTTTAGGGTAATCACGGTACGGAACACTAATTGTGCAAGTTCAACTTGCACTTGATCGGTTTTTTAGTTTAAAAACTGTTTATTTAAAGCATACCAAAAAATATATTAATTTTTAAGATCGATATTCCAGAAACACACAATGTTTATGAATATTAATATGAATATATAGGAATAAGATAAGTCTTCAAGCGATAAATTCTTTCCATTTTGCAATAATTTTTCAGAATGTCAGCTATTTGCTCACGCGAAGTAAGTAGAAAACAAAACGACGTGCATATTTACCAATAGAGATAGAATGGATACAAGCAATTGCTAAATGAATCTTTAGTTAATCTTTGGTGTGAAAAAGTCATATTCAGTGATTATTTTAAAACTGTATGTTTGTAAGAGAAGTACTGAATAAATCATTGCCATTTTTTTATTTACAGTCATATAAAATTACGTTATTTCCGAAGTTAGGGTTTTTTTTAGCACCAGCTTGAAATTATAAAAGGGTTTAGCTGAAAAACGCTACACTTTAGATTAAAATGAAGCTCTTTAGACTTGGTTACGTAATATTAATTAATGTTTCATCACAACTTTTCATTTGATGTTAATGCTTACGTCACACTCGAGTACATGACACGCATATTATTATTTTTAGCTATTTTTAGTCTTTAGCGTAATATAAATAATAAATAAGCTTTTTTTTAAGAGTCTACTCTCATATTGGTAATTTACGTTGATGAAAGAAACAAAAGAAAATGTGGGTTTATTAACTTACGTATAAGTAAAGCGGCAGACAAAGAATTTTCTTGCATTGATAGGTTCTGTAGTAAAATATAATTTCCAACATGAGTAACATTGAAAACTAAATATATATAGACATTAACGAACTGTTTTAAAAATAGTTTACAGGTATGTATATTCGTCCGACTTTTTACATCAGTCCCAAAAAAAAAAAAACCTTTCGTCGATACAATAGCAAATGTAAAAGAAGTTGCTTTAACTAGTTATTAGAGTATTGTTCCTTGGAAAAAAAACAAACATATATGTTCTACAGATACAGAGAGATAGATTGATTAATATCTACAAATTATCGAGAATTGTTGAGTCTCTAATCTTTAATAACCTTTCTTTGTTATCATGTTTTATTTTCCATTGTAAAACCAATATTCATGTTAATATACATACAATGTATCGTCATCTACTATACTCATATTTCAATTTTCCCAAGTACAATCCCTTTTTCAATATCCTATATTTTTTACCCGCATTTTTTCACATTCCAGTCTCCCCCAAAAATCTATAAAATACGGATTCTCGAGCTTTATAGGTTAGAGGGGAGATTTTTAATCCAGCGTGGGACACCGGCTGCAGCCGCGAGGATCAAATAGGGAGACTGAGTGCCCTTAATTACTCCACTTTGGAATGACGTGCGTCCGGGGTGCGAAAAATCGTATTAATTTAGGGGGGTTTGTAGACTGATTTTAAGTACACATTTTTAAATACACTTTAGTGGCAGATATATAAATTTGTTTCTGTTTTTCATACAGAACGCATAAAACTTACTTTATATAAGTGAAACTATCTATCTAATCTAAAATAACTTTGCCGAATCTTCTTATAAAACTATGAAAAATTATTAGCACTGAATGGTAAGTCGATATATCGTTTTTTTTTATTTAATTAATTTTAATTTAACGTATTAACTTATTTTTTAAATGTTTTTTAACACATTTATTCCAAATTAATGTGACTACTACTTCTTCCAATGAATTATGAAGATACGAAAAATAACATAATATACTATTTACTTCATGAGTGTGGCGATTTTGACTTAGTTGAAACAAAAGTGGAAACAATTATAATGATACACAGGTGAACATTAAAAATATGAAGAGATAGGGAAAGAAAAAGTTTAAAGCAATAATAACACATCCTCACAAACAAAAAATGAAACTTCCACGAACCAAAATATGTGAATCTAGTGTATTTTCCGACGCTGATTTTGAATCCGTAGTTAAAAAAAAGATTTATCGTGTCATTTTTTTGTCAAAAACATCCTTAAAATGGGCTAAAACTATAGTAATAACGTAATGACTTTTAATGAAGTTTGAGAAATGGTAGATATTTTATAGTCTACAGAAGCTATTCTGTTATTATTCTATTATTTAAACCAAATCTACCCTTATAGGGCGTGAAAAGTACCTCTCAAACTCAAATAACGCAAGTGAGTTTAAATTACATGTACAAAGGACAAATTCTTGTAGCTCTTAGGACAAAATATCTGAATCTGGTGTGACAACCAGACATTGCTTTTAAAGGGTTGAGACTCACCCTATAGCATGTAAAAACCACCCTATCCCCATCTAAGGAGGTATCTCATGGGTTTCAATAATGACGAAAAAAGTTCAGGGTGAACAAATATGGAGTAAAGTATACCCTAAGAGAGTGGTAGAAACTACCCCTTAGCTCTAATGATGCACATGGATGGATTCGACCTTATTAGGATGATGATCTAATTGTCTTGAATGAAATAAAAGTACTTGATCCTTCCCGAATTTCCATAACATCCATGTGCATCATTAGAGCGTAGGGGTAGTTTCTACTACCCTCTAAAGGCAGTTTATTGTCGTGTATGGGTGATTTAAGTAAATCTACTCCATATTTGTTCACCTTACTTAAAACCGCAAAAGCCCGAAATTTTTTCGCCGTTACTGAAACTTATGAGATACCTCCGTAGGTGGAGGTGGTTTTTACAACCTATAGGAGTCTCAACCCTTTAAGAGTAATGTCCGGTTGTCACAACAGATTCAGATATTTTATTCTAAGAGCTACAAGAATTTATCCTTTGTACATGTTATTTAAATTCACGGGCGTTATTTGAGTTTTAGAGGTACTTTTCACCCCCTATAAAGGTGGATTTTGATTTAATTAATAGAAATAGCTTGCTCTCTAGACTATAAATCATCATCATTAGAAGTCATTACATTATTACTATAGTCCCATTTCAAGGGATGTTTTTGACCAAAAAAAATGACACGATAAATCTTTTCTTTAACTACGGAGTCGAATTCAGCGTCGAAAAATACCCTAGATCCATTATTTTGGTTCGTGGTAATGAACTTTCATTTTTTTGTGGGGCTATGTACCCAGTCTTCAACATTCCAACATATATATATATATATATATATATATATATATATATATATATATATATATATATATATATATATATATATATATATATATATATATATATATATGTATATATATATATATATATATATATATATATATATATATATATATATATATGTGTATATATATATATATATATACTATATATATATATATATATATATATATATATATATATATATATATATATATATATATATACATACAATGACAATTTAAGTCCGCATCATATGGGATTTTTTTAAATAATCACTTTAGCCCAGATCTCGTTATTGCATCCATTTGTGCTTCAAATTACATCAGAAGTAAAGTATAGTAAGTCATTTTTACGCATGACATCATCTGTCAAAAATGACATTTTCGTAAAAATTTTTGAAAAAAACGTGTAATTTGGCCAAATTTTAAAAAAAGTTATAAGACAAAATGGTTTATTACTAGATCTGTTTGTCAAATTTCAACGGCCTACTACGATTTTGAATTTTTGGCAGTTTTTTGACATTTCGGCAATTGTTTTTCATCTTGATTTATTGCAACCTTATTTAAATCATTTAATTTGTCAAAAACTAGGCACCTATAATCTATTTAAGAACAAAATGAAGTCGTGTCCATAATTTTTTTTATAGCTTACGTATTTTGATAGTGAACACACTTAAACTTTTGTAAATTAACACAAATCTTACATTTTGATCTTTTTAGTAATGCATTTAAATTTTTAACAATGTAATGTTTCTTACTATAAACACCAAATTAACAACTTGCTGCTTTGTCCTATTTGTTTTTTTTTTATATTTTCAGCTAAAACCATTTTTTAGATCAATAATATATTTTAGATTCTAATTAGCAACCGTAATAAAAATATTAAACAAATTCTAGTTATTAATTTGGCAGTTACGCATTAATAATACCACCGAAAAATTACATTAAAATGCTTTCGGTGTCATTTTTGACGTAACTGCTAATTTAAAATAAATCCAGCCATATTTTCGTCATGGCTATTAAAATTAACGTTCGCAAAATTAGAAAGACCCTTTATGGTTGTGCCGATTTCCTCCTGAAAACTTACCATCTACAGGAAAAAGAGCTAAATAGAGAAATTAGCACGCTAAGCAAAACTCGATACTTCTATGCGTCTGTTAATAGTAGGCCCTGGAAACAATTGAGAACTAGAGATCGCAATATGGTGTCATAAGCTGTCAAATATTTAGTTAGCAATGCAAACTAGAATGGAAAGAAACAGATGGTGTCACAACATGCTTTCTCTTCAAGAAAAAATTGAAATTGTTTTATTGTGTGGGGAAAATACACCTCATCGTACTGTTGCAAATGTTTTTAACGAGCGTCATCCTGAAAAATACTTGCAGCAATCTACTGTGCCGAATTATAAAAAAGTTTAAATCGACTGGAACTGTGGAAAATGTTGTCCGAAAAATTCGTATTGCACGTAAACATACCGAAGATACTGAGTTAGATGTGTGCTTAAGTGTAGTAGAAGAAGGCAAAATCAGTGTTAGAACTATTTCGAAGTCTAAACCGGAGATCGACAGGGAAATTGATAAACACTCTACAGGATAGAGATTTTAATATTCGGTTGTTATTTTCATTCTAGTACCAAGGAAAAATAAAAGAGGACTCCAAATTTCCGTACAATGTTTTATGGACTGACGAAGTCACGTTTACTTCTAACGGAGTAGTAAGTTCACAGAATAGTCGATGGTGGGCCCAAGAAAATCCAAACTTCATAATTAAGTGTCGTGACCAATAGTCCTTTAAAACTAACGTTTGGTGTGGCATTGTAAATAACCAAATAATAGGACCATATTTTTTTAGACATAATTTAAACTCACAACGATATTTAGATTTTTTAAACAACGAAATTTTAGAAGTTCTGGATAACATGGCTGTGGATCTAAGATATGCTCGATGGTATCAATTAGATGGTGCATCAATACACAATACTTTGCAAGTACGAAACACTTCAAATGAACTATTTCATGGCAGGGTCATTGGGCGAGATTAGGATAATTGTTGGCCACCTCGATCGCCCGACAGCACCTCATTGGATTTATATTTATGGGGTTATCTCAAACAAAAAGTATACAAGTTTAGACCATTTAGAGATATCGATCATTTAGAAACTATAATTAGGCAGTGTGCTCAGGAGATACCTCCCGAGTTTGTGAAAAATTCCGTCACATCGAAATGTAGAATATTGCCATATGGGTGTATTTGATACAAAGTATTTATTAAATAGATTAAAATAGCCAATTGTTAATTTATATAGAAAGAAACATTACATTGTTGAAACTTTAAATACATTACTAAAAAGATCAAAATGTAAGATTTGTGTTAATTTACAAACGTTTAAGTGTGTTCACTATCAAACTAAGTAAGCGAAAAAATATTTTTCTATATAAAAATAAAAGTTAATCGAACTTTGCATCAAATATGATTCATCATAATATGTGAATTTTAATATTCTAT
This sequence comes from Pachyrhynchus sulphureomaculatus, assembly GCA_019049505.1. NCBI lineage: Eukaryota > Metazoa > Arthropoda > Insecta > Coleoptera > Curculionidae > Pachyrhynchus > Pachyrhynchus sulphureomaculatus. Next base: position 143,560,073 of record CM032446.1, read on the forward strand.
AAAAAAATTATGGACACGACTTCATTTTGTTCTTAAATAGATTTTAGATGCCTAGTTTTTGACAAATTAAATGATTTAAATAAAGTTGCAATAAATCAAAATGAAAAACAATTGCCGAAATGTCAAAAAACTGTCAAAAATTCAAAATTGTAGTAGGAGATTGAAATTTGACAAACAGATCTAGAATCACAAAATAAAGCATTTTGTCTAATAACTTTTTTTAAAATTATACGTTTTTTTCAAAATTTTTACGAAAATGTCTTTTTGACACGTGACGTCATGCGTAAAAATGATTTACTATACTTTATTTCTGATATTATTTGAAGCACAAATGGATGCCATAACCAAATATGGGCTAAAGTGATTATTTAAAAAAAATCCCATATGATGCGGACTTAAACTCAATATTTCGTTATCGTTTGATAACTTCTTCAGGAGTAACTACAATATTAATACACGGATTAGATATATTAAAAACAATGCTATTTTTCGTCTAGGTACTAAAATGTTGAAATATAAAACAATAAATATGAAGCAACGAATAAATAAATAAAACAAAGTACGAAAATGCGAGTTAGTCCCCGAAATCAAAACTCACCATCTCCATTTTTCTACACAAACCGAGAGTAATGTGTATATGTACTGTTTTGAATTTCAAATGAAGGGAAAAACGGCAAAAGAAAAATACTTTATTTACTTATTTTATACCAAAAGGTGGCAAATTTGTAATTATTAATGTTGTAATTGTAAATGATTAAGAAGCATTGATTATGTTAGTGTAGATATTACTAAGTTGATCAGTGTCTGAGTTATAGTTGATTGAGTTGGGTCCTTGTTTATGTGGTACATTTCTTTAAAAAATCTCCCTTTATAGTTGTTGTCGTGAGCTAAAATTTTAGCGTTGTTATAATCAAAATTATGACGTGTTTTCAAATGATGTTGCATTGCGACACATCAATTCTTTCCCAATCGGCAGTCACTCCTGTGCTGTGTGAGCATCTGTTTTAACCACTGTGATGTTTGTCTAATGTAACAAGCTTCACATTGCAAACAAGATATTCTATAAACTACCCAGTTATTGTACAAAATAGGCATTCTATCCTTTATTTTTAAAAACAGTTCAGAACTTCGTCTGCTATTATTTTTTGCAATTTTTATATTTGGAGAGTCTTTGAATAAGGAGACGATTGAGTCTGTGATTGGCTTTAGAAAAGGTAGCTTCCTGTATATCGTGTGCTACCCATGCGACTCATCAGTAGGGCCATCAACAACATTTATAAATTAATTTACGTAAATGTGCTTACGATAGGCATTGTTAATAAAAATATTTTACAGATCGTCGAAATTTATTTTTCGAAACCTATCATCACTAATGTGTATGACCCTGTTTTTCATTGCTATCATGGTGTTAAATTTTTGATACATTGTGATACAATTTAACAATTCTTAATGGATTAAAGAATATTAAAAGTGATATGATCTTCGATATGCAAAACCAGACATATTTATTTTTCATTTTATTTATAAAGGTTTTCGTTTATTCCGTACCTATTTACATAGTTTCCCTGTTCGTATAATATTAATAACTAGTTAAGAATAATAATGAAGTAACTGTAAACAAAGAGTACATCCAAAAACAATACAAACTTTATAGTATCGATGGTACGATTGGGAAAAAATAAATGTGAGTTATGTGCTGCACTGTTCAGCTATAGTCACAATATTATTCACTGAAGGATAATATGGCTATTAGTGAAAACTATTTCAAATAGTTGAGCGAATTTTAATAGAAATTTTACGTAATTTAAATTATTTGTTGTATATTTTAAACACGAATTACCAGGTGTACAACAGATGGTACACCAATGCAGTTTGTGCTATAAAGATTTGACACTGCGCCATTTTGTTGTGTCATTAACAAGTGTCAGACGCGTACGAGTGATAAATTGGAAAAGTGTGTACATAGTGTTGTGGTGTTGTGTTCAATATGTCGAAATTTATACCGAACAAAGAGCATTCACGGACAGCATTAATTTTTTTGTTTTTTATTTGAAGAAAACTGCTGTTGAATAATACCGATTACTTCGAGAAGCTTATGGTAAACATGCTCCATCGCAGGATACGTGTGAAAGATGGTTTCGGCGTTTCAAAAGTGGTGACTTCGATGTTGCAGACAGGAAACGTGGAAAACCGCCAAAAAAATACGAAACTGTGGAATTGGAAGCATTGTTGGACGAAGATGATTCGCAAACACAAAAACAACTCGCCGAGCAATTGGGCGTTAGTCAACAAGCTGTTTCCAATCGGCTGCGAGAGATGGGAAAGATTCAGAAGTTCGGTAGATGGGTACCACATGAGTTGAACGACAGGCAAATGGAAAAGCGCAAAAACACGTGTGACATTTTGCGCGCTCAGTACAAAAGAAAGTCGTTTTTTTGCATCGTATAGTTACAGGAGATGAAAAGTGGATTTATTTTGAGAATCCCAAGCGCAAAAAATCATGGTAGACCCAGGCACACCATCCACATCGACCACAAGACCGAATCGCTTTGGCAGAAAGACGATGCTCTGTGTTTGGTGGGACCAGAGGGGCGTGGTCTATTATGAGCTGTTAAAACCTGGGGAAACGATTAATACTAAACGTTACCAATAACAATTGACCGATTTGAACCGCTCGCTGCTTGAAAAAAGGCCAGAATACCGAAAAAGGCAACACAAAGTCATTTTTGTTCATGACAATGCTATATTACATACGGCAAAACCAGTTCGCGACACGTTGGAGGCACTCAGCTGGGAAGTTCTACCCCATGCGGTTTATACACCAGACTTGGCTGCTTCCGATTACCACTTGTTTGCATCGATGGGTAACGCACTTGCTGAGCAGCGCTTTGGTTCGTACAAAGATGTGAAAAAATAGCTCGATGAATGGTTCGCAGCAAAAGGGGAAGATTTTTAATGGCGTGGTATTCACAAATTGCCCGAAAGATGGGAAAAATGTATAACGAGCGATGAGCATACTTTGAATAAAGCACTTTTTATCATTCTTCCGAATTTAATGTTTTTTTAGAAAAAAAATCCGCATTTCATACTTGTACACCTAATAATTAAATCGAGTAAAAAGTAAATTTTATTACATTTCATGTTAAAGTAAGTTTTTAAATAACATTTGCCTTTAACAATTTCGCTCTAATATCAACGTCTAGTGGTACTACTGTTACATTCGAGAACACATTCTGATTATTCTGGAGATATTGACTTGTTGGTTGTGATCAAAATCAACAATTATTGTAATTATTGTCTTATCGGCGCGTAGAGGTAAAATATTTAAATAAGCACCAATATTTTAATATTAAAAAGACAATTGTAGCAGAAAAAATTACAAGATGCGTTACATTGACACGAAAATGTATTGTGTTGATAAAATTTCAGTGTCTTAAAATCGGATTACTGACTCACAATAAAGGTATTGTGACAAAATACTGCCACATTACATCTTTATGAATCTTCATGAAACTTAGACAACGTTTGAGTGTATTTCACTTTTAATTTCTGAAAAATAACTGAATTTCTATTATTTTTACAGTCAGAAAAAACATAAAAAAGGAAGGGGATTTTGTAATCTTAACTTGGTAGACACATTGCATAATTATCATAGTTTATAATTGTTTTCGCATTTTTCTTTTGGCAGTTAAATGTGTTTGATCTCTCTAAAATTGCTAGTAACTATAAGTTGCAATTTCAAGAGAAATATAATAAATCATAAATAAATTCCATTTAGTTTTCCGTGGTTCCCACAACCGATTGGAAAAGAATACATTTGAAAGCAAGTGGAGTTAGTCGAATATTATAAATACAATGAATGTGTAAAATGCATAATTCAGCATAAAACTATTCTAAAAGATAGAAAAAATAATAATCTCTTGAGAAAAAAATTGCTCTAAAAAATTAGTTATTAACTGTAAATCTTTTACGATATATAACTTATATTTAGAAAAACCATGCATAAATTAAAGAATCGAGGCATTCAGTCATAAATTAGTTATCTAACGATCAATAAACCCAATTTTTTTCTATCCTGTTTTATACCTTTTGAGAAAATAACCTTTATCGATTGACAATTTTCCTATAAACCTTTTAGGAAAAGTAAATTTCGCCCTCGAAAGAATTCTATTAAACATTGAGATCTGCAACATTCAAGCTATCAATCTGCTATTATCACAGGCTATTGCTCAGAATAATTGAATGTCAGTGGACTTGAAACAAAGACGTTACTCGCGGATGCCTGAACTCGACCCTCTTCTTCAGACACGCGACCTATTGGATTAGGGTTAATCCCTTCCGGGGGATAAACATCACAAAAGCACTGGTTGGGTCGGGATTTTTTGAACTAATTGTAATTTTATAGATCGCAAAAGAATATTGATTTAAAATGTGAGATATTAAATATTTATCTCCTGACAGGTTTATGAATGTGCAAGCGGTTGAGTTTCATTCCTGTTTACCCATGAATAATAAAGATACCTTTGTGTGTATGATCTGCTAATAGCAAAGAATGGTATTTTTATAGTTTTGAAGGTGCATATAGGTAAGAAATCGCACATAGTAACAGTACACCCCCACAAAATACTCCAAAAATAATGCGTTACTAGACGTAATTTATAGCACGCGACTTATCGCATGAAAATGTTGAGTTAATGTCCGATGACAATAGTGTTATATTACAGCGCCTCGTCTTTAGGTCTAACGTGCAAATTTTATAGTACTTGTGATAATTATAGAGGTATTAAATTACAGACGCTATTCCCTAATTTTTACTTTCCTTGCTAAAGGGAATTATTCGTGAAAGAATCACCCTCTCAGATTTGTCTATTTCTTCACGTTTCGAGTTCCCTAGATCACGAAAAACAAAATTTCCTATTACAATCGACCTGTTTGTCGATCTGGTTTCACGATAATTTTTGAACGAAAGAAGATAATGATTTTAAATATGATATGGAGTTGTTAGTTTTTGAGTCTGAAGCGATATTTAGAAGAAGAGCGTGAAAGGGAGGTCGCCAATAATTCCTTTAGTATTATGAGAAATTGTCAGTTTTTTTGGTTGAAATAATAAATAAGTTTTAAGTAAAAGTGTTTGTAGCAAAACATATAAGGGGTTAAACAGGCTAGGACGGGAGTTAGAGAAGCTTCGAATATATCGTATTCATATGGACTACTTCCAATCTTAACCCAAATAATATGTAAAAGGATGTAATTATCGAGTGATCTCAAACAACTTTACAACTGGTATTCGCAAAGAAAGTACTGGATTAACAACTATACCAATTTTATGTTATAGAAGTCAGCAACTGTATGAAATTTAGATTTGGCTCTGTAAAATATTTAAAAATACTTTAAAAAATTATGGGTAATGTGTATCATATCAAAAGAGATTATAAACACTAAGCCAATATGCTCAGTAAGAAAATAATGGCTTAGTGTGTTCTCTGACTGGCGGAGTCTCGACCGTATAATAACGACGCGAAAGTCGCGCGATTTTAGCGCAACCTTTTCACTATTTTACCAAAGCTGCAGAAACAGTCCCATGTATCCAATTCGCTAGCCTATATTTTACTTTTTATCATCTTATTTACGATTAGAGTATAACTATTTCCTCGGTAATAGGATGCAAAGTTCCGAAGATCTTCCGCGGCAAAAACAGTGGACGAGTTAATTTTATACTTTGATTTTAAATGAAATGATAATGTATTCTAATGTCCAACAAAGACAGAATACTCCTTTAAATGTCGTATCCATTTCTCGTTCTATTTTGTTATCCGAAGCCTCAAAACAATAAATATTCTAGGCCGGCGACTTGAACTTTAATGACTGTTAATAAATTGGCTAACTGAAACATCTTGTTCCGCGAAGTTTCCACTGAAAAAACGAATAGCATTATTAGAGTTATACGAAAGAAACTTCCTTATAACTTTAATACTTTAGAAAGTTTCAATAGCTTGAACAATTAATGTGTGGCTTAGCGGACGGAGAATGTCAATAGGTACCGAGAGTACGGGGTATCTAATGGAATTCATATCTGTAGGCTTGTTCTCAATTGCTTTACCACGGAAAATATTTAATTCAAAAAGCACAGTAGTCTCGTAAAATAAAGGTAAACACAAAGGCAAGGAAATGGAGCACTGCTAATACTAGATCACTAGCTTTAACTGTAAAATAAATGAGCATGACTGTTCCTAGGCTACAAACGCATAATTAACACTGCTTGATGGGTAGTGATGTAAACTGACATGGGTGTGTGTTAGCTTTCTGGAGATTGTATGCTTCAGGTATTCATTTTCCAATAAAAACAAGGAGAAATGGAGAAATTCTTATACACGACTGAAGTCATGCAAAAATTTTCTATCTCTGACTCTTCACGTCCCCTCCTTGCCTACTTTAAATCTATCTATAATAATATATATAAAATGCAACGTCTCTCTGTCTGCCTGTCCGTTGTTGCACCTATCACTCGAGAACCACTTATCCGATTTACGTGTTTTTTTTTTAATTCGTACATATGTTCTATGGCCAGGTTATAGGATATATTTCATTACGTTAGGAATGGGCAGTAACGATAATAGTGAATCAAGCCGGAAAAAAGTTTGCCGCTAGCGTTCTCTCTTGCAATACGCTGCCTAAACCGTTAAATATGGAACAGGATCATGTAGTTAAGAATATAATATATATCAAATGTAACGTCCCTCTGTCTGTCTGTCTATCCGTTAATGCGCTTATCACTCGAGAACCACTTATCCGATTTAAGTGTTTTTTTTTTAATTCATACTTATGTTCTCTAACCAGGTTATATCATAATAATAATAATCTATATAATATATGTAAAACGCAACGTCTCTCTATCTGTCTGTGTGTCTGTTAGTGCGCTTATCACTCGAGAACCACTTATCCGATTTACGTATTTTTTTAAATTCATACTTACGTTCTCTGGCCAGGTTATAGGATATATTTTACGTTAGGTAACATAAGGAATAAGCAGTGACGATAATAGTGAATCAAGTCCACGCGAGCGGAGCCGCGGCCACGGATAGTATTATATGTTTACCAAATTTAAAATATCTAAATGTTGAAATAATCGATATTTATTTGGCTAGAGAGTTATCATGCTAATAGACAGGTCGAAAAAACCGATGGAAATGAGAAACTATGTTTTTCGTGATATATTGACCCTGAAACGTACAGAAAAGCAAAAACCTTGGAGGGTGATTTTTTTACGAATACAACAATACTTCTCTTAGGAAAGGAAGTAATAGTGTTTAGAAAAAGTCAGTGACGGGGCAATAAAGATAGTGTAGCGATAAAAGAAGTGGTAATATCATAAAAATTATAAAAAAAATATCATCTTGTACAATCAGAAATCGTGATTCTTGGTATTTGACGGTGTCAATTTAAAGTAACTTTTCGTCGTTTTGCCTACGATAGCACGAGACATCTTCTGAGCTCAAACAATCCCAAGTTAAATATTTACACCATCACGAAAGCCCTTGAACAAAGTACCTTAACCGTAGCTCCTGTAAAACTAAAATTTTCACGCAGATATGTTGATGACACATTTATTGTCGGTCAAAAAATGAAGAAAATCTAAATACCTTTTTGAATTACCTCAGTTGACAACGTTTAAACATGAAGCTTACAATGGGAACTGAATCACATGTTACCCTTTCTTTGCTAGATGTACTGGTACAAAGGAAAGAGAACGCATCATGAGACATTCGGTTTACTGAAAGCCAATTCATACCAGATATCTGAATACTAACTCACACTTTCTTTCTCAAAAACTGTCATCAAATTACTGGTATTTTAACCTTTATCAATATGTGATGAACATTCTATATCATCAGAAACAGATAAACCAGTGCTCTAAAAAGTAATGGATAATAAAGGTTCGTTTAACCACTATAAGAACCCGGCTCCCAGATAAAATAGTAATAAGAATTCACCAGTAGACAGTGGAGTCTTATCTTATACGGTAACAAAACAAAATAATTAAATTTCTAATATTCACACAATCTTCATATTGGAAAATACTTTAGATTACCAAAAGACACAATTCGTTTACAAACTGAAGGAGTCTATGAAATAACCTGTTCTTGTAGTACGGTGTATATAGGAGAAATTGGAAGATCAGTATCAACTCCAACTAAGGAATATGAAAGATGTATCAAAAAGGAACAAATTGTACATCATCAACACTTTACATGACATATCATCAGTCTAAGAGAAACCAAGTTCTTGTTTCTGTTTCCAATTTTGATAAACGAAAGTTTAAGGAAGCAATCTAAATTTATAAACACCCTTTAATTACACAGGTATACAAAATAACAAAATTCTCTATCTTTTAAGTGAGACACGTGTTTTCTTAAGTATTTTTTATGCTGAATCCAAAGCATCATAAGAAAAGACAGCCACCGTGAAGTTTTTTCAGAAAACAAAATTAAAGTTGTCAGCAAAATTATTAAATTTAAAAAAATATATTTTAATAAATAATGTAAAACTGTATAATCAACAAAATTATGGACTAAAACTATTATTTCGGACATCTTTAAAGCTACGTAGCAAAATGCTGTTTAAAATAAATATGTGCAACAGCTAAATTAAAAAATAGTTTTTAATTTTTATTAATATTGAGCAAAACTATTATTTCCAGTGTTTTTTGAAGTTATTAATCCTGACTTGACATCATAAAATAAAATTTTATGTTCAGTTTCAACAAAAAAAAACTCGCTTTTAATACTTACTATATGGTTGGTAAAATGCTTTTTTAAGTATATGAATGCAACGGCTAAACAGGAATTTTTTTTCGAACAAAACTATCAATTCTAGTAGTTTTTTAAGTTCCAAATTCGAATTTTATATCAAGACATGAGGAACAGTATTTAGTGTTGGAAAAAATATCCGTTTACTATTTAGGAACAAAAGGTTGCAAAATCTAATCTAATGTATATCCCTTGATTGTTTTAGAAGTCAATTTGTGGATAGATTGATTGAATGAATATGAGGGAATGTGAGTGAGTGAGTGAGTAAGTTAGTAAGTGAGGTAGTGAGTGAATGAGCGAGCGAGTGAGTGAGTGAGCGAGCGAGTGAGTGAGTGTTTTGTTCAATATTAATAAAAATTAAAAACAATTTTTTAATTTAGCGGTTGCACAAATTCATTTTAAACGGCATTTTCCTACGTAGCTTAGTAGGTGGTGTATGCGTGTTTTTTATTAAACATGAACACTAAAACCTAATATTTTTAAGTTTTTATGATAAATGTAGATTCAGAACATTTAAAGATGTCCGAAATAATAGTTTTATTACATAATTTTAATGATTTTACAGTTTAACATTTTATTTGTTAAAATGTATTTTTTCCAATTTGATAGTTTTCAGGCAACTTTAAGTGTGTTTTCTGAAAAAAACCTCACGGTGGATGTCTTTTTTTATGATTTTTTTGGATTCAGCATAAAAAAATCTTAATAAAACACGTGTCTCACTTAAAATACAGAGAATTTTCTTTTTTTGCATACCTGTGTTATTAATATAGATTTAGGTTATTGTCTGTATCACACGTCTATTAGATTGGGTCACGGCTCACTGAACACCAATTGAGCTTAAATCTTTGGCTTGTGCTCTTTAAGCTCAATCAGTCTTCTAATCTCGAAGAGTAATTTGAATAAAATGTCTTTAAACGTGGCTAAAATAAATAAGAAATCATAACTACGTAATTAAAATTTATTTAAAACAATATGATCAAGGTGTCTGCTTTCTACGCCACCGACCCGAGTTCGTACCTCGACTCGGGAAATAATAAAAAAAGTAAAATAAAATTCACAATGTGACGCTTGCCTCTCTCGGGAAGACAATGACAAACCACCTGTAGTTTCATGCCTAGTAAAGCCCTCTCACTTTGGCTGTTCGGAACCGGCATTAAACTGTAGGTCCCCTATGTCTGTGGAAACACTTAAAAAAGCAGCAATCACAGGCAAAGGATAGAGGGTCGCCTACGTACATATCGGACGTCAAGTAGTAGATTACGGAACCATGTACACTCTGCGTAAGTAATCATACTGTACCGATTTCAAGGACAGAAAATTTTATTTTATTTGTACTTATCTATCTGTATTCTTAAAATGTGTAGATATTAATTCCTGAAAGCCAATAATGGCAACGAGCTCAGATTGTAGATCGCTTAATAGCTACAGTAAATATTTTTGAGATTTTCCGAGAATCTGAAAATATACTGTCTAGTATATATGAATTAATAATGTAAGTAATAAAAGGAAAAATTCTGGTAATACATAGCAAAATTAGCTATATTTGATTTGCCCCGGTAGCAAGTATTTCAATTAAATAATCCGATATATTTTCCAAAATTGTATGAAAATAAAACAAATTGATCGTTTTAGCTTTTAAATTGTTATTATAAAAGGTAAGAAGGTCAAGATGTATTGGTTGATTATTAACTGTCAATTGTAATATATGTATATATATATATATATATATATATATATATATATATATTATATATATATATATATATATATATATATATATATATATATATATATATATACAGTCCCTGGCCAAATTATTAGACGCACTGTATTTTTTTTAGTAATTTTATGTTTCTTAAGAGTTTTTATGCAATAATGGTGTATTTAAACTACAATATTATTGATTTTTATTTAAAAGAATTGTTGTAGACTACATATTTGTATTTATTTTTAACATATGGCAACACTGTGTTGACAAAGTGATACATGAACGTAAATAAGTACAAACCTGTATCAGTCGCGATCGGAATCGAGTCAGGTACGGACGTGTTTCTGTGGCTTTATGGACTGTGATTGTTTGTTTAAACAGTTTTATACTACTCAGTTATTAGTTTATTTTGTATGCAGTGTTTTAAAAAAGTAATTGGACTATTTTCATTATGGGTAGAAAAGGTGATCTTTCACCACGTAAAAAAGCTGAAGTGAAGGCCCTTGTGATTGCGAAAACATTTACAAACCGAGAAATATCACGAAGATTGGAGGCTTCTGAAGCTAGTGTACGACGCATAAAAAAGAAAATTGAGTCAGGGAAGGAATTAAGCCCGAAAAGAAAGAAAAGATACGGTAGAAAACCAATTTTCACTCCACGGTCAGAGATGTTTGAAGAAAATTTGAGTAGAAAACAGATTTGCTACCACAAAGGTAATAAAATCACAACTCCAGGATGCTAGCGTAAATGCTTCTGAGCGCACTGTTCGAAGAAAATTGAAAGAATTAGATTTTATGGCCTGTCGCCCCGCCAGGAAGCCCAAGTTAACAGCTGCAATGAAAGCAAAGCGCCTGAAGTGGGCCAAACAATGGCAAGACAAAGATGTGGACTTCTGGAGATCGGTAAGATACAGCAATTTAATCAATAATTGATACATTATTATCATTTTCAGTTAAATAAAGCAAATAAACATGGAAGTTTATATATTTTTCCTATTTTTGACAGGTCTGCTTCAGTGATGAAAGCACATTCGAAATTTTGCAGAATAAAGCTCAGTATGTGCGTCGTCGTCATGGAGAAAAGTTTCATCCTGATTGTGTCGTCCCGACGGTTAAATATCCCACCAAAGTGATGATTTGGTCAGTCATCAGCGGCAAGGGCACTGGACGTCTGTACGTCGTCAAAGGAATAATGAGGCAAGATCAGTACAAAGAAGTATTACAAAATCGGTTGATTCCGCAGCTCAGAGAATGGTTTCCAAATGGGGAACCATTCACTTTCATGCAAGATGGAGCTCCCTGCCACACTGCTCGGTCTGTTAAAGCTTTTTTGGCAGAAAAAAATATCCCTCTGTTGGATTGGCCGGGTAATAGCCCTGATATGAACCCCATTGCAAATGTGTGGGAGCTGATGAAAAGAGAAGTGGCTAAAGATGTGATTACCAACAAAACCCAGCTCCTAGAAAAGATTATTCATGTGTGGAATCATCATCCTCAAATGCAGGAGACAGTACAATCTTGCATTGATAGCATGCCGCGCAGAATTAAAGCTTTGATAGCGGCTAAAGGTGGCTCAACTAAATATTGACTTTTACTAACATTAATTTCACTTTTCTTTAAAACTTAATAAACTTATGCTTTTCTAAATTAATGCTGTTTTATTTATGTCAAATAAATAGGTAATTGATTGGATAATATAAAAATAAAAAACAAATCAATTTAAAATAATAAAACGGTACAATATCACTTGGTAATTAATATTTTACATGAAATCTTGCAGTGCGTCTAATAATTTGGCCAGGGACTGTATATATATATATATATATATATATATATATATATATATATATATATATATATATATATATATAGATATACATATATATATATATATATATATATATATATATATATATATATATATATATATATATATATATAGATATACATATATATATATATATATATATATATATATATATATATATATATATTTATGGGTCTAGCACACGTGCTGCACGGAAATCCCTAAAGCGCTACAGGAGCGACATGTGTGCGGAAAAAAGCGATTTACGTTGTTCTTGAATCGCTGTAAATTGTACTCGGTTAGAAACACAGCCCTGGGCAAATTATTCCAAAGGGATGATGTTCTCTATATAAAAGACTGCTTGAAAAGCGTTGTACGAAGAGTAACAATACGGATGTGAAGTATTAGAGCGACGTGTATTTCTGACATGCACCGCTCTGGGAGGAATTAGGCGGGCTACATCCTTCAAATACTTGTAGAATAGACTGAAGTCGCCAACCGTTCTTCGATGTTCCAACGAATCAAGGCCGTCGGTCAGTTCCGGGTCTCCAATCAGACGAACAGCTCTTCTTTGAATAGAATAAAACAAATGCAATGTATGTGTGGGAGCGGAGCCCCAAACATGAGAGCAGTATTCCATAATTGGTCGAATTTGAGCTTTGTAAAGAATCAACAGTTGTTGCAGAGTGCAAAGCTTTCTGGTTCGAAATAATATTTCCAACTTTTGAGAAACTCTCCTTGCTATGCCTGCAACATGTTCATGCCAGGACATATTTGCTCCCAAATTAACACCCAAAAAATTGAGTGACGATGTTAGAGGAATGGAGTGCCCCGATATAACTATGTCGGGTTCAGCAACGTTAATTTTTTTAGAAAAAACTGCCGCCTGAATTTTTGTAGCTTTAAATTCCACTTGGTTCCTGTCACCCGAAGACAGAATTTCCTTCAGGTCTTTATTAAGTTGAATGACTTTCTGCTGTCTGCGGATGTTCGTCTAAGTAGCCGATATCCGAGCGTTCAAAGTGAATAAAAAAATAAGTGTACTGTCATCTGCAAAGCTGTAGATTGGATTCCCGGTTAATCTAAATGAGAAAGAGAGTAGGAGACAGTATGAAGCCTTGGGGCACACCGGCATTGATGGTGAAGGTGTTAGAAAGAAATCCGTCGACCACCACTCGTAAAGAACGCTCTTTGAGGAAAAATGAGAGCCACAAACAGAACTTTTCAGACATACCAGAAGAGCGTAGCTTAGCCAATAATCCATCGTACCAAACACGGTCGAATGCCTTGGATGTATCAAGAGCAACCGCTCGAGATTCTCCATAGTGTTCAATTGCGTTGTTCCAAACATGTGTTACATAAGTCAGAAGATCTCCTGTTGATCTATGTTTACGAAAACCATATTTGTGGTCGCTAATAATATTGCATCCTTCAAGATATTCTAGAAGATGCTGATTGATATCCTTTTCCATGACTTTCGATATTGTCGAAAGCAGTGCGACTGGTCGGTAGTTATTTGGCAAAGTCTTCTTGCCTTTTTTAGATATCGGCTGAACTGCGACACGTTTCCAGCAGAAAGAAAATATTCTTTTTCTGCAGGATAGGTTGAAAAGTCTACAGAAAACTGGTGTTAGTTCCCTCGCACAGTTTTTGAGAACTACGGTAGGTATTCCGTGAGCGCCAGAAGTTTTTTTGGTGTCTAACTTCATTAAAACACGTTTTATGATACACTGTTTGAAGACAATATCGGGCATCCTTGACTGCACTATGGGAATAGTAGGTGGTGTTTTTCCTTGGAAATCGATGGTAGAATGTGAAGCAAAGAGTTCAGCCAACAAGTTCGCTTTCTCAACAGGTGTTATTGCAATAGAATTATTGGTGGTATGGTAGATTTGGTGTAACTTTGACTAACTGCCTTAGCGACTGACCAAAAGGAACTGGAATTGTTGGGACAAGTGAGAAGTTTGTTTCTAATTCGTTGATTGTGTGTCTCCTTGGTTTCGTCGATAATTTCTTTACATCTGTTCCAGGCACGAACAAAGATGTTACGATTTATGGCGTTAGGATTTTCACGCCATTGTCGGTAGGCGAGATGTTTAGAAGAAACTTCTTTGCATTTTCGGTCAAAACGAGGCTTGCCGTTGGAAAGGCATTTCCTCGAAAAAGAGATGTGTGCTTCCATACCAGCCCAAATAACATTAGAAACTTCCCTGGCGCAGTCAGATGGGTCGTCGGATCGAAAAAACGTCTAAACAAGGGAAAGTTCGAAAATATTCCATGAGATCTTCCTATTTACCAGATTTGTAGTATCAAATCTTGCGTGGTTTAGGTGCCTCTCTGCCACTGATTGGTAGGATACTCGATGTCGAAAGCAGTTTATAGTCAGAAGAACCTAACGGCGGATTTACGGTGATCGTGGTGATTAGGACTATTTAAATTATCGGGTATTCTAATAGTTTGTATAAAGTAAATATTGAGATTGTTTAGAATTATTTCTATCTATTAATTGTTTATAGAAATTCCATTTCCTGTCGTGTTTTAATATCTTTTATAAGCATTATTTTTCAATCTAACCATATTTTATTAGTAGAAGTAAGCCATGGTGACCTTTGATTCTTTAACTTAAATTCGACATGTGCGAGTTCACTAAATATATTTATTAAGAAATTGTTTAGCGCAACAATCTTTTTAT
This sequence comes from Pachyrhynchus sulphureomaculatus, assembly GCA_019049505.1. Classification (NCBI taxonomy): domain Eukaryota; kingdom Metazoa; phylum Arthropoda; class Insecta; order Coleoptera; family Curculionidae; genus Pachyrhynchus; species Pachyrhynchus sulphureomaculatus. The sequence goes on from CM032446.1 coordinate 143,575,086, forward strand.
TAATAGTTTCAAGGTAAATAATATTTTCAAATGGAGTAATTGCCAAAAACTCATTAAGCAAGTTTTTACCAATAGTTTTTAAATTTCTAAATCTAATAGTTACAATATCATTTTCTTTATAATCATGTATAGAGCAAAAAGTAAAAAAATGGTACGATAAACAGGAATTTTGTGTCACTTTATGTTCAATAATGAAGCGTTATCTATTTTATTTTCTGCGTTAGTAAGTAACTGGACTGTTGAAAAAATGGAGGGTAGTGTAAACAATGACTGACAATAAAAATAACTCACAGTGATGTGCTTAATTCTTAATCCATTATACTTGCTTTCCAGGTCATCCCAGATTTTTTAACCAGCTATCATGTGGCTTAGATCTAATATCCATGGTGGGAGAATGGCTTACAGCTACAGCTAACACAAACATGTTTACTTATGAGATCGCACCAGTCTTCATCTTAATGGAAAATGTCGTAATGACTCACATGAGAGAGATCATCGGAAGTAGTTGGAGGGACGGAGACTCTATATTAGCTCCAGGTAATTGGCCGTTATTTTCATTATGTTTCTATACATATTGAAGTTATGTTTGAAATCTTTAATAGTTGTACGTTATCCGTAGTGTTATTGAAACGATCGTCATAGTATACGGGTAATTATAATAAAGTGTCTTTTTGAAAAATGAGAATTATATTTATTAAGATAATTATAAGCATTTAAACATAGAATTTTAATATCGGTATATGGGCATATAGTAATTGCATACGAAACGCTGTTATAAGGTAATTTAGCCAAAATTTGCAAGTAAAAGAGTTCTAGTGATAACGCAACAATGAATTTATAACTGAAAAAAATATATACGTAATCATAAAATTTTTGACGAAATATCATGGATTTATGAAATTTGTTACTATTGACTGCTTAACTTTGGTAATTTTTTTTTAAGGTGGATCGATATCTAATCTCTATGCTTTCCTTGCTGCCAGACATAAAATGTTTCCAAATTATAAAGAGAAAGGTATAGCAACTATACAAGGACAACTCGTTATGTTCACATCAGACCAAGTAAGTATTATAACAGTAAGAATATTAAAAACCAAAGATACTTCGATGAAAAAAATTTCATATTCCTATTTCTTGTAGGACTCGTCTTTGTTCATCAAAATTGCCTGATAATATCGGTCTCTGTTTAGTTTATTAAACCATCAGTATGTAATTTGACAGGAGGGAGCATTTGCCAGAACCAAGTAACTCGCTATTGATATTGTTCGATACATCACTCGTTGATTTTTCGCCTACTTCAGATAATTTTAAGAAGAAATTAACTTCTAACGTTATCCTTACATATATAAAGAATATTAAACGATAGGATAGAAAAAAAAAATTATATCTGTGACAAAATGATAATTAAAATTTGATATTTATTTTTGAACAAATATTAAACAAATGAACTTATTTTGAATATTATTTCTTGTATTTTTTTTCGCAAAAATAAATATCAATGTTTATTTATAATTTTGTATATAAATGTAAATAAAAACTCATATTTTAAATATCACGTACTCTGTAGTGACAAAAAAAGTTGACCAAAGAAAGAGTTTCACAACCGAAACTTGACATGAACCCTTATATACCATTTCTGCTAAAATTGGAAATAGTAAACAAAATGGCAAGCAACCTAAATAAAACGGTTGGTCCATCATCCTCTTAGTCAGTGTCCATGTCTAGGCTGCGTAAGTGAGAACTGGTAGAATGCATTGATCGAACACCATCTTTCTTAGTTTCAGAGGAATTCTTTTGTTGATTAGTATTGTTCTTTGTTTGCCAAATGCATATATATATATATATATATATATATATATATATATATATATATATATATATATATAATATATTTATATATATATATATATATATATATATATATATATATATATATATATATATATATATATATGCATAAAAATGTTATTTCCTCCATGTAATATGTTGTTTATAATATTTTATTTTCTAATATATATGTTAGAGTGTTTTAGAATAGATAAATATATATTATAATATTTTATTTTCTAATATATATGTTAGAGTGTTTTAGAATAGATAAATATGTATTTTTTTACATGTGGGCAAAAAGCCCCTTGAAATTTGTGTTATAGACGTTTGGCTGATCGCACACATGTTTAAGTGAGTAATAAAAATATATATGTAATTCTAAAACATTCTAACATATATAATAGAAAATAAAATATTATAAACAACATATTACATTGAGTAAATAACATTTATATGCACATATTTATTCCATAACAAAAAAAGTTATTTTTTAAAATTATCAACAATTAAGTTTTGATGTTTTGTTTTCTTTAACATGCTTAACTAATAAAATTTCTTTATGTTATTGAGCGAAATAAATATTTTATCTGTTGTATTTTCATTCGTATTAAAAAAAAGTTTAAATGTTTCAAGTCCTTTTATCATCTCCTCCCTAGAAGGGAAATTCTCTCTGGGAAATTCTTTATCAGTGTCGCTCTCATCACATTTGTCCTGAAGCTCATTTTGTTTACCAACACTAGTTAGCTATAGACGTTTGACTGTACATACAATGTGACAATTTAAGTCCGCATCATATGGGATTTTTTTTTAAATAATCACTTTAGCCCAGATTTGGGCTTCAAATAATATCACAAATCCATTTGTGCTTCAAATAATATCAGAAATAAAGCATAGTAAGTCATTTTTACGCATGACGTCACCTGTCAAAAATAACATTTTTGAAAAAAACGTATAATTTGGCACAATTTTTAAAAAAAGTTATTAGACAAATTGGTTTATTTTGTGATTCTATATCTGTTTGTCAAATTTCAACGGCCTACTACAATTTTGAATTTTTGGCAGTTTTTTGACATTTCGGCAATTGTTTTTCATCTTGATTTATTGCAACCTTATTTAAATCATTTAATTTGTCAAAAACTAGGCACCTATAATCTATTTAAGAACAAAATGAAGTGGTGTCCATAATTTGTTTATAGAATATTAAATATTTGATGCAAAGTTCGATTAACTTTTGTTTTTAAATAGAAAAATATTTCTCGCTTACGTAGTTTGATAGTGAACACACTTGAACGTTTGTAAATTAACATAAATCTTACATTTTGATCTTTTTAGTACTGTATTTAAAGTTTTAACAATGTAATGTTTCTTTCTATAAACGCTAAATTAACAATTGGCTATTTTAACCTATTTCATAAATACTTTGTATCAAATACACGCATATTGCAATATTCTACATTTAGGTGTGTCCATCGTTTCGTTCAATGCAACGAATGGTTCTTCTAGAAATTTCTTTGACGGAATTTTTCACAAACTCGGGAGGTATCTCTTGAACAAACTGCCTAATTATAGTTTCTAGATGATCGATATCTCTAAATGGACTAAACTTGTATACTTTTTGTTTGAGATAACCTCATAAATATAAATCCAATGGGGTGATGTTGGGCGATCGAGGTGGCCAACAATTATCCTGATCTCGCCCAATGACCCTGCCATGAAATAGTTCATTTAAAGTGTTTCGTACTTGCAAAGTATTGTGTATTGGTGCACCATCTAATTGATACCATAGAACATATCTTAGATCCACAGTCATGTTATCCAGAACTTCTAAAATTTCGTTATTTAAAAAATCTAAATATCGTTGTGAGTTTAAATTATGTCTAAAAAGATATGGCCCTATTATTTGGTCATTTACAATGCCACACCAAACGTTAGTTTTAAACGAGTCACGACACTCAATTTTGAAGTTTGGATTTTCTTGGGCCCACTATCGACTATTCTGTGAACTTACTACTCCGTTAGAAGTAAACGTGGCTTCATCAGTCCATAAAACATTGTACGGAAATTTGGAGTCCTCTTCTATTTTTCTTGATACCAGAATGTAAATAACAACCGAATATTAAAATCTCTATCCTGTAGAGTGTTTATCAATTTCGGTTTGTATGGTTTAAATTTATTTTTGTGTAAAATTTTACGTACACTTTCCCTGTCGATCTCCGGTTTAGACTTCAAAATAGTTCTAACACTGGTTTTGCCTTCTTCCACTACACTTAAGCACATATCTAACTCAGTATCTTCGGTATGTTTACATGCAACACGATTTTTTCGGAAAACATTACCCACAGATCTAGTCGATTTAAACTTTTTTATAATTCGGCTCACAGTAGATTGCTGCCATGTTTTTTTCGGTATGACGCTCGTTAAAACATTTGAAACAGTGCGATGAGGTGTATTTTCCCCACCCAATAAAACAATTTCAATTTTTTCTTGAAGAGATAGCATGTTGTGACACCATCTGTTTCTTTCCATTCTAGTTTGAATTGCTAATTAAATATTTGACAGCTTACGACACCATATTGCGATCTCTAGTTCTCATTTGTTTCCAGGGCCTACTATTAATAAACGCATAAAAATATCAAGTTTTGCTAAGCGTGTTAATTTCTCTGTTTAGCTCTTTTTCCTGTAGATGGTAAGTTTTCAGGAGGAAATCGGCACAACCATAAAGGGTCTTTCTAATTTTGCGAACATTAATTTTGACAGCCACGAGTAAAATATGGCTGGATTTATTTTAAATTAGCAGTTACGTCAACAATGACACCGAACGCATTTTAATGTAATTTTTCGGTGGTATTATTAACGCGTAACTGCCAAATTAATAACTAGAACATGTGTAATATTTTTATTACGGTAGCTAATTAGAATCTAAAATGTTTTATTGACCTAAAAAGTGGTTTTAGTTGAAGTATAAAAAAAAAACAGATAGGATAAAGCAGCAAGTTGTTAATTTGGTGTGTATACTGAGAAACATTACAGTTAAAAATTTAAATGCATTACTAAAAAATCAAAATGTAAGATTTGTGTTAATTTACAAACGTTTAAGTGTGTCTCTATCAAAATACGTAAGCGAGAAACATTTTTCTATTTAAAAACAAAAGCTAATCGAACTTTGCATCAAATATGATTCATGATAATGTGTGAATTTTAATATTCTATAAAAAAATTATGGACACGACTTTATTTCTTTCTTAAATAGATTATAGGTGCCTAGTTTTTGACAAATTAAATTATTCAAAAAAAGGTTGCAATAAATCAAGATAAAAACAATGTCAAAAAACTGCCAAAAATTCAAAATCGTAGTAGGCCGTTGAAATTTGACAAACAGATCTAGAATCATAAAATAAACCATTTTGTTTAATAACTTTTTTAAATTTGGCCAAATCATACATTTTTTCAAAAATTTTTACGAAAATGTCATTTTTGACAGGTGACGTTATGCGTAAAAATGACTTCTTCTACTTTATTTCTGATATTATTTGAAGCATAAATGGATGCCATAACTAGATCTGGGCTAAAGGGCAAAACTCACACGGCCATTGCAACCACACCTGTTGAGAGAGCGAACTTGTTGGCTGAACTCTTTGCTTCACATTCTACTGTCGATTTCCAAGGAAAAACACCACCTACTATTCCCATATTGCAGTCAAGGATGCCCGATGTTGTCTTCAGACAGCGCATCATAAAGCGTATTTTAATGAAGCTAGACACCAAGAGGGCTTCTGGCGCTGACGGAATACCTGCCATAGTTCTCAAAAACTGTGCAAGGGAACTAACACCAGTTTTCTGTAGACTTTTTAACCTATCCTACAGAAAGGGAATATTTCCGTCCTGCTGGAAATGTGCCACGGTTCAGCCGATACCTAAAAAAGGTAAGAAGACCTTGCCAAATAACTACCGACCAGTTGCACTGCTTTCAATAATATCGAAAGTCATGGAAAAGGTTATCAATGAGCATCTTCTAAAATATCTTGAACGATTCAATATTATTAGCGATCACCAATATGGTTTTCGTAAACATAGATCAACAGGAGATCTTCTGACTTATGTAACACATGTTTGGAACAACGCAATTGAACATTTTGAAGAATCTCGAGCGGTTGCTCTTGACATATCCAAGGCATTCGACCGTGTTTGGCACGATGGACTGTTGGCTAAGCTACGCTCTTATGGTATATCTGAAAGGTTCTGTTTGTGGCTCTCATGTTTCCTCAGAGACCGTTCTTTACGAGTGGCGGTCGACGGATTTCTTTCTAACACCCTCACTATCAACGCCGGTGTGCCCCAGGGCTCCATATTGCCTCCTACTCTCTTTCTCATTTACATTAACGATCTGCTGGAAAAGACCGGGAATCCAATCTATAGCTTTGCAGATGACAGTACGCTTGTCTCTTCATTCACCTTGAACGCTCGGACATCGGATGCTCAGGCAAATATCCGCAGACAGCAGGAGGTCGTTCAACTTAACAAAGACCTGGAAGAAATTCTATCTTGGGGTGACAGTAACCAAGTGGAATTTAACGCTACAAAAACCCAAGCGGCAGTTTTTTCTAAAAAAGTTAACGTTGCTGAACCCGACATAGTTATGTCGGGGCACTCCATTCCCCTAGCATCGTCGCTCAATTTGTTGGGCGTTAGTTTGGGAGTAAATATGTCTTGGCATGAACATGTTGCAGGCATAGCAAGGAGAGCTTCTCAAAAGTTGGGAATATTATTTAGAACCAGAAAGCTTTACACCCCACAGCAACTGTTAATTCTTTACAAAGCCCAAATTCGACCAACTACGGAATACTGCTCCCACGTTTGGGGCTCCGCTCCCAAACATACACTGCATTTGTTGGATTCTGTTCAGAGACGAGCGGTCCGTCTGATTGGGGACCCGGAATTGACCGGCGGCCTTGATTCGCTGGAACATCGAAGAACGGTTGGCGACTTGAGTCTGTTCTACAAGTATTTTCATGGAAAGTGTTCGAAGGATGTAGCCCGCTTAATTCCTCCCAAAGCGGTGCATGTTAGAAATACACGTCGCGCTGGTGCTTCGCATCCGTATGAGGTTCAGCTTGTTACTCCGCGTACAACGCTTTTCAAGCAATCTTTTATATGGAGAACGTCATCCCTTTGGAATAATTTGCCCAGCGCTGTGTTTCCCACCGAGTACAATTTACAGCGATTCAAGAACAACGTGAATCGCTTTTTTCCGCACTCGTGCCGCTCCTGGAGCGCTTTAGGGACTTCCCTGCAGCACGTGTGCTAGACCCATAAAAAAAAAAAAATAAATAAAGTGATTATTTAAAAAAAATCCCATATGATGCGGACTTAAATTGTCACACTGTATATATATATATATATATATATATATATATATATATATATATATATATATATATATATATATATATATATTTATATATATATATATATATATATATATATATATATATATATATATATATATATATATATATATGTGTGTGTGTGTGTGTGTGTGTGTGTGTGTGTGTGTATGAAAGGTTTATTCTTCTGGTCATCGGTTTACCGCAGTTAAAAATGTTGAAAAGGGCCTAGTGCAAGCTTTTTTTCATCAAGGAACTTTGCCCTCTGATTGTCCTTCTCCCGGTTCGTTAAAGAAACAGCCTTTGTATTTGTATGTCTCCGCGCCCCTTGAACCTGACTACGCTACTGATATATTTGTATGTATGTATGTATATATATATATATATATATATATATATATATATATATATATATATGTATATATATATATATATACATTAATATATATATATATATATATATATATATATATATATATATATATATATATATATATACATAAATATATATATATAAATATATATATATATATATATATATATATATATATATATATATATATATATATATATATATATAAATATATATATATATATATATATATATATATATATATATATATATATATATATATATATATATATATTTATATTCGTATTCCAAAACTAAAAGGTATATTGAAAACTAATAAAATCGTCATATCCGGAACTTTGGAATTTTGCCGAGCAGAAAAATCTCAGACTATAGATATCGTATTTGGTTCACTGATTTTATTTGATTTCTTGCTTGCTATTATGTTTCGAATCTATTGATTCAGGATCGTAAACAGTAAAAGAGTGTTATAGAATATTCTACTGACTAGTTTAATACTACAATTTTAGATTTACGTCGCATGGTTTTATACTAATGTATATTTTTTACTTTGTATATTTTTAAGTCAAAAGGTGCATATTTATTCATACATGTAAATAATATTAAATTAAGTGTTCTTTTACCACAGAATATTTTAGATAAGCGTTGAGTTGTACAAAAAAATATTTAAACATATCTTTACAGACGAGAAAAGAACAAGAATCGATTATTCCTAATACACAATGAAATTTAAATTTATTAATTTTTAGACTTTATGCTGTCGTGAGTAATACCAAAAGAAAGTTAAAATTAAAACTTCCGATAGTCCCATTTTTCTAGTTGCAGAGTTTCAATAGCCTGTTACCAAGAACTAGAGGGTACTACAGTTCTTCACGTCAAAAACATTAAATTAAGTTTCATTTTACTACTTAATATTATAGACAAGCGTTGAAATGTACAAAAAGTAATTTAATAGTTAAGTTTATAGACGAGAACAAACAATAATTGACTATTTCTAAAAACAACCAACGTTAAATAGAATAATTTTAATTATTTGTACAGTCGTAAGTAAGGCTAAACAAGAGTTGATCAAAAATTAAATTTAAAACTTTGGATAATTCTATTTTCCTAATTAGGCAGTTTTAGTACTCAGATACCACAAAACTAAAGGTTAATCTTAAATACAGTGTCCTTGTGGTGTCGACACTGTCTTAATAAGACAATTTGGCTCTAATAGGCACCTACAAAATGTCCGATTGCATAATTTTCCTGTCGGCCTTAGCTTCCTATTTTATTCATTTTATTTCCACAAAATTTGTTTCTTGTTTTTTAGAGTCACTACAGTATAAAATCTTGTGCTTCAGTATGTGGTCTAGGGACTGATAACTGTGTCATGGTACCATCTGACGAAGTAGGGCGAATGATTCCTCGAGAATTAGAAAGATTAGTTATTGAGCGGAAAAATAAAGGTAAGAAAATGCATGAATTATTAAAAATAATAACCATGACATTAATATTGTTAGTCCCTGTTGGATATTTTTACAAAGCAGTCAAAAATTAAAATAAAGTAATATTAATAGGTTCTTTTGATTTTCGTAATATTAATTTTATAGAATAACTGAATTTTAATCTAAGATCTGAGTAAGAAAGTTTTGCCAGTTTAATTTTGATGGCGTATTTTAATTGTACCTAGAAATGTAAAATATACCTCTGTACGATTCTAGTCTCGCTGAAGTCCCAAGCAAAGGCACGTGGGTACAACTACCTTCCTGCGCCGTGTTGCATATACCAGTAGTGGGGGCAGCAAACAAATCGCACTTTCACACAAACACGTACCCACACACACAGAGACAGAGCAAATCGCTTGTAATAATTGTGCAATATGCACATCTTTTGTTTTGACTAATTACCAGGTTTTTGGGAACATATATGCTGATAAAAGGTGTGCTCATTTAAAATAATGAAAGACGGAGAACTATTCCTGCCAAAAAAAACTGGTCAAGCGCAATTAGTGTTCCCTACCGTGATTGCTGAAGTACTCTATGAAATTCATTTAACATCTTTAATATGTATAAGAACTACCAAGAATATATAAAAAGCGAGACCTTTTTATAGCAAAAGTTTAAAACAAATATTTACTACCTAAATATTTGTTTAATTATAAACAAATAAAATAAAATTATTTTGTCTCGGTACCTTTCCATTTGTCAGTCATCATGGAAATTTATTTTATCTGTGATTGGCCAAATGCTTAAAGCAGTAATATTCTGAAAAGTATGTGAGAATATGACTGATTGTACCGAATAAGTATTGATATTTCGTTGCTCTTAGTTCCGGTTAAATTTACAACTTTCCACGAAAAAAATCTCCATCATATTGTCAAGTCAAATAGGTTTTTTTTTTATATCGGATAAATTATTAAACGTGAGACACTCGTGATAATTTTCGCTAAAGCTACACCTTATGGAGAATCTTCTAGAATTTTTTCGAAATTTTTTGATCAGGACTCTTAGAGATAGGGTGGCCATTTTTTAAAAATAATGTAAAGAAAAGTGGCACCTACATATTTTTAAATCCGTGTTTTCACAAGCTTTCATTTGACACTCGGTAACCTTGCAAAAAAAATTTTGTCACTTCCGATTTCAGCCCAAAAACTAACCCCTTAAGTCAAGACTTAACTTTCAAAACTACACGGCTCTGATTGGGCCATCAATTCCTATATTTGTGCCAAATTTCTACTTACTCTGTCAAATGGTCTCGGAGAAAATCGGGTGTGACAGACTGACAGACAGGCAGATAGACATCGAAGTGATCCCATAAGTGTTCCGTACGGAACACTAAAAAGAAGTAAGTATTTAATTTCCAAAAATTATGATTATAATGAACAGTACATAAAATAAATCAAAAAAGTCCATGAAAAATACGCAAAATGCATAATTTATAATATTAATTTTGAGATAAGAATCAAAAAATCACGTTTAAAAAACTTAACCTAACTATCAATGAAATTGCATTGATTTACTTTGCATATATCGGACTACACACACACATACAGAAAGAAATTCGAACAGCTAAAGATAGGTGGAATGGTGAAAGATGTAAAGAGATAGATGAGTTGCAGGGAAAGTATGATAGCTTTAATATTTATCGAAAAATCAAAGACTTTACTGGTGAACGGAGAACGAAATTATATGGACGTTTAATAGATCATCATATTATCGTTATCGATAAAGAAGAGAAACTGAAGATATGGCAAGACTATATTACAGAGTTATTTTCTGATGCAAGACCAGATTAGCCACAATGCTCAATAGACTTGTTTGGGCCCGGTATTACTACCGATGAAGTGCGCATTGCAATAAATCAACTAAAAAATGGAAAGGCCACCGGTCCCGATGAATACGATGGACTCTTAAATGAGGATGAGATTAAGTGGCTTACGGTGATTTACAATAAAAATCTATGATTTAGGCAGAGTACCAGAAAGCTGCTTAAAATCTGAGTTTATAACGATTCCAGAAACGTAGGCGCTAAAAAATGCAGAGAAATGCAGATGGAACAATCTTTTAAAAACATTTCCGAAAATCATTCACAGAAGAATATACAAGTTGTGTGAAGAAAACATGTTAGCTACACAATTTGGTTTTCGTGATGCCATGGAAACCAGAGAGGCCTTGTTTTCTATGCAGGTTGTTATTCAGCGATGTACAGACGTCAATTGGCAACATCTACTGGAACCAGATGGCATTTATTAAAGCAGAAAGGAAACGCTCAGAAGCAATATTGATTGAGCGTGGACTAAGGCAGGGTTATGTTTTGTCTCCACTCTGAGCAAATCTTCAGTGAGGCACTGGAAGAGGATGATGAAGGAAGACTGCTTAATGGGGAGTGAATAAATAACATTCGTTATGCTCACGATACGGCGGTTATGTCTGATAATTTAAACGGTCTTCATCTTATAACAAAAATAAATGAAGTTAGTAATCGATACGGCCTCGAACTTAGTATCAGCAAAACAAAAGTACATGGTAATCAGCAAGTCTCCGGTTCCTGCTACCTTGTTGTTGGTTAACAATCAACAAATACAAAGAACTCCACAATATTCAAATCTAGGTACCATGTTAAACGAACAATGGAAGCCGTGTTTTTGAAAATGACATCACTTTTCAAAAGCTCCACAATAAAATTGAGCACGAAAATGAGACTCCCAAAATGTCCTTCCTTATGATGTGGAATCTTGGACGCTGTCTGAAGCCACTTCTAAGAAACTCGAGGCATTTGAATTATGGCTATATCGCCGAATTTTGAAAGTTTCTTATACTGACCATATTACCAACGAGGATGTCTTACGTAGCATGAATAAGAAACTGGAAATTATAGAAACTGCTAAAGTAGGAAAATTGGAGTATTTAGGACACATAATGATAAATTCCCATACTCCAAGGAAAGGTATTTGGAAAAAGGGGACCAGAACGCAGACGTATTTCCTGGCTTAAAATTCTGTGAAATTGGTTCTCTACAAGTACTACCGGTCTTTTTAGAGCTGCAGTGGATAAAGTAATAATAGCCAGAATGATAGCCAACATTCAAACCGAATAGGCACTTTAAGAAGAAGAAGACCTTGCAATTCATCATCACCACAGTTATTTAAGTAAAGCTTATGGAGTTAAATTAAATACCTCTCTATATCCAGGTTCCTCACTATCTCAAAATTTAGACTGTGGCTGAACTAAAGCTATTGTTTTGAATATCCTAGTGCGAAATTCGATAGTCAACTTTACAAAAACTCAAAATTACTACTCCATATTAAAACGACATTCACTCGCTCACTTTTCATTAATTCCCGGTAAAGGTTCCCAGAAATTTTGGGTCAGCATTAGGTATTTTGACCAATGCCAAGCTATTCCGATTAAATCAATTTATTTTATTTGAAGACGCAGATGAAACATTGATAATTTTTTACATAAACACGACACATACAATCTTGTTATCTGTATTCTCTAATTTTTTTTTTTGTATACTGATAAACCACACAGTAGATGCCCAGATCTCACCGGACTTCGCATCGGCTTAGGCTACGTAAAGTAGTAAGTAAATTTCGGAGGCAAAATAGCTCTCCATTAGAATCTACGAATGGTGACTGGGTCAAGGGCGTCAATATGCAGATACCGCAATTTTAAAACAAATTTTCGTAATAAAGGGGGTTTAAACATAAGTTCAATGCACCAACACCTGCAATCAAATAGGCCTCCTATACTTACTTTCTGCGAAACTAGGGTTAGTTTATCGATCAACACAATCAAGTTTCGCTAGCCTATTCCCGGTTTCGGCGTAACTTTGGAAACTGATTATTTTGAAAAAACCGATCTCTCTTGCCAATAAGAAGAAGCTCTGGAGCCCCGAAAGTTTAATATTATGTGGTTAAAAATAACACTCAATAAACCACAAGGTTCACCGGCTACCTCTATCGATCACTAAGTGATACTAAGTTTAAAAGACTTTTCGCTTCGCTTCTCCAGCAGACACCGTCTGCGTCGATTACTTATCTTAATTATTCACACAACTGCTTAAGTGTTCAAATGGCATCGATGAAGAAGCTTATCGATAATTCAACGCGGATTCTTGACTGTTCTTGACCTATTTTTAAGCATTAATTGAGAGATTCACACGGTCACTGTAAATCCGCCGTTAGGTTCTTCCGACAATAAACTACGACATCGAGTCCTGTATCAATCAGTGACATTGAGATACCCAAATCGCGCAACACTTGGCACTACAAATCTGCTAAATGAAAAGAACTTTTGGAATATTTTCGAACTTCTTCTTGGTTAGACGTTTATTTCAGATTCAACAATCCATCTGACTATGTTAAGGATGTTTTCGATGTCATTTCGGTAGGCATGGAAGCTTACATTCCTTTTTTGAAGAAATGCCCTTCGAAACAGCAAATCTTGGTTTTATCGAAAATGCAAAGAAGCTCTTGCCTCTAAATATTTACGATAGAATACCACTCTCATGTTTGGTGCGCTACTCTCAAACGCTGCGTTAATTGGAATCTGTTCAGAAAAGAGCTGTCGACAGATTAGAGATCCAGAATAGTCCAGCAACCTTGATTTTTTTTTTATGGGTCTAGCACGCGTGCTGCAGGGAAGTCCCTAAAGCGCTCCAGGAGTGGCATGTGTGTGGAAAAAGCGTTTCATGTTGTTCTTGAATCGCTATAAATTGTATTCGGTGGGAAACACAGCGTTGGGCAAATTATTCCAAAGGGATGATGTTCTCCATACAAAAGATTGCTTGAAAAGCGTTGTACGCGGAGTAACAAGCTGAACCTCATACGGATGTGAAGCACCAGCGCGACGTGTATTTCTAACATGCACCGCTTTTGGAGGAATTAAGCGGGCTACATCCTCCGAACACTTTCCATGAAAATACTTGTAGAACAGACTCAAGTCGCCAACCGTTCTTCGATGTTCCAGCGAATCAAGGCCGCCGGTCAGTTCCGGGTCTCCAATCAGACGAACAGCTCTTCTCTGAACAGAATCCAACAAATGCAGTGTATGTTTGGGAGCGCAGCCACAAACATGGGAGCAGTATTCCATAGTTGGTCGAATTTGAGCTTTGTAAAGAATTAACAGTTGTTGTGGAGTGTAAAGCTTTCTGGTTGGTTCGAAATAGTATTCCTAACTTTTAAGAAGCTCTCCTTGCTATGCCTGCAACATATTCATGCCAGAACATATTTGCTCCCAAACTAACACCCAACAAATTGAGCGACGATGCTATGGGAATGGAGCGCTCCGACATAACTTTTATAGAAAAAACTGCCGCCTGGGTTTTTGTAGCGTTAAATTCCACTTGGTTATTGTCACCCCAAGGACTTCCAGGTCTTTGTTAAGTTGAACGACCTCCTGCTGTCTGCGGATATTCGCCTGAGCCGCCGATGTCCGAGCGTTCAAAGTGAATGAAGAGATAAGCGTACTGTCGTCTGCAAAGCTGTAGATTGGATTCCCGGTCTTTTCCAGCAGATCGCTAATGTAAATGAGTATGGAGCCTTGGGGCACACCGGCGTTGATTGTGAAGGTGTTAGAAAGAAATCCGTCGACCGCCACTCGTAAAGAACGTTTTCTGAGGAAACATGAGAGCCATAAATAGAACTTTTCAGACATACCACAAGAGCGTAGCTTAGCGAACAGTCCATCGTGCCAACACGGTCGAATGCCTTGGATATGTCAAGAGCAACCGCTCGAGATTCTCCAAAGTGTTCAATTGCGTTGTTCCAAACATGTGTTACATAAGTCAGAAGATCTCCTGTTGATCTATGTTTACGAAAGCCATATTGGTGATCGCTAATAATATTGAATCGCTCAAGATATTTTAAAAGATGCTGATTGATAACCTTTTCCATGACTTTCGATATTATTGAAAGCAGCGTCGGTAATTATTTGGCAAGGTCTTCTTGCCTTTTTTAGGTATCGGCTGAACCGTGGCATATTTCCGCCAGGACGGAAATATTCCCTTTCTGTAGAATAGGTTGAAAACTCTACAGAAAACTGGTGTTAGTTCCCTTGCACAGTTTTTGAGAACTATGGCAGGTATTCCGTCAGCGCCAGAAGCCTTTTTCCTGTCTAGCTTCATTAAAATACGCTTTATGATACGCTGTCTGAAGACAACATCGGGCATCTTTGACTGCAATATGGGAATAGTAGGTGGTGTTTTTCCTTGAAAATCGACAGTAGAATGTGAAGCAAAGAGTTCAGCCAACAAGTTCGCTCTCTCAACAGGTGTGGTTGCAATGGAATTATCTGGCCGTGTGAGTGGTGGTATGGTGGATTTGGTGAAATTTTGACTAACTGCCTTAGCGACTGCCCAAAAGGAGCTGGAATTGTTGAGACAAGCAAGAAGTTTGTTTCTAATTCATTGATTGTGTGCCTCCTTGGTTTCGTCGATAATTCCTTTGCATCTGTTCCGGGCACGAACAAAGGTGTTACGATTTATGGTGTTAGGATTTTCACGCCATTGTCGGTAGGCAATATGTTTAGAAGCAACGGCTTCTTTGCATTTTCGGTCAAACCAAGGCTTGCCGTTTGAGGGGCATTTCTTCGAAAAAGGGATGTAAGCTTTCATACCAAACAAAATAACATCGGAGACCTCCCTGGCGCAGTCAGATGGGTTGTCGGATCGAAAACAAACGTCCATCCAAGGGAAAGTTCGAAAATATTCCATGAGATCTTCCCATTTAGCAGATTTATAGTGCCAAATCTTGCGCGGCCTAGGCGCCTCTCCGTCACTGATTGGCAGGATACTCGATGTCGAAAGCAGTTTATGGTCGGAAGAACCTAACGGCGGATTTACGGTGACCGTGTAAATCTCCGGATTGGTGGTTAAAAACAGATCAAGAAGACTGGCGAACTCCCCGTCTCGATCAGGGATCCGTGTTGGTTCGTCAATAAGTTGAGTTAAGCCACAACTGATTGAGAATGATTCAGTTAGCGACTGGCCTCTATTTTATAATTTCTTACATGGAAAGTGTTTGATGGATGTAATACACTTAATTCCTCCTAAAGTAGTGCATGCTAGGAATATATGTCACACTAATATGACACATCCTTATGAGGTTCAGTTTGTTACTCCTCGTACCACCCTTTTCAAAAATTCTTTTAAATGGAGAACTTCATCTGTCTTAAATAATTTGTGCAGCAGCAGTATTTCCCACCGAATATAATTTGCAATAAAAACATATAGCAATTTTAACGTTCTAGCTAAAAATACCATGCATCATTAACATATGATGTGGAAAACTTGGTTATGAAAGTTTATGTTGAACTGCAAACATTTTTCGAAAAACTCAAAATTGAATACAGAAAGTTTTACGACTTGGGCCAACTAAATGGTTAAGTTTGGCTGAAGCTATTGACCGACTGATATTGTGGTTTGGTGTATTGTAAAGGTGGTGAAGCTGTATTTTATAAAGTCATATGGGAATTCGCAAAGGAGTTCGATTCCAATGATGGAGAATATCTACCGACGAAGACAACATTACAGAAATATTATTTATATTTTATATATCATTACATAAATATATTTACGAAAGCAATATTGTGGTGAAAAAAAAAAACTCCAATTATAAATAATGTGCAAGAAAACAATGAAAGTGGTTTTACGGCGTGAAAGTAATAAAAAATAATAAATCTTTGAAGATTTTTGAACAAGACTATCAAAAAAAGAAGCTAATGATGTACTAGATACTAACGTACTAACGTTTTGCGTTTTCTGTTTTTAAATTTTAAAATTTGACCTGAGAAGTGCAATTACTTACAAAATGCTGTAAAAGCTGTTGAATTACTTGCGTTAACCAATGTAGAGGAAGATTGGGTTTATGATAACACTAGTAAATTAATGCAAGTATATCCACAACTCATACAATGAGATTATCAACATTGTCAGTTGATTTAATATGGCTTCATTTCTCTAAAGTCACCAATTGTACAGACTCACCGAAAATGCTAAAAAAACTTTCTTAATGTGCCTCATTACTATTATGGAACAAGTGGTTTCCCTAATTGGGGAATTTAGGACCGAAAGAACGACACTGTTTGTCCTTCGACATGGTGAACTCTGAGTTATTATTAAAGATAATTTATAACATGACCTGTCAAGAATTTTTTTAGTTTTTGGAAAAAAAAACCAACAAAACTGATAAATTGTAATTTATGTCAAATATTGTGTAAAAACTTCAAAATTTCTTGTAGGGATTTGATTTAAGTTAAATAAATAATTTTTATAAAAATACGTAGTTCATTTAATATCTAAAGTTTTGCTAAAAAAAGATGGTGGCAAACAAAAGAAGGACTTCTAATAAAATTGAAAATAATGATAAAATATCATAATTTTCAAATTTGTCGATCCCAATAATTTTAAAGGAGATATAATATGATATATATAAATGTCCTTTTTTTCCTTATCCCAACCGTAAATCAGAAAAAATTATCACAATACTAGTAAAACTAAATAATATTTAAGACCCATCCTCTGATGCGCTATTGCTCAAAATCTAAAGTTTCGTTTCCTACCTTAAGTATTAAATGTATATCAAATTTCCTTAGAGAATTATCGTACTAACTAGCCCATGAACCGACAGACAATGAGACCGACAGAAGTGACAAACTATATTTTTCGTGATCTAGGGATCTTCAAATGTGAAGTAACGCAGAAAATGTCGAAGGGTGATTTTTTCACAAAAACAATACTTTGGTTAAGTAAACGCAGTTAGTTTTGTATACCTAGGTAATTTAATAAATCAAGAATATTTCCAAAAACCTAAAAACCCTGCTTACATTTTTTATGATTTAGATTACACTGAATTTATGATTTTTACAACAAATTATACAAAAATCGATAGGGTTTATTAGAATCTTTAAAACCATGATATAGAAAGTTTCATATGAAAACCATCAATAAGCCATATTTTTAGTGTTCCGTACGGAACACTTATAAGATCACTTCGGTGTATGTCCGTCCGTCTGTCCGTCTGTCACACCCGATTTTCTCCGAAATTATTTGTCATAGAAAGTTGAAATTTGGTAATAATAAAAATTGATGGCCTCATCAGAGCCGTGTAGTTTTGAAAGTTAAATTTTGACTTAAGGGGTTAGTTTTGGGGGGTGAAATCAGAAGTGAAAAAAAATTTTTTTTACTAGGTAATCGAGTGTGGTGTCAAATGAAAGCTTGTGAAAACACGAGTACAAAATATATATAATATAATACTTGCGCGCACTTTTCTTTGTATTATTTTTAAAAAATCGCGAAAATTCGCTGTCCACCCGCCTTATCTCGAAAAGTACTTATCAAAAAATTTTGAAAAAATTCTGGAATATTTTCCATGGGGTGTAGATTGAACGAAAATTATCACGAGTGCATTACCTGTAATAATTTATCTGGTATATAAAAAAAAAAAAACAGAAATTTCAAGGTCATCAATTTTCAGTAAAGATTGGAAATAAACTTTGTTGAAAACTCATTTGGGATGTGTTTTGTGAAGTCACTGATCATTTTATACTTCCGTTACAACATTTTTTATTTTAAAAGCAATCAACGTACGGAACACTAATTGCGCAAGTTCAACTTGCACTTGACCGATTATTTTAAATGATACAAATATTATTCCGAGATATCCTAATTGATTTTACGTTAAACTAGGTGAATTTAAACTACATATACTATTGTTGTTGAATTGATTCTCATCTTATACGTTTCCACATTCTGCCACTTTTCTAAATCGCCATTCTTAAAAAAGTGTATTAAAGGAATGAAGACTCCTTGGATAGTGTAAGAAATTTTCGTCGTCGAATTTCTAAGTTCACTTTTCGCCCCTTGCTCAAAAGTTTAGATATAAACGTCTGTAATTCAGAGAGCGAGCCTATAGATACGAACCGCTATTATAAACAACTACTCTTCGAATATTACGCCTTTTTAACTGACGTTGAATCTCGAAGTGAAATTTTCGTCTTTCACTCGACGATATCAAGAATCGTAAAATATCTTCCTACACTTATTCATTTACAGTAATTCTAATAATTTTAGGACATATTCCTTTCTTCGTTTGTGCGACATCTGGCACCACCGTCTTAGGAGCATTTGATCCTATTAATGAACTAGCAGATATCTGTGAGAGGCATGGAATGTGGTTACATGTGGATGTAAGTAAACACCTTAATAAATCTTAAAATTATGATAGTAAAAAAAGGGGAAAATGGAGCGAAATCGGGTAGGTAGTTCAGACTTGTTTCGATATTAAAGGTGCTGTTGTCTATAAGATTTATATAATACCAGCTCTAGGCTACTAACAAATACAGAAGAAAAAGAAGACTTACTGAGATATGCTCGTGTGTACGAATGTTTTCGCTAAAATAGTTTGATTTCGCTATGGTGATTAGGTTTTTCTTAACTAAGGTTGGTTGGACCATTGATTTCGGTAAATAAAACCAGGTATTATTAGGTTTTTTCACTAAAGTTTGACCATCAATCAATTTATTATTATATTTTGGACAATCAGTAGTTTGTGGTCATATAATAGATCAAATTATGACTATGCAACAAAACTGTGCTAAAAACTGCATGGTCAAGGTGAAAACTCATATTTGAAAAGGGAACACCCTCTAGCTAAAGTATGATACATTTCAATGAGCTATATAATAATTCAAATTCCATAGGGTGAGATATAGTATCCTGAGTCGAGAAAGGCTCATGAAGCTAATATTAGAAAATCGATAATGCATTTGTTTGTGAATTTTATATTAATATTACAATTAATTAATTAATAAAATATATATATATATATATATATATATATATATATATATATATATATATATATATATATATATATATATATATATATATATATATATATATATATATATATATATATATATATATATATATATATATATATATATATATATATATATATATATATATATATATATGTATATATATATGTATATATACATATATTATTATATTATATTTTACCAGCTCTCATACATGAAAATAAATTTTTTAAAAATGCAGTGGAATAACATTTTATGAGTTTTATATTGGGCATATGGTAGCACAGGTTCTGCATGCTGCCTTGTGAAACTCCAGATTCAATATTGTGGATAGAAGTTGAATCTCCTTGGTAGTTTACAAGAAAGTGGCGATCTGCAAGGTAGAATTTAAAAATAAGGAAATAGGGAAGAGGTAATGCTTTTTGTAATTTGTACAGGAGCCCAGCATGCCAAGCTCTGTCAAACGCCTGTGTTATATCTAAGAACGCTGCAGCATAGTTTTTCTTGTCTTCTAAGTCTTGTCTGATTTTTTGGGCTACTCGATGAATTTGTTCTATTGTGGCGTGTTCATGTCTGAAGCCAAATTGATGGTCTGGAATTAGCTGATCTTGTTCAATTATTGGTTGTAGTCTATCAATAAGTAGCTTTCCAAAAAATTTCGACATTATCGGAAGCAAACTTATTGGTCTATATAACTTAATATCTTCTACAAGTTTTCCAGGTTTTGGTATTAATATAATTACGGCTACTTTCCACTGAGTTGGAAAATAGTTTAGTTTTATACAAGCATTAAATATAAATGTAAGTATTATTTTTGCTTTATGAGGCAACTCTTGAGGTATTCTTGCTGTGATCATATCATATCCAGGAAACTTTTTAGGATTAAGTCTCTTTGCAATGGCATTTGTGACTTGTTTAACTGCGAAGTTATCAGGTGGCAACTGCATTTGATAAGAATGCGTTGATTTTTTCTTCACTATTATCCATAGGATTCTGTGGAAACGGCTGAAAAACGTTTTCTAAATGTCTAGCGAAGAGAGTACGGATGATTTAAGAATAATGAACAATCTGGGTGTGCAGTCCATCAACCATCAAACTAGGACATGTCATGGTACTCTTATTTAGAATTCGTCAGCTAGCTCAGTTTTTGTTTATTTTGAAGCTCTTTATTTAATTTGTAATACTTATAATGCACTCTTCACTCGACCATGTACGATATATTAAATTATTATCCTACTAATCTACGAGGCTCCCTACGAACCCCCAGATTAGAAAATGACAACCACCGGAGGTGGTTGCGGGCTGATATTACCCCTAGGCAGAACAAAAATGTTGTATAATTAGTTCACTTCCTACCAGCTGATCTTTAAGAAGTATAACAGTATAAACTTCACTCATGAGTAGAGAATGGAGATAGAGAACACGCCTCAACTAGTAAGAAAGTGTCAATTTTAAAATAAAACTTAAATTAGATTTAGAATTTTGATATCTGAAATTATTTTATATTAAATTTTGGAGTATTAACATGTCTAAAGATTACTTGACGTGTCTATTACCTCAAATTTGCCGAGTAGCCCGCAAGGTTTTTGTTTTCTATTACGCTCTGTCCTTAATGGGCGACGACCGCGAGCAATTCAACTAAAGCACAACACAACAACGGGGACATGATTTAATATGTTGTTTTGATTTTCGTCATCCCATCACTATACTGCAACATGTTTTATTAGTGATATTAAATGAAGTGTTGATTACAAACTGCAGTGTTTGCTAAAACCAAAACATTCTGTTTGTTAATTTGAGAAGTTGTTTCTCCAGGGTTTAGTCACTTGCTAAATTGGCAAAATCTTATTTTTTTGTTAACGGAATTAAATATATGCAAACGTGCCTAATAAGTTTTACACAACCAAAGAACAAATCTGTGTAAATCATTGGCCAAAACACAGGAATACTAGAAAATCACGTAAAATCCAAAATGAGTCACTTGCTTACGCATCGGTTCCAGTCAGTCTTTCTGTGTTCCCATCTAAAGAGGCTTAAAATGACCCATTCCGTGGCAGCTAAATATATTATAAAGTCGGTATCGTTTGCGAAGAAGTGGGTAATTCGTTTTAACGGGACGAAAAACGAATCGTGTCTTTGTTTTCACGGGATTAACGCTGCGCCAAGGAGTGTCCCACGAGATCATTCGACATCTTCGTGCTCATGATGTCAAATTCCGAAGCACGTTATGATACTAGAGTGGCCCTCACAATCGCCGGACGCCAACACTGTTGAAAATGTTTGGTCCCTTGTAAAGAGGAAAGACTCTGTGGACTTTCACTCAATTGTCTCGGCGAGATTTGAAAAATTTGGAGATCATTGCTGCGTGAATATGCAGAAAATCTGATCGATAGCATGCCTCGAAGATACCAGGCGATTATTGATGCAGGAGGTGATTGGACAACTTACTAAGCTAATTGCGCCGTTGTTAGCACACCAAAGAATACATTGATGGCAAAAAATTTTCTCGAAACACATCTTTCCATGCTTGGATATACGGAAGGCCTAATTGGTTCCATCTATGTTTTAAGCCGTTCTTTGCCACATAAAACCTGCGTGTCCTACCAGATCGTCTTTCCACCGCATTTGTGGTCTTCCTTTGAACCTTTTTGCCGCTGTACGGACGCCATTTTCCAATTTGATTGTTCCACTTTTGGTCTTGTATGCGTTCGTTGTGACCTGCCCATCTCCATTTCAGACCTGCCGCTCGTTCAATCACATCCGTTTTCATAGTTCTGTTTCGTATCAATTCATTTCTTTTCCTGTCTTTATGCCCAACATCTGTCTTTCCATGTTCTATTTTTGTTCTATTTAGTATTATTTCGATGTGGTCATGTGAGTTGATCATAACTTCGTTTTGCTGAAGTTGATTTTTAATCGATGTTTCGTGGAGATCAGTTAACATACTTTTCAGCTCGTTCCAGTTGGTTGAGGTAAGAAGAACATCGTCTACACATCTCAGGTGGTTGAGGTATTTGCCGTTAATGTTGATACTCCTCCCTTCAAGATTAACTGATTTAAATAAGTCCTCCATGGCAAAAGTAAACAGCTTAGGGGAAATCGTATCTCCCTGCCTCACTCCTCGTTGAACGGGTATCGGTCTCGTCTGCAATTCGTCATCCAAATACACCTTCATACTTGCGTTCTGGTATATATTGTGTAAAAGGTTTCTATACCGAGAGTCTATCCTGCTGTTGTTCAATGCTTCTTCGGCAGTCCATAGTTCTATACTGTCGAAGGACTTCTCATAGTCAACAAACGCTAAGTACAATGGCAAGTTATACTCGTTGGACTGTTCTATGAGTATCTTCAAAGTGTGCAAATGGTCGTATGTTCCGTATCCCCTCTTAAAGCCAACCTGTTCTATCGGTTGATATAGGTCAAATTTACTAGTTAGTCTGTTGGTAATAATTTTGGTGAACATGGCGACAAAAGGGAAATGGGTCTGTAGTTATCCAGATTTGATGGGTCTCCTTTTTGATATATTAATATTATTTTGGCGTTGTTTCATTATTCTCCCTACCTTCCCCCAGGTAACCTATAGTTCTTCTAGTATCCCATCGGTACCTGCAGCCTTATTGCGCTTTGTTTCTCTTATGGCCCTTTCTATCTCTTTATTGATAATCTATGGCATATCCTCTGAGTTCACATTGGTTACTATTCTTGACAAATTCTCCACTGATATTTGTGGTGGGCTTCTTTTTGAGCTGTATAGATCTCTATAGTACTCTTCAGTCAATGCTACTATCTTCCTTGATCTGCTTCAACATTTATATATATGTATATATATATATATATATATATATATATATATATATATATATATATATATATATATATATATATATATATATATATTCATTCATTTTAAATACTAGAACATGGGCTACTCATACAGATATTCACAGACAACAGGAAGTCGTTCAACTTAACAAAGACCAGGAGGAAATTCTATCTTGGGGGTGACAGTAACCAAGTAGAATTTAACAAAGCAAAAACCCTAGAGGCAATTTTTTCTAAAAAATTAACATTACTGAACTCGCCATAATTACGTCGGGGCATTTCATTTTTCTAGCATCGTCACCTAATTTGTTGGACGTTAACTTGGGAGCTAGCATGTCTTGGCATGAACCTGGCAAGCATAGAAAAGAGAGCTTCTCAAAAGCTGGGAATATTATTTCGAACTAGAAAGCTTTACACTCCACAATAACTGTTAATTCTTTACAAACCTTAAATTCGATAAATGATGGAATACTGCTCCTAAGTTTGGGGTTCTGCTTCCAAACATACACTGCATTTCTTGAATTCTATTCAGAGGAGAGCTCTTCGCTTGATTGGAGATCCAGAACTCACCAACCAACTTGATTGCTTGGCAAATCGAAAAACGGTGGGCGACTTGAGCCTATTCTACAAGTATTTTTATGGAAAATATTCGATGAATGTAGCCCGCTTAGTTCCTCCCAAAACGGTGCATGCTAGAAATATACGTCGTGCTAATACTCCACATCCGAATGAAATTTAGCTTGTCAATCCTTATACAATCCTTTTTAAGCAGTCCTTTATATGGAGAACACTTTGGAATAATTTACCCAGGACTATATTTCCTATCGAGTACAATTGACAGCGATTCAAGTCTATCATGACTCGTTTTTTTTGCACACGCGTCGCTCCTGTAGCCTTTTAGAGATTTTCCTACAGTAGGTGTGCGAAGTCCATAATTATATATATATATATATATATATATATATATATATATATATATATATATATATATATATATAATGTGTATCAATTTATTATTGCCAAAAATTTGTAATGCTACTGCAAATCAATAAATGATAACATAGCCATTTATGACAACAAATTTTAAGACACTCGTATTTTTGTGTTAGTTTTGTTTTTATAATAAATATTTTTGCTGCAGGCTGCCTGGGGAGGTGGTTTGTTGTTATCAAAGAAGTACAGACATCCAAGGTTAAGTGGAGTCGAGAGGTAAGAATTTTTTTAGTATTACTACAAATAAAATTATAAAAGTGTTATTAACTAGTTCCCTTTGCCAAAGTATTTATATTTCATTTAGTCCGATTTTAGCACTAAATAAGTTTAGGTTCCCAAGAATGAGATTTACGTTGCACTGTCTGTATTACGAATTCGAGTGCGTGCTAGAAGATGCCAGAAAGTGCAAGACATGCGAAAACGATTAAATTAAGGGAAATTGCGAATATAATCCGAAGATCATAGATTTGAGTTTTTATTTTTAATACTAACTAGGCTTAAAAAAGAAGCATACGTTTTAAAAGTACTACTTCTGTTTATCAGGGGACGGGTGTAAAAAGAGTGGGGCCGCTAGTCTATATATCGTATAGTTTTAAAAGTGTTATGAGAAATTTAGGTTGGTATTATGGACAAATCTGAGCATATATCTTTTTCGGGATTCTTGGAGTCAAGGAATCTGAAAATTATATTATTTATACATCATCTTTAACATTAGCAGAGGGTCTACTAAACTAGTCGGTAAGAACTTTCTTCCATTTTTATGTTAGTATGCATCAGTCTGCAAATTTCAGCAATTACAAGAAATCAGAGTGTTAGCAGGGGACGGGAAAGGAATCACATCCACGTTCATTAATTTTTTTAAGATTTACATCCAGATATATTGTTGACATATAACGACATCAGTCAGAAATCAAAAGCAGATCCTAGGTAAATAGTTTCAGCCAAATATAAATTAAATAATAGCTTTTGGGTTCCGAAATTAATTTTAAAACTGGCAAATATATATGTATTAGCAGCATTTAGATAAAGTTTTATAAAATTTAAAAAATTATATAGGTTGGCCGGGATTCGAACACTTTGACTTTATGTACTAGTGCATTTTTTAAAAAATTCTTTTATAATACAATTTCATAACAATTTGCGATTTCGTCTACTTTAGAAATACATTGTTTTAGAATATTGTGAAAAAATATTTATTTTGTCTACCCACCATATATATATATATATATATATATATATATATATATATATATATATATATATATATATATATATAATAATACATAAATAAATAAATAAATATATTACGATATTAGTTATTATAATTTACAAACATTAAGATTATTACATCTATATTAGCAATTTCTCTACAAAATGCTCAATTATTAGTAGGTACCTAAATAATTGAATATATATGTATGTACCATTGTAATTACAAAAAACTTTTTTTTTTCTTTTTTACAGTTTAAAATTTACTTGCTCGATGTATCTATCCTAGGTTTAAATTTATTTCAAGCAAGATTACTTAAAGTCACTTAAAAAGGAGATCAAACATTTTAAAATTCCTATATATATACTTTCTACACTCTATTTTGATCTTATGAAACTGTTGGGTTCTTTTAAGTGTAACTGGTAGCATATTATATATCTTTGGTCCAAGGTAATGTATACTCGTACTTCTAAGATTAATGGTCTTATAACTTACGGGGATAACCATCTCATTGTTAATTTTTGCTCTGGTGTGGTAGTTATGTTTTACAACATTTCTAGGAAATTTCTCTTTTAAGAGAAAGAAAGCGATGGCAACAGTATATAATGCCCTCACACTACAGATGTCTTCCGAAAAAAGCAATTCAGTTGGGTATAACCTATTCTTTTTGTATATGATTTTTAATATGTATTTTTGAATAATATTTAATTTGTAAAGGGCATTATTGTGTAAGCCTCCCCAAACTAAAATTCCATATCTAATCAAAGATTCTATGAGAGCCTTATAAATGACGATAAGAGTATCGGTGCTCATAACCTGCCTAAGAAGATAAAATTTTCTAATTAGATTGCTTATTCGATTAGTAAGGTATTCAACATGAGGTGTCCATTTTAGGAACTGATCTATTACTATACCTAGATACTTTGTCTGAGGTACTTCCTTTATTTAATGGTTATTGATGTTAAAATGATAAAATGGTGGTCTGTTAGCTTTTGTTAGTGAAAAAGCAATATAATTTGTTTTAGAGAGATTTAAAGACAATTTAAATGTATCAAGCCATGTTTTTGTAATCATTAGTCCATGGATCATTTTATTTCTTAACTCTTCCCAAGTATCTCCACTGAACACCAATACAGTATCGTCCGCATATGATAGCATTGTGCCGCCCACGTTTTGTGATAATAAAGAGTTAATATAGGCAATAAATAATAATGGGCCAAGCACCGTACCTTGCGGAATGCCCATTCTAATGATTTGTCTGTTACTTAAAGTTTTATTAATCTTGACAACTTGATATCTCCCTTTAAAGTAACTTTGAAATAGTTTCCAAACTGTTCCCCTAATTCCACTGTGCCACAATACGTTAAGAAGTTTTTCGTGGGGACCGTATCAAATGCCTTAGCCAAATCAATGAAAACGGCGGAACACTTCCTACCCATGTTTAGATGATTTGTAATTTCTGATATTAATTTATGCATGGCATTTTCAGTACCACACCCTTGCAGAAAACCAAACTGGTTTTCTGACAAAATGTTGTTGGTTTCAAAAAATATTATTAGTCGTTCCTTGACACACTTTTCAAATACTTTCGCAAAATTGCTGATTACACTTATAGTTCTATAATTTTCTATTTTAGTTTTTAAACCGCTCTTATAAATAGGGGTGACAATGGATGATTTAAAAACAGAAGGAACCATCCCTGCTGCAAAGCATGCATTAAATATGTGCAACAGCGGTTCCATGATAAAAGTGTGACTCTGCTTTATGAGCTTAGATGTGATTCCATCCAGACCCGACCTGAGCTTTTCAAAGATGAAATATGTTTTATTAATTCATTTTTGGTTACTGGGGTTAAAAATAAAGAGTTTGTTATATGTGTGTTTGCATCAATTGGGTTCGTCGGCTCAGGAACAGTCTCTGCCATCCTGCTTCCAATATTTATAAAATAGTCATTACAGTGATTAGCTATGTCAGAGTCGGTCTCGAGTTCAATATCTTGATCATTTAGTGATGTAATGTGATTTGTTTTACCAGTATTCTCATATGTGATGTCTTTGATAATGTCATATGTTTTTTTCATGTTATTTTTGTTAACATCTAGTAGAGTTTTATAATAAGATTTTTTTTGTTTTCCGATTAGTTTGTTTAAGAAATTTCGATATCTTTTATATTCGTTTTCTAAGTCTGGTGTATAAGCTCGTAGCAATTTTCTTTTCATTTTGTCCCTGTGTTTTATAGAAGCAATAATTCCGTTCCGTTCTTTATCTTATGGTGAGGTTTTAACTTGACAGAATATTCGGTTGTTGCATTGATCATTGATTCCTTAAAAATTGAGATAAACTTTGTACTAGAAGTTTCTGGATTAGGGTCATTCAATGTATATATATATATATATATATATATATATATATATATATATATATATATATATATATATATATATATATATATATATATATATATATATATATATATATATATATATATATATATATATATATATATATATATATATATATATATATATATATATATATATATATATATATATATATATATATATATATATATATATATATATATATATATATATATATATATATATATATATATATATATATATATATATATATATATATATATATATATATATATATATATGCTATCATATGTGGATGATACTGTATTGGTGTTCAGTGGAGATACTTGGGAAGAGTTAAGAAATAAAATGATCCATGGACTAATGATTACAAAAACATGGCTTGATACATTTAAATTGTCTTTAAATCTCTCTAAAACAAATTATATTGCTTTTTCACTAACAAAAGCTAACAGACCACCATTTGATCATTTTAACATCAATAACCATCAAATAAAGGAAGTACCTCAGACAAAGTATCTAGGTATAGTAATAGATCAGTTCCTAAAATGGACACCTCATGTTGAATACCTTACTAATCGAATAAGCAATCTAATTAGGAAATTTTATCTTCTTAGGCAGGTTATGAGCACCGATACTCTTATCGTCATTTATAAGGCTCTCATAGAATCTTTGATTAGATATGGAATTTTAGTTTGGGGAGGCTTACACAATAATGCTCTTTACAAATTAAATATTATTCAAAAATACATATTAAAAATCATATACAAAAAGAATAGGTTATACCCAACTGAATTGCTTTTTTCGGAAGACATCTGTAGTGTGAGGGCATTATATACTATTGCCATCGCTTTCTTTCTCTTAAAAGAGAAATTTCCTAGAAATGTTGTAAAACATAACTACTACACCAGAGCAAAAATTAACAATGAGATGGTTATCCCCGTAAGTTATAAGACCATTAATCTTAGAAGTACAAGTATACATTACCTTGGACCAAAGATATATAATATGCTACCAGTTACACTTAAAAGAACCCAACAGTTTCATAAGATCAAAATAGAGTGTAGAAAGTATATATATAGGAATTTTAAAATGTTTGATCTCCTTTTTAAGTGACTTTAAATAATCTTGCTTGAAATAAATTTAAACCTAGGATAGATACATCGAGCAAGTAAATTTTAAACTGTAAAAAAGAAAAAAAAAAGTTTTTTGTAATTACAATGGCACATACATATATATTCAATTATTTAGGTACCTACTAATAATTGAGCATTTTGTAGAGAAATTGCTAATATAGATGTAATAATCCTAATGTTTGTAAATTGTAATAACTAATATCGTAATATATTTATTTATTTATTTATTTATTTATATATATATATATATATATATATATATATATATATATATATATATATATATATATATATATATATATATATATATATGTATATATATATATATATATATATATATATATATATATATATATATATATATATATATATTTTTTTTTTTTTTCTTTAAAGTACTGTAGACATAACTACCATTAGAAAAGCTGATAATTTAAATCAAATAATAAATGTACGTGTGTGAATAAATATTTTAAGCAGCTACCATGAATTACTCCCAACAGTATGAGCAAGACAAACACTTAAATGCCTTTGTCCAGCGCTTCAAACAACAGCGTTGTGTGACATAGCACCGTTCAGGGTTAAATACGAAGTTCAATGTATTTACATAGATTATTAACTGATTTAGACAAATATTACATTCCATTGTGGAAACTTATATTACATAGATATACGTAACTTTACCGCATAAATCCAGTTTTTTTTTTATTTTTCTCGGTAAGAATAAATAATTACTAAAAATTAAAGACATGTTTCTCAAGGTTTTCTATGTAATTTTACCTTCAATTTTGATAGTATATAAAACAATTCCACTAGTTAAGAACATTTAAAATAAATTAATGAACATTTCCTTGAATTCCATAACTCAGAGTATTAAAATTAATTATACAATATGTAGAATATCAATAACACGTTTCGATATACTCATCTTAAACTGTGTTTTCCACATTATGAATCGCGAAAATCTCTTGAAATCAGCCTTAATAGCGTTATTCCATAAACAAATTCAGTGCTATCGGAATTACCCTATGCGATCCCGGAACTAGACAAAAAGTAAAAATTTGTTGTACAGGGTGAGTCAACGATAGAGTAAAGTTCATTATCTCATCTGTTTCGGGAATGACGAAAAAATATTAAATACAATAGTTTTAGGGAATGTTAAGGTACACAGTTTAAAATTATTTTTGAGTATACAGGGTACTTCAAAAAAGTGTGGCCGATATAACATGTTTTTTTTAAATGGAATATCCTATTTTCTAATTTATTTTTAAATTCTGCGTAAAATTTTATAACTTTTTTATTAATAATGTTATATACTTAAACCTAGTAGTTTTTCTAATATTTCAATTTTTTTAAAAAAAATACTAGTTTTCAGTTTTGTAAAAAATTGCCAATAGCGCCGTTGTTTCTGAAGGTGGAATACTCATAATTGATACAAACGTTCTATAGAGATGAAAAAAAAGATATATGTAAAGAAATTTGAGTTAGATGCTACAGGGTGTTCAAAATAAATTTATGCATATCGACTATTTTAAATTGAAAAATTTCAAATTTTTTAAATGGCACACCTTGTATATTATTATTTTTTCTGATAGATTTTACAAAACCCTCCAACTTTTATTAAGTATGTCATATACCTATTTCTAATAGTTATTTTGAATTTTTACCCTTGCGTTTAATATACTTACGCTATTGTGAAAACATAAACAAATAGTTAATAATAATTTTAATATAGTTTAACTTACTGAAAAGATTTTCTAGATAGTATACGTCTATTAGGGTACTTCGCTCCGTAAAGCCTTACTGCCAAAAGACAATTTTTTCCCGCCTCGTCCCATATCAATTAATTCATTTTTAGGAAAATCCATAACTACTACCTTTATACGTCACTTACTACAACAAATTAAACTATTTTTACTTGCTTAATAGACATGTCAAAATTTGACAATGCCTACATTTTTGTTTTGTCTTGGCAACTATGATTTTATAGCGTAAGTGTATTAAAAACAAGGGTAAAAATTGAAAAATTCAAAATAAATCGAAAACAATTAGAAATAGATTTATGACATACTTAATAAAAGTTGGAGGAAAAAAAAAATAATATACAAGGTGCGCCATTTAAAAAATTTGAGATTTTTCAATTTAAAATAGTCGAAATGCATAAATTTATTTTGAATACCCTGTAGCATCTAACTCAATTTTCTTTACATTTTTTTATCTCTATAGAACGCTTTTTTTTTTCATCTCTATAGAACGCTCGTACCCATTATGAGTATTCCACCTCCAGAAACAATGGCTCTACTGGCAATTTTTTACAAAACTGAAAACTAGTATTTTTTAAAAAGATTGAAATATTAGAAAAATTACTAGGTTTAGGTGTATAACATTATTAATAAAAAAGTTATAACATTTTACGCAGAATTTAAAAATGAGTTAGAAAATAAGATGTTCCATTTAAAAAAAAACATCTGTTATATAGGCCACACTTTTTTTGAAGTATTGTATTTAACATTTTTTCGTCATTCCCGAAACAAATGAGATAATGAACTGTACATACTGTGTTATTTAAGTCATGATAATATCACCAAGTCCTGTAGATTGTTGGGCAGTACACTAAAATTAGTAGGAGACCCAAAATAATTACTTTTTTAAATTTTTTTGGAATAAAATTTGTTACCTGCTGTTATGGATACATAGAATAAAAAAATATTTTTCTAGTTATTATCTGAAATTTTAATACAATTTTGTTATTTGATATTTTAAACCGGAAGATTTTCAAATCTCTAGGAGGGGAAGTTTGTCTTCCCTAGTCCTCGAAATTCTTTTATAATTTTAATTGGAGCGTATCAATATGGTTTTTCTCGTCTTATTTTTTAACTTTATAAAATACACAAAAAATAAAATAAATAAATACATTATTTCAGTAAAACAATTATGCAAATTCATTACCATTATTACCTCATAACATGCTGAAACTTACGACCCTTATTGCTCTAAGTCAATCACTTGGGATCCCCCGGAGTGCTTTTGACACTTCAACACACGGGGAAAACCATAAGTAGATGAAAATGCAAACTGATGCCCACTTTACGGCTTATCGGTAGCTTTCGTGGGGGCGTTATCGGAATATTGATTTTATGAGCCCTATCGACTGACTTTTTTTCTGGACTTAAGCTCTTTTTAACAGCTATAAAAACAATGAATGGTGGTATTTTTATCAAAGGGAGTGCGCTAAAAGAGAATTATCAACAGTATTTTAATTTCAATTCAATATTTTTTTTTCCAAAAACTCATACATTCAGTGGTAAAAAAAGTTTGCAAATTATTAATAAGTCATGCACAAATTAACAAATTTCGAATACTCAAGTTTTAGGCTTTAGATATCTCATAAGACGCTTTAAATTTCTAAGGATAACGCTAAAAAAAATAACTTTTAACAATCGAAGATTCCTTAATGTCAAAATCTAAATCAAATTAACAAATTGGAAAAGAACCGCAAAGTCAGTTGCTCATCGAAGCCCGAATTTTCATTATTGTTGTTAGGATATTTGTAAATTTCAATTGATTTCTTTCTGTTTATTTTTTTTTTGATACATATATTAGGTTCCTTAATTCTACTTGATATTGATTTCCAAGTTTATCCCACATACACTGTACCGCACGAATTTTATAGAAGCTTTGTACAGGATGTGTCTTTTGGGGATCTTAAGCATTGTTCAATTTTGTGTTGAAGATTATGCAAATCTTTTAAATAATTCGACTAGTTTTCATGTAGTACCGTGTATCTCAGGTAAAACTGCACTCTCTACCAGTGGATCCTTATTACCTTGTTTGGGAGCTGGGAGCGGTTAAAAGAATATCTGATTTCGTCAATGTAATATCCGTTACTTTTTAGAATACTGGCAAGTTTATCAGTTTCTAATGAGACAGAATAGTCACCAAAATAATGAAACTCTAAATACTAGTGAAATAATGACAAATAGTTTTTGCGAAGGATAATGGTGCAAGTTAGCATTCAAATACCTGTTGGTATTCCTCTAAAACCAAAATTCTGGTACAAATATCCTGACGACATATTTGTTATTTGGACAGATAGGGAAGAAAACGAGATTGTTTTCTTAAATCACTTCAATCAACAACATTCAAACATAAAATTTGTAATAGAAACTGAATCAAATGGTAACTTATCTAACTTTCTAAGGAAAATGATGCACTCTCACCATCACCCTTCTCAAAAACTATCTGTCATACAGTCACTAGTATTTAGAGTTTTACTAAAATGTGATGAACATTGTCTCATCAAAAATTGTTAAAATAACTAGAGCTCTAAAAAGTTATGGATATTTTACTGATGATATTAAGAATTCGTTGACTTTTTTTAAAAATATTACTCCGAGAGAAGATAGTAATAAGGGTCCACCAACAGATGCAGCTTTAATGTCATTACTGTAAGAAAAATCAAAATTCTTGTTTCATTCTCCAATTCCTATAAACGAAAATTTAGGGAATCAACTGAAATTTAACACGCCCAACATTAATAGAGATTCGGATTGTGGTCTGAATTATACGTGGAAAATAGCGATTACACTGAGTTACGTACGGTTCGATGAGTCAATCTAAGTTAATACCGTTTAATCCTAAGAACTTCCTTTTTATATCCTCCACAATATATTGTCTTATTTCAAAAAATACCCTAATAAAGTAAATATTCCGAATAGGACTGACGCTTTGAGAAAAAAATTTTCAGAGAGATTATATTTACCTTTTTCTGATATAAATAGGTCTTCAAAAAGTAACATTTAAATTTTATATTTTTTCAAAATTTAAAATTAAATAACATTACTAATATTTTATGTTATGTAAGTTCGCAAGTAATTAGACTTACAAAAAGTATTGTTACCATTTTAAATTCAAATATTATCTTGTGATATATGTAAACGTAGAATAAGGATGTAGAAGTTTGTATTATTAAAGATGTACTAACTGAATAAATTTGCTTCTTAAGTTAGTAGTGCCCGCGGCTCTGCTCGCGTGGACTTGATTCATTACTATCGTCACTGCTTATTCCTTATGTTACCTAACGTAATAAAATATCTGCCATTATTTCCCCTTATCTCCCAATATTTCTCCTTATCTCCCATTATCTCTACATAAGTTCCATTATCTAGACTTATCTCTGCTCATCTCCCATTATTTCTCTTTATCTCCCATTATTTCCCCTTATCTACCATTATCTCACCTTATCTCGCATTATCTAGGCTTATCTCGACTCATCTCGCAATAGTTCTCCTTATCTCCCATTATCTCACCATAACTTCCATTATCTAGACTTATCTCTGCTTATCTCCCATTATTTCTCCTTATCTCCCATTATTTATATTTATCTCCCATTATCTCACCTTATCTCCCATTATCTAGGTTTATATCGAATTATATAGAACATATGTATAAATTTATAAAAACACATAAATCGGATAAGTGGTTCTCAAGTGGTCCGCACTAACGGACAGACAGACAGACAGAGACGTTGCATTTTATATATATTGTATTCTTTGCAACATGATATTGTTCCATATTTAATGGTTTAGGCAGTGTATTGCAAGAGAACGCGTTAACGGTAACCTTTTTTCCGACTTGATTCACTATTATCGTCACTGCTCATTCTTTATGTTACCTAACGCAATAAAATATGTCCTATAACCTGGCCAGAGAACATATGTATGTTTAAAAAAAAAACTACGTAAATCGGATAAGTGGTTCTCCAGTGATAAGTGCATTAACGCACAGACAGACAGACAGAGATACGTTGCATTATGTGTATATATATATATATATGTATATATATATATATATATATATATATATATATATATATATATATATATATATATATATTATAGATGTAATAAAATATATATCTATAACCTGGTGAGAGAATATATATAAGAATTTAAAAAATCACGTGAATCGGATAAGTGGTTCTCGAGGGATAAGTGCACTAAGGGACAGACAAACAGAGAGACGTTGCATTTTATATATATATATATATATATATATATATATATATATATATATATATATATATATATATATTATAGATTATAGATTTTAGATATTCTCTGCTACATAATATTGTTCTATATTTAATGGTTTAGACTGTGTATTGCAAGGGAACGCGCTAGCGGCAAACTTTTTTCCGACTTCATTCACTATTATGGTCACTACTCATTCCTTATGCTACCTATCGTAATAAAATATAGCCTATAACCTGGCGGGAGAACATATGTATGTTTTTTAAAAAAAAGTACGTAAATCGGATAAGTGGTTCTCCAGTGATAAGCGCACTAACGGACAGACAGACAGACAGTCAGACAGACAGACAGAGTGACGTTGAATTTTTTTGTATATTATATAGATAAAAATGATATTTGAAAATTATAATGTTACTTAACAATTATATAGCAAATTGCGTCTAAACGTTTAAAATAAGCAGAAATGTGCCCATAAAAGAGAAAAATCTCAGTTTTTAAATTAATCTAAGGATAATCATCTAATTTATACAA
Source organism: Pachyrhynchus sulphureomaculatus (assembly GCA_019049505.1). Lineage (NCBI taxonomy): Eukaryota > Metazoa > Arthropoda > Insecta > Coleoptera > Curculionidae > Pachyrhynchus > Pachyrhynchus sulphureomaculatus. Next base: position 143,611,079 of record CM032446.1, read on the forward strand.
CTTTAATCCGATTAAAAAAAAAAATAGCTTTTCTTCCTTGTACAAATAACGAAGTAACTTAAAAAGCAAAAACATGTTAGGATTCAAGAGATAATAGATAGTAATCCCTGATTACATGGGAATCTTGCAGCTGGATATTCTGTCCTTGCTGTCTCTAAATGTAGTGATGGTAGGCCAGATTAAGGCATCAAAGCCCTTTTAAATAACGTTTACGAGGATGCACTATAAAAGTTACCTTACACATTTTGAACTTTTGAGGACACATATGATATAAAAATTATTAAAATAGTTGTTTATGTGTATGTTCTATTAACTTAAAGCTCGGGGCTAGAGAATAAAATTACATTAAAATTTTTCAAGACTTTGAAGCTTTAATCTTTCGGTATAGCCACTTGTAGATCAAGTACAAGTTGGACTTGCCCACTTAGTGTTCCGTACCGTGATTACTTTTAAAATAAAAATTAGCTACCTAATAGCCAAGCTCACGCTAGAATCTAGTAATAAAAGTTCGGAACAAATATTTACGACCATATTTGTTTAATTATAAACAAATAAAATAAAATTATTTTGTGTTTGGTACCTATCCCTTGGTCACCAGTCATCATGATATTACTGATTGCATCGAATACGTATTGATATTTCGTAGCTCTTAGTCCCGGTTGAATTCTCAACTTTCCAACCATTCTGTCATGCAACATATTTTTTTATACCAAAAAAATTATTAAACGTAATGCACTCGTGATAAATTTTTGATCAATCTACACTTTATTTAGACTATTCCAGAATTTTTTCAAAATTTTTTGTTCAGTACTTTTCGAGTTAGGGTGGGGGACAGAGATTTTTCACCATTTTAAAAATACTACAAAGAAAGGTGTGTATTATATCAGATATATTTTTGATTTTGTGTTTTCACAAGCTTTCATTTGACACTCCACTCAATGACCTAGTAAAAAAAATATTTACCTCCGATTTCATCCCTCAAAACTATCCCTTTAAGTCAAAATTTAACTTTCAAAACTACAGGGCTCTGATTGGACCATCAATTCCTATATTTGTGCCAAATTTCAATTTTCTATGTCAAGCAGTTCCGGAGAAAATCGGTTGTGACAGACGGACAGACAGACGAACATTGAAGTGATCCCGTAAGTCTTCCGTACGGAGCACTAAAAAATGAGGAATTATTGTTGAATTCACTACCTTTTAGAGCCATTTGTAATCAAACATGATATCTCAAGATTCTATATTTGATCCATTTCGAGTTTATCAGGAGAGACGATAAAAAGTCATTAGCGGTATGTGATTGTCAACATAAACATCCACAAACTAAAAATACCGTTTATAAAGAGTGTATCTAAAAAATTGACGTGTGTTTTTCGAATAAAATACTAGTCGTATTCTTAAATATTCTTGTTCTTTAGACAACTCTAGACACACATATAGTTTGTATTTAAAAACACCTAAGTAAATAATGATATTTCAAATTGTGAATATTTACTGTAGTTATCATATGTCAGTGATGATTTTTTTTTCGGCTCTTTACTCATAGAGGACCACTATGTTTGAATTGTCGCGGTTAAAGATTGAACATGATTATAATGCTAAACACATGGGGGACCACCAAGGGAAAATAACTTTTGGAACCAGTTAAACAGCTAAAGTATGAAATAATGTGAATTGGCAAGCCAACATATTCACCGGTAGCTCCTGACAAAATCTCAAACTTAACTGACTTTTTCATAACCTAAAATCTCTACCGAAATTTCATGCATCTCGATGAAACATGGAATATGAACTGATCACTCTCTTATTCTTCTCATGCTCAGCGAAAATATTATACAAAAGGAATTGACTTCTGCATTAGTCAGTAAACTGACTAGCTGGTGCAGCTTTAAATTGCAGCTTGAAGAAAATATCAGATTGTAGATTCCTCTAAGAAATTAAGTGCAAGTGAAAAATTTGTTAATAACATTTAGCATGGGATAATAACGCTAATATTATGACAAGTAGGAAAGATAATTACCCAAAAATAACCAGAGAATTCATTTCTAAAAAGACAAGACTCAGAAGAATCTGGCATCAATTTAGTAGTCCAATAGATAAAACCAGACCAAACAATGCTGCCTGGCACTTTGAGAGAGTATTCAAAGATTTAAAAATGAATCGATTAGCGATTATTCAATAAAATGGTCGAAGGAAAGGAAAACTGACTACTTGCTCTGTAGAGCTACTAAAAGACTAAAAGGAGCAATTCTGCAGAATCGAATAAAAAATGTAAAATATAATGTCCAGAAAGATAATAGATTTGCTGAATACCTTGAAGGAACATTCAAACCGAGTGAAGGAGAGGGAACACTTGATTGAAAAAACTTTAAACGAGAATACCACTGAGATATAGTAAATGAAAACACCGATTCAAAGGAAGTCCCAGGTTTTAATTAGATTACTATGACAATTCTAAAACAACTTCTATATTCTGCTATAACCAAACTTATCCATCTCAACAATGCCTCATTCAGATTGAGATATATATCTAAGTTATAGAAAGTAGTCGAAGTGACGATGATTCCGAAACCTGGAAAATCATCCAATCAAGCCTCAGCTTACCATATCCTTATCATTATTATGTTACAATATCTTTACTCCCCGTAATTTCGAAACTGTTCAAAAAAATTACTTCTTAGAAGCAGAAAAAAATCTAATTTCATCGCACCAGTTGGCCTTTAGAAAAACATGACTCAATCATAGATCAAAGCCAAAGGATAATAAATATAACTGAAAAATCATTAGAAGAATGAAAAGTGTCCTCTTCTATCTTCCTTGATATAGCACCAGCCATTAACAAAGTGAGGTACAACGGACTTAATTGTAAATTAAAGAAGGAATTATTGGTATCGTATATCTTAGATAGAGTTTTTAGAACTAATTAAGAAGATGCTTATTCTGAAATTAAAGAAACTAAAGCAGGAGCACCACAAGGCAGGGTATTACAGCCTGTTCTTCACCTGTTATACACCAGCGACATTCCTGAGTTAACACACGATACGATAGCTAACTTTGTCGACGACACGACCATTTTGGCTGTAGGCAAAGATCAAGAAGAAACATCAAATCTGCAAATATCTGTTAATTAAATTAACAATTGAACCAAACGCTGGAGAATCAAATTAAATGAAACTAAATTCTCTCATGTCGATAAACACGACCAGTATATTTCCATTAGCATAAATAATACACAGACACCATATTCTAATACAGCAAAGTCATCCTAAAACGTATTTTAATGAAGCTAGACACCAAAAAAGCTTCTGGCGCTGACGGAATACCTGCCATAGTTCTTAAAAAGTTTTCTGTAGACTTTTCAACCTATCCTTCAGAAGGGGAATATTTCCTTCCTGCTGGAAATGTGCCACAGTTCAGCCGATACCTAAAAAAGGCCAAGTAACTACCGACCGGTCGCAATGCTTTCAATAATATCGAAAGTCATGGAAAAGGCTATCAATCAACATCTTCTAAAATACCTTGAAGAATTCAACATTATTAGCGATCACCAATATGGCTTTCGTAAACATAGATCAACAGGAGATCTTCTGACTTATGTAACACATGTTTGGAACAACGCAATTGAACACTTTGGAGAATCTCGAACGGTTGCTCTTGACATATCCAAGGCATTCGATCATGTTTGGCACGATGGTCTGTTGGCTAAGCTACGTTCTTGTGGTATGTCTGAAAAGTTCTGTTTGTGGCTCTCATGTTTCCTCAGTGAGCGTTCTTTACAAGTGGCGGTCGACGGATTTCTTTCCAACACTTTCACTATCAACGCCGGTGTGCCCCAAGGCTCCATACTATCTCCCACTCTCTTTCTCATTTACATTAACGATCTGCTGGACAAGACCGGAAATCCAATCTACAGCTTTGCAGATGACAGTACGCGTATCTCTTCATTCACTTTGAACGCTCGGACATTGGCTGTTCAGGCGAGTGTCCGCAGACAGCGGGAAGTTGTTCAACTTAACAAAGACCTAAAAGAAATTATATCTTGGGGTGACAGTAACCAAGTGGAATTTAACGCTACAAAAACCCAGGCGGAAGTTTTATCTAAAAAAGTTGACGTTGCTGAACCCTACATAGTTATAGCGGGGCACTCCATTCCTCTAACATCGTCACTCAATTTGTTGGGCGTTAATTTGGGAGCAAATATGTCCTGGCATGAGCATGTTGCAGGCATAGCAAGGAGAACTTCTCAAAAGTTGGGAATATTATTTCGAACCAGAAAGCTTTACACTCCACAACAACTCTTAATTCTTTACAAAGCTCAAATTCGACCAACTATGGAATACTGCTTCCATGTTTGGGGCTCCGCTCCAAAACATACATTGCATTTGTTGGATTCTATTCAGAGAAGAGCTGTTCGTCTGATTGGAGACCCGGAACTGACCGGCGGCCTTGATTAGCTGGAACATCGAAGAGCGGTTGGCGACTTGAGCCTATTCTACAAGTATTTTCATGGAAAATGTTCGGAGGATGTGGCCTGTTTAATTCCTCCCAGAGCGATGCATGTTAGAAATACACGTCGCGCTGATACTTCACATCCGTATGAGGTTCAGCTTGTTACTCCTCGTACAACGCTTTTCAAACAGTCTTTTACACGGAGAACATCATCCCTTTGGAATAATTTGCCCAGGACTGTGTTTCTCACCGAGTACAATTTACAGCGATTCAAGAACAACGTGAATCGCTTTTTTCCGCACACGTGTCGCTCCTGTAGCGCTTTCGGGACCTTCCTGCAGCACGTGTGCTAGACCCATAAAAAAAAGTATTGGGGTATTACGCTGGACGCTAGGCTGCGCTGGAAAGCCCACAATAAGTGAAAAAGAGAAGAACTTGGCTTCAAATACAAGGAAATGGTCTCCTGGATAGGCACTCCACTCTTTCAATGTACAACAAGATATCTCTTTATAAATAGATTCTTAGGCGTATATGGGTATATGGCATCTAGCTGTAAGTTGTGCGAAACATACCAATATCGACATTATTCAGCATTTTCAGAATAAAGTACGGAGAAGCATTGTTAAAGCTTTTGATACTTTAGAAACAGAAGTGCTGAACAGCCTCCAATGTGATCATTCCAACGTTGACAAGATACAGCTCTTCTATAGTACAACACGATGTTGGTCTGAAGATTTAAGAGTAGCAAATCCTTGATTACTTTAAGTGTTTGTGAAAAAGAAATATAAATTGCGAATAGCGTACACGTCAGTTAAGTGTTATTAAGTAATTAAAATCTAGGAACTGCTAGTGAGTAAGACCCTAGTTTTAAGCCAATAGTAGTTATTTAATTTAAGTTTGAACAAAATTTCTCGTTGATAAACTTTTAATCAGATCGAAATTCAAAGAAATACCCTTGAGGGTATTTATACAAACAAAAAATTAATGCCTATGAAACTAAGGATTTAAGACCTATAAGTGTTTACCTGTAATATATAAGATCCTAAAAAATAATATTTTCTAGGAAATACGCTCATTGCAACCTTATTTCATCATCTCGAATGTCGATCAGGCATTTATAAGAACTAACTAACAGCCCTGTCCATTTTTCCTGAAACTAGGTTAGAAACTATATATTAAAGCTTGTTAAATATTTCGATACTTTAAATCTTAAAATATTTTTGACCAAACTTCACTATATTGGGCTATCAAATAATTCAGTAATGTATTTTTAAGTTCAACTTTCTGACAGGGCTCACTCATTTTCTATTTTCTGTATATGTTGCCCATACTAAATAAATATATAAACACTTAAAACTACAGCAATTTCACCATTCGTTTAATTTTAATTTTGGGTGTAGATTCCTTTAATTAATACACTTGAGCTTTTTTTAGTTCTAAAAAATCTTTTTATTTGACGGTTCGCCCCTGGATTTGGGCATTATCAAAAATTTAAAATGCAGTCACAATTTCGATTTACGGATAGAACAATAATTTAGATCACAAAATCTATAGACATATACTCTTGAAATTGTGTCATTTATATAAGAAGAATTGGTTTAAAAATTAACAATAATAATTGGTTGAAAATTAACTTACTAACTACATATTTTATATTGTTTATACCTCGAAAATAAGCGAACCTGACCAATACATTTCGGTCTATCGCCAACGTTACGGCTGGCGAAAACATGTGTAGATTGCGGAAAGAAACATTTTTTGTAAGCTTTAATTTTTTGTTGGTAATTTATTTTTGAAAATACTCGTATGTTTTTATTGTTTTTATTAATTATTAGTTTGAAGTAATTGATAACTAATTAGGAAAGATGTTCTAAATTAAACTTAGATCTTTAATGTCTGTTCAGTCGTTCACTGCGCTTTTTTCTTTTCTTCCTTACTTACTAATTTATGGTACTTGTCGTCTTTGTTTAAGATATTAGTTTCTTTGTAATTAAATATGTGATTTGTTTCGTTTTCGTGTTTGTTAAGTACAGTTGTGGCATTTTTTGAGTATTTATGGCCGTTCAATCTATTTTTTAGTAGCTGGCTAGGTATACCTGTGTATTTTTTTGAGCAACTTTCACATGGGATAGAGTATATTACGTTAGAGCTTTTTGTTATTGGAGTTTTATTTTTCGTGAAGAGAGAATTTAGCTTGTCATATTTGTTTAGTGTGTATTTTAGTTTTTCAGATAGGTCCTTTATATACGGTAATGCTAACATATATACATTTTTTTGTGTTTGGTTGCTTGAATTTGGTTTTGTGTTATTATCTTTTGTATTTTTTTTTTTTATGGGTCTAGCACACGTGCTGCAGGGAAGTCCCTAAAGCGCTCCAGGAGCGGCACGAGTGCGGAAAAAGCGATTCACGTTGTTCTTGAATCGCTGTAAATTGTGTTGTTATATTGTATTGTTATAGAGTTAGTCGTGCGTTTTTTAGTGTTCCGTACGGAACACTTATAAGATCACTTCGGTGTCTGTCTGTCTGTCACACCCGATTTTCTCTGAAACTATTTGTCATAGAAAGTTGAAATTTGGTAATAATATAGGAATTGATGGCCTCATCAAAGCCGTGTAGTTTTGAAAGTCAAATTTTGACTTAAGGGCTTAGTTTTGGGGGGTGAAATCGGAAGTGAAAAAAAGATTTTTTAGTAGTTCGTCGAGTGTGGTGTCAAATGAAAGCTTGTGAAAACACGAGTAAAAAATATATATAAAATATAATACCTGCGCACACGTTTCTTTGTATTATTTTTAAAAAAATCGCGAAAAATCGCTGTCCCCCCACCTTATCTCGAAAAGTACTGATCAAAAAATTTTGAAAACATTCTGGAATATTCTCCAGGGGGTGTAGATTGAACGAAAATTATCACGAGTGGATTACCTTTAATAATTTATCTGGTATATAAAAAAAACAAAAATTCCAAGGTCATCAATTTTCAGGAAAAATTGGAAACAAACTTTGTTGAAAACTCATTTAGGGTGTGTTTTGTGAAGTCACTGATCATTTTATACCACCGTAACAACATTTTTTATTTTAAAAGCAATCAACGTATGGAACACTAATTGTGCAAGTTCAACTTGCACTTGACTTTTTATTTATTGATTTATGTCATTCATTTTGAAACCGTGTGATGACAGGATTTCATTTACTTTTTTGAGGACAATAGGTCTAAATTGTGGAGAAGTTAATGTAACAGCACGATCGATCGTGCTGTTACATGATTACACTTATTTTTTGGGATTTTGAATAGTTGGTGGTAGTTCAGGTATCTACCGGACCACATTGGTTTAGTGTACTATTTTGTTAGGATTATGTCATTTTCCTTTCCACACACAAGTGTCATGTCTAAAAAAAATATTTCTTCGTTTTTTTTTTCTATGGTGAATTGGATTTTGTGATGGAAACCGTTGAACCTATTGTAAATTTCGTCGATTTTTCTATATGTATCGCTTTACACAAATACTCTCAAAGATCTGGTAATTGAAATTCTAAACAAAAATGGAACCTTATCAAAGAACTACTCTATCAAAAGAAAGTTTTATAGAAACATTTAATATTACTCTCTTCTTCTTACGACGCTGTCTCCTTGCGAAGGGTAGCGATCCATATAGCTAAACGAACTTTAGAAACTGCTGCTCGAAAAATATCACTCGAAGCACATCTTCTCATGTCCTTCAGCCAAGAATTCTGTGGTCTTCCGATCGATTGTTTTCCCTTTATTTTACCTTTAATAATTAGACGTAGCAATTCGTACTTTGGGCCCCTCATTATATGTCCGAAGTATTGAGTGTTTCTTATTTTTATGGTATGTTATGGTAATTCCTTCGTTTTATTCATTGTTTCCAGTACTTTTGTCTTTTTTATTTTCTGTACCCAGGAGATGCGAAGAAGGCGCCTATAAATGTACATTTCAAAAGATTCCAGTCATTTCTCTGAACCAGGGTCAAGGGTCCAGCACTTACATCCATACAATAGCACGGAGAATACATACGCTCTCGCCATTCTTATTCGGAGTACGAGACTGAGACTTGTGCGATGGAAAATTTATTCATATTCATATATGTTACTCGGGCCTGTTCAATTCGGGAATATAATTCCTTTCTTGGGTTCCACTTGTCATTTATATTGGATTCCAATTATTTAAATGTGGATACCTGTTCTACGGTGTTTTCCCTGATTTCGAGGGATTCTGGTGAGTTTTCTTTGTTAAACCATCCACTTGGTTTTTCTTATATTTATAGTTAATCCAAATGTTTCGCTGGCTGTGACGACTCGATCGATCAATTGCTGGAGATCCGTGATATTATTTGCTAATAGAACAGTATCATCAGCATACCGTATGTTGTTCAGTGTTCTTCCATTAACTGTTATTCCTTCAATGGATTCATAGATGGCCTTATTAAATACAGCATCAGAATAAAGGTTAAACAACATATAATATTACTCTCACAACAAATTATTTCCAGTTTAATGACTCTTTCTACAAACAACTGGATGGTTGTGCAATAGGATCATCTATATCTGCTACCATTGCGCAGCTTACCATGGAATTCTTAGTAGAAAAAGTGACAGAAGAACTAAATTTCGAAATTGTATTCTTCAGAGGCTTTGTCGATGACTGCATTATGGCAGCACCCAGAGATAAAATCGTATATATGTATATACTGGTGAGCAAAAAAATCGGCTCAAACTATTTGTCTTCATTTAACATGGATCCTAGAATAATATATTTTTACGGATTTTAGTATCATTTGAAAGCCCATTCTATTCTCTTTCTAATGATACCAAATTCCATAGCATACCTCATGCTCTTTAATGATTAAAATGATTGAAAGTGGAAACAAGGAGAACAAGGATTAAAAATAAGGGTAAGAGAAAGAAAAAATTAAACGAAATTTAAATTTAGCAATTATTGATAAAAACCAAAATCAATATTTTGTATAAACCCCCCAGCCCTTATTACTGCTTCCCGTCGGTTTTTCATGGAGTGGATGAGCTTTTTCACCACTGTCTGTGGGATTCTTCTCCACTCTTCGCAACCTTTAAGTCCCTCAGCGATTTAGGGCTCGAACCCTTCTTTTGAGCTCATCGCACATGTGCTCGATTGGATCGAGGTCAGGACTCCACGCAGCTATTGCCAACAAACCCAGCGTAAGGAACTACGTGTTACTGAAGGATCTCCTCGATGTACCGGTGAGCAGTTAATCCACCGCCACGAGTCTCATCAGTCACGAAAACGAAATCGGTTTTCGCATCCAATGAGATGCCTCCCCATACCATGGCTGAACCTCCTCCGTAGGCGACCGTTTCAGTAATGCAGCACTACGCATAGCACTCCCCAGGCTTCCTATAGACTCGTCTTCTTCCATCATTGCCATGTAGGCACATTCGGGACTCGTCGGAGAATAAAACGGATCGCCATTGCTCTAAGGTCCAGTCGGCATGTTCTTGGGTAAATCCGAGTCGCGATTGTCGATGCTGCTGTCAATTTGGGTCCATTAGGTGGTCTTTTCGGAGTTAGGTTAGCTTCTTGAAGGCTTCTTCTGATTATTCAATGCCCGACCACGAACTTGTCGGAACACCTGCTGGACCTTAACGCCGGTCAAGTAACGATTTCTTAGCGTTGTGTTAACGATGAAACGGTTGTCTCGCTCCGAGCTACACCTTCTGCTTCCTGATCTTGGTCTCTGTGTAAAGGCGCCAACCTCTTGGTAATGTCTGTAGACTCTAGAGACAGCTGATTGGCTGAGGTGAAGTTACCCAGCGACTGTACGTTGGCTATGCCCTTCTTGCAACAGGACTTGTGGCATTTCTTCTGGGGTGGTATCTATTTTCCGATAACGTAATTAGTGAGCAGATATAGTAGAGATGTTAACGGTTCAAGTTCCGAATGGTATGTGTTTTTATAAGGATGATTGGCGCGCAACGAGTACATTGCTGAGCGAGCAAAAACGGTTCAATTGGGTAAAACCATTTTAATAAGTAAAACTTTTTGGAAATATAACTGTTTTTGGTATTATTGGAAAGAGTAAAAAATCATCATTCTAATGATACCAAAAATAATACCACTGTGTGAAAATTAAATTCAAAGATGTGTTAAATGAAGCAAAATCGTTTAAGTCGATTTTTTTTCTCACCAGTGTATGTGTGTGTATATATATATATATATATATATATATATATATATATATATATATATATATATATATATATATATATATATATATATATATATATATATATATATATATATATATATATATATATATATATATATATATATATATATATATATATATATATATATATATATATATATATATATATATATATATATACATATATATATATATATATATATATATATATATATATATATATATATATACATATATATATATATATATATATATATATATATATATATATATATATATATATATATATATATATATATATATATATATATATATATATATATATATATATATATATATGCGGTTTAAATTTGCTAGTGTCTGTTACAATAAAATATTTATTAACAATAATTTTATTAGATTCGCTTGAGCGACCGATATGACAACTTTTACTAGAACTGGAGTGACAATTTAATATTGAATCCACTTTCAGGCATGTAACTTCTTATAAACTTTTAATTGACATACAACGCTCTAAATAAAACATTCATTGGCACTTAAACTAATATCTGTACCTCAGAGGTAAAGTGTCGTAACCACAATATTTGTCATTTTTGGTTATTGTTGCATCTGTCATGAAAATGTTCACATATTCTAGTGGTAAACCGTCAAAAGCTAAAACATTAAACATAGAAATCCTGAATCTTATATAGAAATGCCCATTGGCTTACATCATATAAGAAAAAGTAGTGTAATTACAATTTTGAAAATTCATTCCTGTAAAATTACACACATGCAATTATGACACTATCTCTGAGGTACAGATATTAACATTATGACATTGAGAGCAATGACGGAACTCGTGTAGAGTATTCGGTGCGAATAGTGTTTGTCTAAAGTAGGTGTATATTATGCAATCTCTTATAATATTTAAATTTGTTAATTCTCAGCCCTTAAACCCTAAAGACGGAATATTTAAAAGCTACCCTAAAGTCGTAAATTACCCCACATTAAAACCACAATTATGACCTTGACAGACTGATATTAATTACAGTATTCATTAATCACGCCAGAGGCGCAAACCTTTGCTATTCACAAGTCCTGGGGGCTGATATTAAATGAAAACCACTATTAATTTGGGGTAGTAAAAAAGAACCCCTGCCTGAGCACACTTGTTACATGCAATAAAAGTAATGTTGAGTTGGCACAATGCAAAGTGTTGTTACAGTTGATGCTAAACCTAATAGTTTAATTAAAAATTATAGAAGTTTTGTACTAAATTTTACAAAATATAGAAAAAATTTTATAAAAAAAAAATAAATTTTAGCCCTGCGTCTTCCATTAATTTTCAAACGAGACATTCCTTATTATTTTTACTTCCACCGCCAAGAAATTTTTGCGTTTGATCCTATATTAAGGTCCCTAGGTGACAAAAAACAATATTTCTAATTTCCGGTGATCTGTTAGTCTGTCTGCTTGGCTTTAGTAGCTTCTAATATACAATGTTATATGTCCACTTCTGGGTTCTTCTTCTCTTCCCCCAGAGGGCGCTGGAGCCTTCCATGGGGGATGGTAGCGGTTCCAGAATGAAGGAGGAGGAGCGTTAAGACAGTCAAGTGGGGCAGCCGTGGCGTACCTACCTATTTTGGAAATTAATATAATAAAAGACTTTGAAAATACCTACTGTTTTCATGAATAAATATTTTATCTAGCTATCTAAAATTTTTATCTTATTTTTATCGCATAAATAAGCATTAAAAAATTTAAATTAGTCGTAGATATATGTATACTTAATTCGGTTTAGTATTGACTGTGACAAGTCTTTGCAAGTTGGTAAACAAAGACGTGATTCACGCAATCAAGCACGTTTCGACAAAAATATGGGTTGTAATGACTTGTTTACAGAGCAAGGGCACCGGCATCGCAAACAAGCAAAAGCATACAAGTTGACGCGTGCACCAAATCAAATCTATAAAAGGCAGGGATAGCTCTAGGAATGTCTTATTAATTTTGTGTGCTTCGTCAATGATCCATATTCGTGAGTGAAAGTCATTAAGCTATTATTTTTATAACTATCTATAAATCTGTTGAGAAGTTAATTTATTTAAACCGTGACAAATTTTGTATTTCAAAATTTTTAAATCTCAGAAGAAATGCCTGCAGTACAGAACTGAGTATTTGAAATATGGATTTATGCACTCTCCTACAAACCAATCATTACGTGTTTAATTCGCCAAAAAGTTTTTTCAAATGAAGCCATGAAGCCTTCTAGGCTACAAGGGCATTTGAATAAAATGCATGCTGATAAAAAGGACAAAGATTTATCCTATCTTCAAGGACTGGAAAAGAAATATTTAAAACAGCTAACTATATGTGTCAAACCTTTTTACTTCGTGTTCTAAACAAGAAAATGATGGGCTACGAGCCCCATATAATATTTCATTGTTAATCGTAAAAGCGGGAAAACCACATACAATTGGCGAGGAATTAATCTTGCCGGCAGTCAAAGAGGTAATAAAAACTGTTCTTCATCATAAGACACCGTCAAATATCTTCAGAAAAATTCCTCTGAGTAACAATTCGGTGCAAAGAAGAATAGATGAAATGGTTAAAGACGCTGAAATATCATTATGTCATTATTTAAAGACTTACAAATTTTCCATTCAACTCGATGAATCAACTCTACCAAATAACAAAGCACTACTTTTATCATACGTTCGATTCCTAAAAGAAGAAAAATTTTTCAAGTTTTTTGCTAAAAATTTGGAAACCGATACAAAGAAAGAATCGATATTTAATACCACAAACAAGTTTTTTCAATGATAAAGATTACAATCGCTTGCCGCTGCGTACAGAAGTTCGTTGGCTCTCAAAAGGTATTTGTCTGAATTGTTTTTTCAATCTATTTGACTCACTACTGGACTTCCTTGAAAACCGAGACAAAAAACTACGCGAAAACCTGATTACATCCAAAAATTACATCGCTTATTTGACAGACCTGTTTAAAATATTTAATGAAGTCAATTTACAATTGGAAGGTGATTATTTATGAATTTAATTAAAACAAAAAACGTCATAGCTGCCTTTGTAGGAAAACTTCTTCTATTCAAACGAAATCTAGGTAGAGGTGAAAATAACTACTTTTCCACATTATCAGCAGTCTCTGCAAAACAGGAAGATTTACTTACTTACTGCCAACACATGGATGTTCTTCATACTGACTTTACGATGATATTTCAGGATATTTTAAACATGAATACACCGAGTTGGAATTAAGATCCTTTTGCAAATACAGATACAGCAGAATCATTAGAACTCACAACTAACGAAGAACTAAAAGAAATTCAGAAATAGATACCAAGAGTTCTTCTGTCTTCAAAAATCAATACCAGCTTGCCCACAATCCAGGGTAGAGGATTGTGGGCAAAAGTACAGACATTTTTAATTGCTTTTCCTTCATCGTATTTGGCTGAGCGTGGGTTCAGTGCAGTGGCTAATTTACTGTCTAAGAAAAGAAACAGACTGCACATCATTGAACGTGGCAGTTTGCGACTGATAAATTGTTAAAACTCCACCATCCTCTACCATCTCATTATTTTTTTTTGTCTTATTGATTTTGTGTTTATTTTTAAATTTTTAATAAACATTTTTTTATTACATTTGATGGACATTTTAATTAATTTTTACTTTTTGATTCTTAATAGATAGATAGATAAAACAGGTATAGATAATATGCAACAATATTTTAATATTTGGGAGAATTACAACAATAATTCCTGGTTTTCAGTTGGTAAATAACCAAATTTTGAGCATGATTATTTATAGGTAAGCTTTAATGGTAAATTTAAGTATAATAAGTCATATACCTTTGTCAGGGTTCTTGGAGTGAGCCTATAAGAAAATCATATTATTTTTCGTTATCTCGAGTTTTATCTAAAATGCTATGTGGAAGTGACTGAGTTGAGTGACACTAAAAAATTCGTTTTTTTTTACTTTCCTCGCTATATATGTACCAAATTGATATCTCATTTATTTGAGAATTATCGGGCCAACAGGCAGGCAGACAGACCAACGAAAATGAGAAACTATGTTTTTCGTGATTTAGGGACCCTAAAACTTGAGAAACAAGGAAAATTTAAGAGGGTGATTTTTTCACGGATACAAGACTTCCTTTTAGCAATGGATGTAAAAAAACTACTGCACCTGTTGCTCAAATATATACAGGAGTCGAGCTAGAGTCAGTGGTTATTTTTAATATGAATTCGAAAAATTTTTTGGCTAAATAACTTTATCATTTTTTATATTCATTAGTTAAATCCAAGCAGAAAATTTCAAGATTTTGAGTCAGTAAGCAGTGATGTATTAAATTAGCTATGCAGGTTAAGTGTCACGAGATCAGTATCCAATGGTGGAATGAAACCGATGAATTTCCAGGAAAAAAATACATCCTATTTCTTTAAAAAAATTAGTTGATTAAGAAAAGGAAAAAGGAAGACTTTTCAAGTATTTGGATATCTTTTTTTTGAATTTAAAGGTCTGGTAACCTACCTACTTGTAGAGTTGTGTTTAGCAAAGGCGAATCTTACAATTAATTTAGATAATTTTTAACACATTTCAGGCGTATTAAGTAGACATCTGAATTTGGGCGTAAAATACACAAAATAAAACTCTTGGTATTTAGAAAAAATTAAAAATTCAATAAAAAATTAAAAGAAAATAGTTATAATTTCATCAAAAATTTGATCAATTACTTAAATGAAAAAATTTTCCAAATAGTAAGCGCACTTTACTGATTTATTAAAAGTAACTTGTCAAATCTATAATTTGTTAAAAAGAGAACTAGAAACATATTATAATTTTGTCTTTGAAATTTGCTGTATTTGTTAATCGTTTCGTTATATATACAACTTATCCAGTATTTATTAAGATTAAAAAAGCCCCCCCCCCCTCCTGACCAATCTTGTCACATGCAGGAAGTATACTGTCAAGTGGCTAATAGACTAAAATAGAAATTATATCAAACTTGACTAAGATTCCAAAAAGGAATTATTCTGTAATAATCTGATTACATTATAATATTTTACATTACTTGTATTCAGAATTATTTCTAGAATTCCAGGAAGGAATACAAATTTAAGAAAAGAGCAACTATCATGTCACATTAAAAATCAAGAAATTAACGGGTCCTAAAGATTTTCGGAAAAATTATTAGGTACCTTAACCGAACTAATGCAATTAGCATATTCAAAACGATGTAATATTAAAGTCAGATCGGCGGAATCTTTGCTGTACAGCAGCAATGCGGAAGCCACACAATTTCGGCAACAGCCATATCGTTAATCATTATCAATGTTATCATAGCAAGCTAAAATATGTATGGGCCACTGGTGTCCGTAAATTGGTTGCAACGCTTCCGCAGCTTGGGGCTACGTTTGCACTACTGAGACCTAGTTATTCTGCTGAAATTGTGTGGAACCATAGTGATCTGAGACCAGTGGATTAGTTATATTACTTTAATAATAAATGGAATTATAATAACAAATTCTATAACTGGAATTTCTCATTCCGCAGAATATCTGCATAAGTTGACAAGGATTCAAGAGCTGTATGTCTGAATACCCACTAGTATGCGAGTATATTTAGTGATTGTTACTTTCTTTAGAAATTAAATAAAATGCTTTAATTTAGAAATGTGTATTTTTAGGGCCCAATCGGTAACATGGAATCCACACAAACTTATGGGTGCCCTTTTACAATGCTCTACAATACACTTTAAGGAAGATGTAAGTACAATTCTTAAATAGATATTTTTAAATATATAAATTGGATGAACGTTTTTTGATTAACCATGCACAGGCTCAATCCTCACCTCGTTACATGAGGTTGCTACTAAAATTTTATTTATATTTGTAAAACGCAAGCCTGACTGCATGTTTTTAATATAAAGACCATAATAAATACATTTTTTATTGTCGTAAGTATATATTAAATAAAAGTCGATTGTTTTTAAAATAAAAAAAAAATTACGGAAGTTAAAATGATCAGTGACTTCACAAAACACATCCCAAATGAGTTTTCAACAAGTTTCTTTCCAATCTTTACTGAAAACTGATGACCTTAAAATTTTTGTTTTATTTACGAAGCTGGTTTGAAAAGTCCGTGCAAAGTCCGAGAGATGGCACCACCGGCGCGTATCAAGGTCATGTTTAGTTAGTAGCATCTCTTGAATGAACGCACACCAAGTTTCAGCCATATTGGTCTATTTCTTTGTGTTTGGCATTCGTGTGAATCAAGAAAGTCGAGTGATTTTCAAGAAATGGACGAAAAAGAATTTCGTGTGGTGATTAAACATTACTTTATGAAAGGCAAAACGCCTCAGGAGACTAAAGAGAAGCTTGATAAACATTATAGTGACTCTGCACCTTCGATTAGAACAGTTTATAAGTGGTTTCAAAATTTTGGGACTGGTCATATGGGCACAAGTGACGCTGAACGTTCTGGACGGCCTGTGGAGGTTACGACTCCAGAAATCATTGATCAAATCCATGATATGGTGATGGATGACAGAAGAGTTAAGGTGCGTGAGATTGCTAGTGCTGTGGGCATCTCGACTGAACGGGTACATAATATTTTGCATAAACATTTGGACATGAGAAAGCTATCCGTAAGATGGGTGCCGCGATTGCTCACGCTTGACCAAAAACGGAATCGTGTGAAGTGTTGCAAGGATGGTTTGCAGCTGTTCCAAAAGAATCCGGAGGACTTTAAGCGTCGTTTCGTCACTGTGGATGAAACAGGGATACATTACTATACTCCTGAGACCAAACAACAATCTAAACAATGGGTTATCAAGGGGGAATCTGCGCCAAAAAAGGCGAAGACCGTTCCTTCGGCCGGAAAGGTTATGGCGACTGTCTTTTGGGATTCGAAAGGGATAATCCTCATCGACTATCTGGAAAAGGGTAAAACTATTACAGGTGAATATTATTCATCGTTATTGGACCGTTTGAAAACCGAGCTGCAAGAAAAACGCCCGCGATTGGCCCACAAGAAAGTCCTTTTCCATCACGACAACGCACCAGCACACACCTCTGCAGTTGTGGTCGCAAAATTAATGGAAATAGGATTCCAAGTGGTTTCACATCCCCCCTATTCTTCAGACTTGGCTCCCTCGGACTACTATTTGTTCCCCAATTTGAAGAAATGGCTGGCGGCACAAAGATTTTATTCAAACGAGGAGGTGATTGCAGACACTAATGGATATTTTGCAGACTTGGACAAATCCTATTATTCGGAAGGGATCAACAAACTAGAACATCGTTGGACGAAGTGTATAAGCCTAAAAGGAGACTATGTCGAAAAATAAAAAAAGGTTTACCCCAAACACATAAGTACTTTTTATTTTTGCACGGACTTTTCAAACCAGCCTCGTATATACCTGATGAATTATTAAAGATAATGTACTCGTGACAATTTTCGTTCAATCTACACCCTATAGAGAATATTCCAGAATTTTTTTCAAATTTTTTTAACAGTACTTTCCGAGATAAGGGGGGGGGGCAGCGATTTCTCGCACTTTTTTAAAAATAATACAAAAAGAAGTGTACGCAAGTGGTACATTACACCCGACTCGATGACTTGGTAAAAAAAAAAAATTCACTTCCGATTTCACTCCCCAAAATTAACCCCTTAAGTCAAAATTTAACTTTCAAAACTACAAGGCTCTGATGAGGCCACTAACTCCTATATTATTTCCAAATTTCAACTTTCTATGTCAAATAGTGTCGGAGAAAATCGAATGTGACAGACGGACAGACAGACAGATGGACGGCCAGACACCGAAGTGATCTTATAAGTG
This sequence comes from Pachyrhynchus sulphureomaculatus, assembly GCA_019049505.1. NCBI lineage: Eukaryota > Metazoa > Arthropoda > Insecta > Coleoptera > Curculionidae > Pachyrhynchus > Pachyrhynchus sulphureomaculatus. The sequence continues at coordinate 143,629,563 of CM032446.1, forward strand.
TTCCGAACGGAACACAACATTTTTTCAATGACGGATGTCTGGTCAATAGCTATTTCATTTTCTACTACAAATTGTTGATTTTTGAACAGCCAGAATAAATGTGGAAATATTTTATCTCGTTCCCAAAGTTTAATGTCTTTTTTTAAGAAACTAAATAAATATTTTGTATTGGCATTTTCTATTAAGCAAAAATGCTATTGTTTCCAAATTTTGGGAAATATAGGTATTTTGTTCATGCAATTATAAACAAATTGATAAATGAACAATCGACATAATAAACTGTGGCTTTAACTGTAGAGGGACAGCACAGTTTTTGCTCATAATATATCACTATCACAAGCGCTTGTATATCAGAATTATGCTATCGAATCTTGAGAGGAAGACTTCCAGACTGATATTTCTTACATACCACTTTAAGGCCTTTAATTTAGTATTTTCTTTATTACCGGCTAAATCAGAGCACTTGGATATTTTGCTAGTTCAAAGACATTACTAGTTGCACTGAAAATGCTGTAGACTCGCTCTCTGCGAAACCAAGGTCAGTTCATCGACCAGCATAATCAAATTTCTTTACCCTGAAGACGACTTCTATTCCCGGTTAAGGCGCGACTTTGGAATATGTCTTTTTCAGAAGCGCTCTCTCTTGCCAACGAGAGGATGCTCTGGAGCCCCAAAACTTTGATGTTTTGTGGTTAAAAATAACAACTCAACAAATCACAAGGTTTACTTGCTGTCTCTATCGACCACCAAGTGATACTAAATTAAGAACACTTTTCGCTTCTCTTGCAGACACCATCGATCATTTAGAGATTAATTATTCAAGGGCCGAAATTGCCATCCTAGGCTTCTTTAATGTCCACAACATTAAATGGTTTAAGAATTCAAATAAGCTCGAAGGACAAGGTTGTGAAGGTAAATCATTCTGAATCCATTGTGCTTTTACTCAGCTTATCGATGACCCAACACGGGACCCTGATCGAGATGGAGAGTTCACCAGTCTTTTTGATCTGTTTTTAACCACTAATCCAGAGATTTACACTATCACCGTAAATCGGTCGTTCGTTCAACCATAAACTGTTTTCGATATCGAGTATCCTACCAATTAGTGGCAGCGAGGCGCCTAAACCGCGAAAAATTTGGCACTACAAATCTGCTAAATGAGAAGAGCTCATGGAATATTTTCGAACTTTCTCTTGGTTAGATGTTTGTTTTAGATCCAAGGATCCAGCGGTCTGCGCTAAGAAGATTTCCGATATCATTTTGGCTGGTATGGAAACTTACATCCCTTTTTGGAGAAATTTCCTTCCAACGGTAAGCCTGGTTTGACCGAAATTACAAAGAAGATGTTGCTTCTAAACTTCTTGCCTGCTGACAATGATGTGAAAATCCTTGCGTCAAAAATCGTAACATCTTTGTTTGTATCCGGCACAGATGAAAATAAATTATCGACGAAATCAAGAAGGCACACAATCAATGAATTAAAAACAAACTTCTTGCCTGCCCTAACAATTCTAGGTCTTCTTGGTTAGTCGCTAAGGCCGTTAGTCAAAATTTCATCAAATCCACTATACCATCACTCATACGGCCAGATAATACTATTTCAATAACACCTATTGAGAAAGCCAACCTGTTGGCTGTACCCTTTGCGTCACGCTGTCGATTTCCAAGGAAAAAATCACTCAGTATGCCCGATATTGTCTTCAGACAGCGTATCATAAAACGTATTTTAATGAAGCTAGACACCAAAAAAGCTTCTGGAATGGAATACTGGCCATAGTACTCAAAAAATGTGTCAATAAACTAACTCCATTTTCTGTAGACTTTTCAACCTATCCTACAGAAAGGCAATATTTCATTCCCGTTTGAAATGCGCTACAGTTTTGCCAAAAAAAGGAAAGAAGATCTTGCCAAAAAAACTGCTTTCAGTAACATTGACAGTTATGGAAAGGGCTGTCAATCTGCATTTTCTAAATTATCTAGAAGGATTTAACGTTCTTGGCGATCATCAATATGGCTTTCAAAAGCAAAAATCAACTAATGTAACGCATGTTTGGAACAACGCAATTGAACATTTTGGAGAATCTCGAGCGTTTACTCTTGATATATCCAAAGCATTCAATCGTATTTGGCATGACGAAGTGTTAGTTAAGTTACTCTCTTATGGAATCTCTGAAATGTTTTGTGGCGGGCGACGGATTTCTTTCTAATACCTTCACTATTAACGCCGGTGTGTGCCAAAGCTCCATACTCTCCTACTCTCTTTCTCATTTACTTTAACGATCTGCTGGAATGGACCGGAAATCCAATCTACAGCTTTGCAGATGATAGAACACTTATTTCTTTATTCCCTTTGAACGTTCGAACATCGGCTACTCCTGCAAATATCGGCAGATAGCAGGAAGTCGTTCAACTTAACAAAGAGCTGGGAGACATTCTATCTGTGGTGACAGTAACCAAGTACAATTTAACGCTACAAAAACCCAGGCGATAGTTTTTTATAAAAAAGCTAACGTTGCAGAACCCAACAAAGTTATGTCGGGAAACTTCATTCCAGCATTGTTACTTAAGTTGCTGGGTGTTAACTTGAAAGTAAATATGTCTTGGCATGACCATGTCGCATACATAACCAAGAGAGCTTCTCAAAAGCTGGGAACACTATTTCGAATTGGAAAGTTTTACGCTCCACAACAACTGTTAGTTCTGTATAAAGCTCAAATCCGACCAACAATGGAATACTTCTGCCATGTTTGGGGCTCTGCTCCCAAACATACACTACATTTGTCGGATTGTATTCAGAAGAGTGCTATTTGCCTGATTGGAGATCGATCCATAATTCACTAAAAACCTTGGAACATCGAAGAACGATTGGCAACTTGAATTTATTCTACAAGTATTTTGTGTGATGTATTACATCAGTATGAGGTTTAGCTTGTTACTCCTCGTACAATACTTTACGGCAGCACATGTGCTACACCACTTAAAAGAAAAAAGGGGTTTTTGTTTGGCCGTGGGGTTATCCATAGGGGTATCCTGTGGAACCTCGCCATTTAAGCTAAACTAAATAGGTAAAACTCGTGAATCTAATCCTCTACTTGCAGACTCTCTCAAGTTATATCGATTGATTAAAGATAAGAAACATTCTCTAGTTTTCCAGCATATCCTGAAAAACTTTGTAAGCGACCAGAAGATAATAGCTTACACATAGTGCTCTGTATTCTTTCTCTAAAGGTCGTAATTTTTATCAACATGTCAATAACTAATGCAGAACTATGACAATAAATTCCGTGCTAAAAACAGTTAAGGATATTGGTGTAGCCAGGGGGGACAGGGGGGACAGCCTCCCCCAATTCTTGAAGGCCTAAAAAAATATAAATAAACTTTTTTCCCCATTAATGGAATTTTGAGTTTTGAGAAGCTGCCCCCCCTTAGCTCAGAGGCTGGCTATGCCCATATTGAACTAACAGCTATTATTCCTTCTTCATATTGATTAAATTACTGATCAGGAGTTTGAACTGCGTGGATTTTTTGTCCATCAGTAAATCTTTCTTACCGGTAATGTTTTTATATTTTACACATTCGTTCTTGCTTGGAGTATAAATTATATGGTCTCCTCATAGAGGGTAACTGAAAATTCATAAGGTCAATTGTGTTTAAAAACCTTAGTGGACTCGTTAGATAGATACATTTATTACTGGTTTATGTTTTTTTTTTATCATATATCTAGATCACTTATTTTTATTATTTTTGTTTTAATTTGTAATGAAGTTTGGGTACTATCGTTAGGACACAGTATTGTCAATTATTCGTCCTCTTGACTGATTGTTTATAAAGGTATTACTGTAAGTTTTGTAAAAATAGTGTAACAATATCTCAATAATTACACAGGTATACACACTACATGTAACAACAACTAAAATATCTTTTTAGTTTTCCGTACGGAACACTTATAAGATCACTTCGGTGTCCGTCTGTCTGACCGTCTGTCGGTCTGTCGATTTACTCTGAAACTATTTGAAATAGAGAATAGAATCAGAGCCGTGTAGTTTTGAAAGTTAAATTTTGATTAGTTTTGGGGGATGAAATCAGACGGGAAAAAAAAATTTTTACCAGGTCATCGAGTGGGGTGTCAAATGAAAACTTGTAAAAACACGAGTTCAAAAATATATATAATGTATTACTTGCGTACACTTTTCCTTGTATTATTTTTAAAAAATGGCGAAAAATCGCTGTTCCTCCCTTATCTCCGAAAGTACTGATCAAAAAGTTTTGAAAAAATTCTGTAATATTCTCTACATGAAAATTTTCCCGAGTGCCTTTAATAATTTATATGGTATATAAAAAAACAAAAATTTCAAGGTCATCAGTTTTCAGTAAAGATCAGAAAAAAAAACTATGTTGAAAACTCATTTGGGGTGTGTTTTGTGAAGTCATTGATCATTTTATACCTCCATGACAAAATTTTTTATTTTAAAAGCAATCAACGTACGGAACACTAATTGCGCAAGTCCAACTTGCACTTGTCCGGTTATTTATTATTCTATTAGCTTTCAATTAATGAATCAACCATCAAAAATAGCCTTGGACGTCACATTTTTATGTTTCAGTAATAATGACTGCTCATATACGATATTTTGTGTTTCCTCTGGGATGCAGTTGGCAGCTCTGCAGACAAGTGGTGGGGGGAATAAAATGCAGTTTCTAGTGCCTACTTGCTTTCATTTCAGTTTTGAGGTAGTCAGTGTGGAGTTTGGTTATGTGCGAAGTGTTGCTTTTATTTATTTTTTTTCAAGTAGTTTCCTGACAAATATTAAGCAGACAACGCAGATTGTGTAAAAACCTACCAGATAAGTTTTGTTATGAAATTCTAAGGACGACCTATTACATAAGAGGTAAAGAAGGCTTACTTCCTGTATTTCGGCTGCATGGTAGGATGTCAAGATAAAAACTGGGCCACACATTTATGTTGCATTAGCTGCTCTGTGAGTCTGATTCAATGGGCAAGAGGTAAGGTTAATACCCTTTGCTGTGCCAGTGGTTTGGCGTGAGCCCACCAATCATTTCAATGATTGTTATTTTTGTTTAATAAACACTGAAGGATTTTCAAAAAAAAAAAACAAAAAGATAAGAACAGTTATCCTGATGTAGCATCAACAATAAAACCGGTTTCTCATAGCGAAGGTTTGCAGATTCCAGTCCCACAATAAATTGGGAAGATGTTATTGTTCTGTATATCAGCGATGACGAATGCTTACAATCAAGAAATGAGCAAGCAGAGAACCCACTTAATCCTGATTTCGTGCCCCAATATTCGTGTGAACCTCACCTAATAAAACAAAACGATCTGAATGATCTGGTCTGTAATTTGGGCTTGACAACTTCTAGGCTCACGAATGTAAGAATGGAATCTTTTAGCAAAAAAAACAACCATCACCTGTTACAGAAAAAGAAACGTTGACTTTTTAGCTTTTTATAGAGTGGAAGGTTCAATGTGCAAATGTTTTGATGTAGCAGGATTGATGGCTGAACTTGGAACTGAATACTTTCCTACAGAATGGCGTCTTTTTATCGATTCCTCAAAATATAGCCTAAAAGCTGTCTTACCGCACAATGGTAATACAAACCGCTTATTCAGTGTTAATGAAAGAAACATACGCTAACATGGCTACTATACTAAATGCTATTAAGTTCGGGGAGTCTAAGTGGCAAATACGAGTATGTGCGGATTTGAAGGTGGCTGCTATGCTAATGGGTCTACAAGGAGGTTACAGGAAATACTGCTGCCTTTTATGTCTTTAGGATAGTAGAGCAACCACAAAACACTTTTTGTAGATAGTCTAACCGAATCAGGGGATCAAAACGTCCTAAACACACCCTTAGTAGTTCCTGAGAAAATCCTTCTTCCTCCGTTGCACATCAAGTTAGTACTAATGAAGAATTTTGTGAAAGCCATGGATAGAGAAGGAAATGGGTTTGGCTATTTATCCAACCTCTTTCCTCATTTGAGTCAAGTTAAGATCGAAGAAGGAAATTTTTCTGGTCCTGACATAAGAAAAGTCATTAACGACCGTAACTTCGAAAACGTGCTCCAGCAGAAAGAACTGGCAGCATGGAAAGCGTTTTTGAAAGTAGTACAAGGTTTCCTGAGAACAAAAAAGAAAGTAACTACAAAACTTTGGTTACAATTCTTCTGAAAGCCTATGTTGCCGAATGTCACTGAAATTTCAGAACCATTGAGACCCTGGGACCCTGCAATGATGGGCGATTAGTGCTGGTTCTTGAAGAGAGAAGATTTTACTCCACATAAAAGGAAAAAGTGACTGAAAAAATAAACTGAATAACAAACTTAAGTTCCAGAAGTGTCTCGTTATTCAATATTGATTAATATGTGCACGTTAAATAATTTTTCTTCAATAATGTTATACACTTTGTTTGTAAATTGAAAGAGGTTTTATTCGCCCAATAATTCTCAGAATTTTTTTTAATATTTAAAAATGTCATATAACAGAAAGAACCTTACTTCCTACATATTTTATGTTATTTTTTTCAGATTCAACAGTATAAAATACATAAAAAAACTTATTATAATTCATGTTACACAAAAAAAAAATTGTAGACCTGTGCTATTAATAATAAATAAATATATCCCCAGCTATCTGCATTATACCATGGCGGTCAATTCTAAAAGCTTTCAATGCCTAGTAGTATTTTTTCTTGTTACCAAAATAGAGTGCTACAATTCGGTTATTTTTTATTTTTATTTTTAGGGGCTACTTATGAGTTGTAACCAGATGGCAGCAGACTACCTCTTTATGCAGGATAAACTTTACGATATTCAGTATGACACTGGAGACAAAGTTATTCAGTGCGGCAGACATAATGATATTTTCAAGTTATGGTTACAATGGAGAGCAAAGGTATATTGGTTCTTTAAAATGTGCAAAAATCGACAATTATACCAATCATCCTGTAAATATGTACTCGTTGGCACTCTATAATTTTAAATTTTAAGAAATTCTGCTGTTTTAAAGATATGTATCATTTTAAAATTTAAATCAAATTTCTTGTTATTAACCTGCACCATCTTACATGATTTATACTAAAAGCGTTTATGTTGTGTCATGTGTTTGGAAAAGAGTCGGTTTTGTGGTTCACCTAATATATTTGCTCAACGAGTAGTAGAGTTGCATTAAAATGGCTAAAGTAAAGTAGGATGTTGAATCTGCTCAAACTTAATGGCTGATGCATTAACAAATTAAAGAATTTGTAATCTTGTTAATTATTTTTTAATTTAATCCAACAATTAGCAAAAGAGTTGTGTAGTAAGAAAGACAGAGAGCAGTAATATTATTTTTTGCATAATAAAAATATTTGAGAATGTAGTTTAAATTATTTTGTGGTGAGTATACAAAGTGCTTCAGTTCAGTCTACACTGGCATGAATGAAATGGAAGTCGGACTTCCCAAAAAAAATAGATAAAAAAATGGCTGTGTGCACTTGAAAGATCCTAGAAGTTAGGTTAGAAGAAAAAACAGCGAGAAATCGCCCATTCTGAAAATTAGATATTGTCAACAATATCCGTCAAAATCCGTCAAAAGAAAGAATCGAAAGAAAATGTTAGAACTTCTCAACTGCATGATTTGATTACAGAACTGAAAACTGAAATCATGAAAATAATGTCGTTAAATTTAAAATAAAATTATCTCAGAAATCTTCATGGATATGTAAGATGAAAAGGCATCATTTAAAAAAGTACTTTAGGTATTATGTTAACAGAACAGAAGAATAAAAAATAATGTAATAGGCACTGCAAAGCCTGCTGCCTATACCACAAAAAACATTAAAAAATAATGAAGAAAAAACAGAAAAGCATTAAGGTACTACAATTAGCAATTTTAAAAATTTAAAAATAACAAACGCCATCTTCCACTCAATGTTCCGAACGAATGTTAAGAGTATTTTCATCGCCTGATTTCTAAAGACATGTAAATACTCTAAATCGTTGAACAGAAAATGGAAGACAACTGAAGATACAGAATAATTAATCGTTTATTATCATTACTTAAAAAAATTAAAATAGAAAGACAAATTAACAGGTGATATTATGTAGTAGTGATAATGATAATAAATATTTATTCATTCGGCGAAACCAACTGAGCGAGTACATGAGGTTTATTTGATTGCAGATGTTGGTGCGCTGAATTTATGTTCGAGTTTAAACCTCGTACGTTACAAAAACCCATTATAAAATTGCGTTCTCCTCACGTTGACACCCCCCAAATCAACCCCCGGCTTCCCGGGGGGTATGCATATATATATATATATATATATATATATATATATATATATATATATATATATATATATATATATATATATATATACATATATAAATATATATATATATATATATATATATATATATATATATATATATATATATATAATATATATATATATATATATATATATATATATATATATATATATATATATATATATATATAAATATATATATATATATATATATATATATATATATATATATATATATATATATATATATATATATATATAAATATAAATATATATATATATATATATATATATATATATATATATATATATATATATATATATATATATATATATATATATATATATATATATATACACACAAAAGCGCTATTTGAGGGAAAAAGAGAGAGAGTACTAAACTTTTTGATGAAAAAAAAAAAATTTCCCTGGAACTATAACAGTTTAGACCCTTTCCAACACAATAACCTACAAATCGATGGAGACTTTTGATAAAAAAGAACCCTTTCCTACATTTTAGAAACTTAGGACCAATATAAAAATGAATGACCCGGAGAGGGGGAAAAAGGGAGATTTTTCACAAAAAAGGACCCTTTCCTGTAATGGATCTTCAAAAAAAAATCGTTGACCAGGGTGCGAAAATTTTTCATAAGAAATGCCAATAAAAAAAGCCCCATTTTTAAGAGGGTGCTATTTTCTGCATCATAGAGGGAAGAGGGTAGATATTTCTCCGCCCTTATAGATGTAGAAAATATCGCCGTCTGAGAAACAGGAGAAAGGAAAGGGTTCTTCTTTGTGAAAAGCTCCACTCTCCGGCCATCGAGTTTACATTAGGTTTAAATTATTTCACTGAGTGAGAGGGTTTTTTTTGAGACAAATCTCTCTCCCTGTCAGTCATCGACTTTTAAATTTAAAAAATTAAAAAGAAAACATGTTTCATTGTATGAACGAATTCTTTTTGACAAAAATCTAACTCCTCCTGGGCATTGATTTTGAGTTTATTATTTTGAGCAATGTCTAAGTTTTTTCTCTTCAAGAGACTCCGCTGTTCGGTTGTCGATTGGTGCCCCCCAAACGTTGATTGGTGCCTCCCTTTATAACAGCTTCGATTTTACTGCTCTCTTTTTTGCTTAAAGAAATTCTCTTTATATTCATTTAGCCCCCCTTAGCCTTTTGAACTTGGGTACGTCATTACATATACATACTAATGGCTGAATAAAAATTAGCCCTCTAGTTATTTCAAAGGGGCGGTGCCCCCTCCGCTCTATCTTTCGCTACGGCCTTGTTGTAAGTCAAATGAAGTAGAATGTACTAGAACTTCATCATATTGTATTTCGACTCACTTTCATATTGAATGGTCCACATTTTTATAAAGATTGATTTTCACTAGAGCTTTATAAAAACTAAGTATTTCGTCTGAAAGAATATTCTAGAATTTTGTAAAAATTGTAGATTTCCATTAATTTCCCCATAGAAAATTCTAAATAACTGAAAAAAAAAAAAATTTCGTTTATTAGGTATTTTGAGTAATATCCACAAGAAAGGTTCTGGAAATGTGTACATTATATTAATTGCGTCTAATTGAAGAGAAGAATGTTCTAGAATGTTCCCAACCAGTGGGTCGTAACCCACAAGACGGTCGCCTTGGCTTTTTTGGGGGGTCGTCGGTTATCTTTTTTTTTTATGGGTCTAACACACGTGCTGCAGGGAAGTCCTTAAAGCGCTCCAGGAGCGGCATGTGTGCGGAAAAAGCGATTCATGTTGTTCTTGAATCGCTGTAAATGTACTCGGTGGGAAAACACAGCGCTGGGAAAATTATTCCAAAGGGATGATGTTCTCCATATAAAAGACTGCTTGAAAAGCGTTGTACGGGGAGTAACAACCTGAACCTCATATGGATGTGAAGCACCAGCGTGACGTGTATTTCTAACATGCACCGCTTTGGGAGGAATTAAGCGGGCTACATCCTTCGAACACTTTCCATGAAAATACTTGTAAAACAGACTCAAATCGCCAACCGTTCTTCGATGTTCCAGCGAATCAAGGCCGCCGGGCAGTTCCGGGTCTCCAATCAGACGAACAGCTCTTCTCCAAACAGAATCCAACAAATGAAGTGTATGTTTGGGAGCGGAGCTCCAAATATGGGAGCAGTATTCCATAGTTATTTGAATTTGAGCTTTGTAAAGAATTAACAGTTGTTGTGGAGTGTAAAGCTTTCTGGTTCGAAATAATATTGCCATGAGGAAACATGGGAGCCAGGAACAGAACTTTTCAGATATACCACAAGAGCGTAGCTTAGCCAACAGACCATCGTGCCAAACATGGTCGAATGCCTTGGATATGTCAAGAGCAATCGCTCGAGATTCTCCAAAGTGTTCAATTGCGTTGTTCCAAACTTGTGTTAAATAAGTCAGAAGATCTCCTGTTGATCTATGTTTACGAAAGCCATATTGGTGATCGCTAATAATATTGAATCGTTCAAGATATTTCAGAAGATGCTGATTGATAACCTTTTTCATGACTTTCGATATTATTGAAAGCAGCGCGACAGTTCGGTAGTTATTTGGCAAGGTCTTCTTGCCTTTTTTAGGTATTAGCTGAACCGTGGCACATTTATAACAGGACGGAAATATTCCCTTTCTGAAGGATAGGTTGAAAAGTCTACAGAAAACTGGTGTTAGTTCCCTTGCACAGTTTTTGAGAACTATGGCGGGTATTCCGTCAGCGCCCGAAGCCTTTTTGGTGTCTAGCTTCATTAAAATACGCTTTATGATACGCTGTCTGAAGACAACATCGGGCATCTTTGACTGCAATATGTGAATAGTAGGTGGTGTTTTTCCTTGGAAATCGACAGTAGAATGTGAAGCAAAGAGTTCAGCCAACAAGTTCGCTCTCTCAACAGGTGTGGTTGCAATGGAATTATCTGGCCGTGTGAGTGGTGGTATGGTGGATTTGGTGAAATTTTGACTAATTGCCTTAGTGACTGACCAAAAGGACCTGGAATTGTTGGGACAAGCGAGAAGTTTGTTTCTAATTCGTTGATTGACAATTTTTTAAAAATCAAAATTAAATTTTAAAATTTAAAGGTAGGTGTTAAAATGTTAATAATTTATTTACGAGGTATACGATGTAATCAGTGGACGGCTGGCGCACACACCTCTCCTTATGCCTGACGAAATCCGACTGGGGCAAGCTAGCCGGGTAGTCCGCAGCGATGACTACACGCCGTTGCCTTTCGAAGAAACGTGTAAAAGGGAGAGGTTTCGAGACGGACAGCTTGACGTTCCGCCGAGCTGAGAATAATCGGGAAAGTACTCCCAACTGATCTAAAAGCAATAAGTAGAGCCATAGGGGATAATCTTTAGTTATTCAGCAGTTTAAACTTTCGAATATAAATATAAGTGTACAGATAAGTTGTCGCGCTCAGTAAAGTTGTTACCTAGTATTAAATCGTTACAATATTCTTTTTGTCGTTTGTAAATGGATAGTTCGTTGTTGGTTAGTGTCTTGTTTGATCCGAAAAACGGTACAATACTAGGATAGCTCGTCACAATTCGTCTTTGATAGGCACGCCTAGAAACAGGCTCTTCTGTTATTTACCATTTTGGTAAGCAAAAAACATTAAATAATCTTAATTGAAAACTTTTAAATATTTTTTAAAATTATTTTGAACTATTTTCCAGATATCAACGTCATGGAGAAAAAAAAATATTTGGAGAACTATTTAAAATTTGAATTTTCAACTGTTATTAATAACGGCATAGAGAAGCCACAGTGTATGATGTAGTGCTGAATCTATGAAACCCTCAATGCTCAAACGTCACTTAGAAACACAGCATTCCGAACATATTACAAAAAACTTGGACTTTTTTAAACGACATTAGGCTACCTTGACAAAACAAAAGTTGAATTTTACTGGTACGTTTCAACAACAAAGCCAAGCTATAGTTCAGGTGTCATATGAAATTGCTCTGGAAATTGCAAAAAATAAAAAACCGCAGACAATCGCAGAAACCCTGTTTATTAAAGTCGGTTCTTGGAGAAGTGAGTGAGATTGAAATGGACGTGATGGAACAAATTTTATCCGAAATAACGGCATCTCCTGTCTTTTGCTTTCAACTTGACGAGTCTACCGATGTTAGTTCATGTTCCCAGTTACTCGTTTTCGTAAGATATATTTACTTGAAGGACATCAAACAAGAGTTTCTGTTTTGTAAAGCATTAAAAACTACTACGAAAAGTGAAGACGTCATGAAGATGATAACTTCTTTCTTTGAAAGTAATGACTTACAATGGAAAAACTTGTGTGGAATATGCACCGATGGAGCACCGATCGAGGTCGAGCTTTCAGTCAAAAGTTAAAGAGCTTGCATCTCAAGCAAAGGGACTGCACTGCATGATTCAACGATTTTCCCTTGCTACCAAGACTCTTCCAAAGCCTTTGCAAGAAGTGCTCGACTCTTTGGTGACAATTGTCAATTATATAAAATGTAGTGGCTCTTTACTCGTCTATTCAAGGAACTATGCAAAAACATGAATTCTGTTCACGAAGTTCTTCTTTTCTACACTGCTCTTCCTTGGTTATCGAAAGGAAATGTTGTTGGTCGACTCTTTGGATTGAAAAACGAAATAAAACCGTTATTAGAAATCAAAGGAAAACATGAGTTTATGATACATGATGAGACTTGGATCCAAAGAGTAGCTTATTTATCTGATATATTACATCAGCTAAACATTCTAAATATGAAACTGCAGGGTAAGGAAAGTAAGAAGTATTCACTTTAGAGATAATATCCAGGCATTCGTATTAAAGCTGCAAAACTCGCGTCGTAAAGTAAATCTTGGAAACTTTACCATGTTTGAACACCTTTACACCAAGACTGAAGAACCGGAGACGGGAATTGTAGATAATCTAATCTAAGAGAGGACATTAATAACCACCTTCAAGCCCTTGAATCTGAAATACAACGTTATTTCCCGGAGTTCTCTGAACAGAAGCTGGATTAGTACGAAACCCATTTCATGTATCTTTGGATGTTACCGACATTCTCGATGAAGTGCAGGATGAATTTTTGGAGCTGCGAAATGACCCCTCAGCGCGTGATTTATTTCAGGAAAAATCGTTACCTCAATTATACGTCATATGTGTCCTAAAGTTTTCTTCTTTCTTTTCGAATATTAGTGCCATTTACTTCTACTTACTCCTACGAAAGTGGATTTTTAACTCTTCTGCAGTTCAAGACAAAAGCCAGGAATAAGCTGGATGTTCAAGATGACATGAGATTGGCCTTGACAATAACACCACCAAGAATTATAACACTTGTTAAGCAGATGCAAATTCAATCATCACATTAATCATTAATAATTAATACTTTATAAAAAATATCACTGTTACGTCCTAAAATATATTTTTACAAACCCTTTATTTTTTAGAAATTATTAAAATTATATTGTTAGAAAAATTCCAATATTCTCATCAACTTCAAATTCGAAACATTCTTTATTATTTTCAAGTTCTTTATACACCTTATTTCTTATGTCTAGTTTGTCTGTGTATGTGTGAGACCAAATAGTGTGATGACGCTACCAGGATCAAAAAACTCCGGAAGTAAAATAGCCTCCCGTTCGGATCTCCGGGTGAGGGCTGCTTCGGACTCGTCAACATGCACAGATCACAATTTTGAAATAGATTTTTGCATCATACGAAGTTTAAACTCGCGCAGAAATCCAGTGCACCAACATCTGAAAACAAAGCTCATGTACTCGCTCTATATGAAACCAAGGTCATCAACCAGTACTACCAACTTCCCCTATCCTGGGTACGCAATCTATTCCCGGTTTAGGGGTTTGGAATTTATCTTTTTGTCAGAAGCGATATCTCTTGCCAACGAAAGGAGGCTCTAGAACCCCGAGACTTTCATGACCTAACAAACCACAAGGTTTATCTGCTGCATCTATCGACCATCAAGTGATACTAACTTTAGAACACTTTTCGTTTCTCGAACAGACACCATCGAGTAATGACACAGAGTCAAAGTAATTATCCAAATGCCAAGGTTGGCATCCTGGGCGACTTTAATGTCCACATCAGCTGGCTTAAGTATTCAAATACGATTGATGAACAAGGTCGGGAAGCTGAATCATTCTCAACTAAATATCGCTTTACTTAGCTTATCCATAAACCAACAAGGATCCCTGACCGAGACGGAGAGTTAGCCAGTCTTGACCTGTTTTTAACCATCAATACCGAGATTTGCACTATTATCATAATTCCGCTGTTAGGTTCTTCTTACTATAAACTGCTTTCGACATCGAGTATCCTATCGATCAGTTACAGAGAGGAACCTAAGGAGATCTTCTAACTTATGTAATACATGTTTGAACAACGCATGCGAACACTTTGGAGAACCTCGAGCAGTTGCACTTGATATATCCAAGGCATTCGAGCGTGTTTGGCACGATGGCTTGTTGGCTAAGCCACGCTCTTTTGGTATGCCTGAAAGGTTCTGTTTATGGCTTTTGTGTTTCCTCAGAAAAAGTTCTTTACGAGTGGCAGTCGACGGATTTCTTTCTAACACCTTCACTATCCACGCCAGTGTGCCTCAAGGGTCCTGCCTCCTACTCTCTTTCTCATCTATATCAATGATCTGCTAGAAAGGACCGGGAATCCAGCCTACAGCTTTGCAGATGACAGGTCGCTTTTTTCTTCATTCACTTGGAATGCTCGAACATCGGCCATGCCAATATCCGCAGACAGCAGGAAGTCGTTCGATTTAACAAAGACCTGGAATAAATTCTGTTTTGTGGTAATAGTAACCAAGTAGAGTTTAACGCTACAAAAATCCAGGCGACAGTTTTTTCTAAAAAAGTTAACGTTGCTGAACCCGTCATAGTTCTGTCGGGCATTCCATTCCTCTAGCATCGCCACTTAATCTGCTGAGAGCAAATATCTCTGGGCACGAACATGTTGCAAGCATAGCAAAGAAAGCTTCTCAAAAGATGGAAAAATTATTTCGAAAGAAAGCTTTACACTAAACACGAACGATGGAAAATTGCTCCCATATTTGGGGCTCTGCTCCCAAACATACACTGTATTTGTTGGATTCTATTCAGAGAAAAGCTGTTCGCCTGGTTGGAGACTCAAAACTGACCAGCAACCTTGATTCCTTTGAGCATCGAAGACCGGTGTATGACTTGAGTCTTTTCTACAAGTATTTTCATGGAAAGTGTTTGATAAGTGTAGCCCACTTAATTCTTCCCAAAGCAGTACATGCTAGAAATACATGTCGTGCAACTCTTCACATCCGTATGAAGTTCAGCTTATCACTCCTCGTATATGTACCGGGTACAATTTACAGAGATTCGAGACCAACATAAATCGCTTTCTCCGTACACGCGCCGCTCCATAGCGCTTTAGGGATTTACTTGCACCACATGTTATGTCCATAAAAAAAGGATATACAATGAGCTATGCAAAGTCCATTCATATCATAGCAGAACACCTTTCGGCGCGACTCGTTGTTTAAGTCCTGGTAATGCTTAACATGCTTTAGTTAAATTTCCATTAGACCTTTTTCTTGACCTTTAATGGTTTTATTTTGTTTAACTAAAATATGTGTTGCAATTTTATTTACTAATGGTGGTTTTATATGTGGCCTTGCTGGAAAAAAATTGAATATACAAAAAAACCAGTTCTATAACATACCCGTCAACCTAATACATATAAATAGTAATAAAAAAAATAATTCCCCAGGTGAGGCTCGAACTCACAACCCCGGCATTGCTCACGACTACTGTCTTATAAGTACCGTGCGCTAACCAATTGCGCCACTGGGGACATATAATTCACGTTGGAAATAGCGCTATCTATACTAGAGGATGATTCAGTAAATATTATTGAATAAATACTCATTATAAATTTAAATTTTAAGCGGGCTAAATTCAGAAGAGTTCTAAATTTAATATTGTCCTCTTAATTTAATGATAAATGAATATTTCTCTAATTTTTTAATACTTTTTTGTTTGTACTAAAACTAAAAACAATATTTCGGAAAATATTATGTAGATTTTCGTAGAATTAATTACAAATAAAGGACAAATTCTAAACCGACTTCTTTACAAAATTACTATTTAGTTTCCAAAAAACAAAGACCACTGGTGCGCAGGCGCTAAGCCATGTAAACTATTGAAAACATACAAGGTCATGCTAAAAAGTTTAAATAATGATTTTGTTAAAGCTGAGTAGCAAGTACGAGTTTCTTTCATTTAAATAATATTTCAAATTGTGTTACTTACTGCTCTGAGTGAATAGCAAGGCTAAATAAATATCAATAAAATTAAGAGTGTTCCTCAACGCTTTTATTTCTTTGAAGTTTATAGATTTTACATTTATATAAATTAGAAATGTCACAGACATTCGGATAACCAATAAAGAAACGTAAAAATCTTCGTTCTAGAATAAATACCGAACCTGATTTTCTCACACTAAAAAATGCCTTCATTCAAACACTACAAGTCGATATTTTAAATACAGGAACTTTATTGAGGTATTTCCAACTAAAATCTGAAAATTCCCTCAATATCGCATTTCAACTAAAATTGAAAATATCCCAATTTTTTGATTTCGAGACTGAAAAAATCTTGAAAATTATATATTACATGCCATATACGAAGCATTAGATAAGAGGCTAATCCCCTCCCCGACCCAATTAGCACCATAAAAAACATAATATTCAGCTTCCTTGACTCCAAGAACCCTATCTTTTACAATACGATATATACCAAGCAACGCCTCAAAAAATATTCTCGATCATATTAACCACATATATCTTAGATTAACTGATAATAATAACAACATTAGAACACAATTTTCAGATTCCTTCACTTCAAAAAATCCTAAAAGGACACGATATATTTGAAGCAATTTCTATAACTCTCTCCTGTACTTCATATTCGATCAATTGAAAATAATTAAAAAATAAGACAATTTTCAGATTTATTG
This sequence comes from Pachyrhynchus sulphureomaculatus, assembly GCA_019049505.1. Lineage (NCBI taxonomy): Eukaryota > Metazoa > Arthropoda > Insecta > Coleoptera > Curculionidae > Pachyrhynchus > Pachyrhynchus sulphureomaculatus. The sequence continues at coordinate 143,646,877 of CM032446.1, forward strand.
ACTCCAAAAACCCTGAACAGGACTAAAACTACGATATATGAAGCAACACCTCTAACCCATTTTCTACCTCATTAACCCCTTATAGCTTTGATTATAAATAATTGAAAATAGTAATAATAGTTAAAGCTAGAAATCAAAAAACTTTGTTATTCTTTTTTATTTTAATTATACGAGTATTTCCTACAACCTATAATTTCAGTGATTCTATTTCTGTTACTATAGGAAAGAAAATACATTTTTTTTTGTTCACCCTAAAAAATTTACATTTTGGTACATTACAGAAATGTACGTCTCTAATATTTATGTGTACAAGAATTTAAGACAAATTTTATTGAACCTATTTTATCGAGAACCCTGTTAAAATAGCATTTTAATACCTTAAATGCTGTATTTTTGAGCACAATATTTTAAAATGCATATTTTTTATAGTGTTTAATACAATACCATGCTCAAAATCTCTTTTAGGGAGATGAGGGATTCGAAAAACATATGGATCGACTAATGGAGTTATCAGAATACATGGTAAGAAGAATTAAAGAACAACCTGACAAATTTTACCTTATCATGGAGCCCGAAATGGTAAATGTTAGTTTTTGGTATATTCCGACCCGGCTAAGAAATATGGCCCATAACAAACACAGGGAGCAGGAACTTGGAAAGGTTTGTTATTTTTTTTTCTGTCAGTAATATAGTTTATAAATCTTAAGCGAAATATTACATATATTCATTATTTCTAATGATTGTGATATTAGTGGTTGAAGTTTAAGGCCTAAGGGCTCGAAAGTAACTCCCAAATTTTTTATCGTATAACTTGGTTGGATGCTACTATAAAAATTAAAAAACCTGAAGCTCGGTAATCCTCTTTTCGTCTTGTTAATCTAGCTATCGCCATATATATATATATATATATATATATATATATATATATATATATATATATATATATATATATATATATATATATATAAATATATATATATATATACGGGACGTTTCGCGTCAACGGAGCCACGCCAACACCCAAAAATAGAATTGACGAATTGGGTGTCAATTTTCTCGTTGAAATGTAAGCTTACAAATGCAACAAGCGGAGTTAACTGAACTTCAAAACTGAGACAAAATGAAATATTGATGTAATAGTTAGAATAACCAACATAATTTTATGTAATACCAACATGGCGGATCCAGAATGGCGTCTAAAACCGGAAATTAGACGAAAAATGGGCAATTATGAAGATTTCACAGTGAGATAGCACTTTTTCTGACCGGAGTAATTTTCGGTTTTAGGCGCCATATTGGATCCGCCGCCATATTGGTATTACATAAAATTATGTTGGTTACTCTAATTATTACATCAATATTGCATTTTGTCTCAGTTTTGAAGTTAAGTTAACTTATTTCCGCTTAGAAATAATGATTTGTTTTGTTGCTAGCCGCCATATTGAGCCGTCAACTTGCGCTAAGTGGCATTTGAAAGCTTTCGTTTCAATGAAGAAACTGACACCCTTGAATTTTTTTTTCGTTAAGTCTGTTTTTGGATATTGGGGTGGCCCCGTTGACGCGAAACGTCCCATACATATTATTTTATTATAACTTATAATTTTTAACAAGTATTGTGTTTTTGAAAATGCTCACTACCATCCAAATAATTTAAATAAATTAGATCCTAAATTTCAAAAGGCTAAAATCCTAAGACTACAGTAAACAATACTTAATAAAAATAACGATACCAGCATACACATATGATGTAATCATCATACTCACATAACTGAAAACTTTCACTTGACAACGATTCTATAATGAGCTATCTGAAAACATTTCACACTTTTTTTAACAAACATAGTTGGATTCAATCCTTATCTATTAATAATCTGAGCTTATTAGGGAGTTCATTAAATATTGTCGGACGGAAAACATACAATGATTTTTGTAATGAATTAATAAAATTAAGCTTTAGTCACACCTTCTGACTGCTTCTAATTGAACTCATCTCTTTTTTTAACTATATATATATATATATATATATATATATATATATATATATATATATATATATATATATTCATCTCTATTGTTTTTGGAATAAGATTATGATATATATATATATATATATATATATATATATATATATATATATATATATATATATATATATATATATATATATATATATATATATATATATATATATATATATATATATATATATATATATATATATTCTTGATGATTAACAAACAATATTGTTTTTGGAATAAGATTATGTTTGAATGTATAGAGTTGACGTGACGGGTAATATTTTGGTAAACAATCACAGTTAGTGGATATGTATTTGTAGTATATGTACCACCCAGAAATTCTACTCAGAGCACAGAATGGACTAATGAATGGTATAATATTTTCAATGTGTAACTAGGTAAAACATATGATGCATGTTTTATTTTCACCAAAACGTATAACAGTTTGTTTCTAGTAGGTTCAATATGCAACTTGCATAACATATTCGTTCGAAATAAATTCATAGATACCTGTATTGAATGGTCTGCGTTTGATGTATTGTCTGGCAGTTGCAACCACCTGAGTTGCAGTCTAGTTTATGGTATTTTACATCGTGCAGGAAGTTGACGTATAGTAGTGGACCAAGACCACCACTACCCGTTGGTCTCCTGACTCTACTAATCTATATTAACTCATTTGATCTTTGTTTGGAACAGTATGTCTTACACGAGTATAACTGTGAAACTATCTGTTAACTGCCCGCTTTATCCAATTTGGAAAGCAGCACGCTGAGGGAAATAGTATCAAACGCCTTATATCACTAAATTGTCGTTTTTATCTCTATTTAAATTGGCAAATCTTTCGTTATTAAAATTCAAAAGTGCAAGTCTACGGCCAACGATGCGACTCATCGTTGGCCATAGACCGAGATGTATTGGTCTGGTTTACTTATTTTCGAGAAATGAAAAACAAGATCAAAAAAAAAAATTTTGAGAGCGAAACGTCAATTAAAAATAACTTTTTAAAGAAACAAAAACTCAAAAGAACCTAATGCCCAAGATTAAAATAAAAGATTTATATACATAAAGGTTCAAGAAATCAATTGTCGTATATATATATATATATATATATATATATATATATATATATATATATATATATATATATATATATATACCAGGTGTACAAGTATGAAATGCGGATTTCAGACAACAGATGGTGCACCAATGCAGTTTGTGCTATAAAGATCAACAAGTGTCAGACGCGCACGAATGATAAATTGGAAAAGTGTGTGCATAGTGTTGTGTTGTTGTCTTCAAATGTCGAAATTTATACCGAATAAAGAGCATTCGCGAACAACATTCATTTTTTGTTTTCATTTGAAGAAAACTGCTGTTGAATCATACCGATTACTTCGAGAAGCTTATGATGAACATGCTCCATCGCAAGATACGTGTGAACGATAGTTTCGGTGTTTCAAAAGTGGTGACTTCGATGTTGCAGACCAGGAACCTGGAAAACCGCCAAAAAAATACGAAAATGTGGAATTGCAAGCATTGTTAGACGAGGATGAAGCTGTTTCCAATCGGCTACGAGAGATGGGAAAGATTCAGAAGACCAGTAAATGGGTACCACATAAGTTGAACGACAGGCAAATGGAAAAGCGCAAAAAAACACGTGTGACATTTTGCTCGCTCGGTACAAAAGGAAGTCGTTTTTGCATCGTTAATTACAGGGGATGAAAAATGGATTTATTTTGAGAATCCCAAGCGCAAAAAATCATGAGTAGACCTAGGCGCACCATCTACATCGACCGCAAGACCGAATGACTTTGGCAGAAAGACGATGCTCTGTGTTTGGTGAGACCAGAGGGGCCTGGTCTATTATGAGCTGTTAAAACCTGGGAAAACGGTTAATACTAAACGTTACCAACAACAATTGACCGATTTAAATCGTTCGCTGCTTGAAAAAAGGCTAGAATACCGAAAGAGGCAACACAAACTTATTTTTCTTCATGACAATGCTCCATCACATACGGCAAAACCAGTTCGCGACACGTTGGAAGCACTCAGCTGGGAAGTTCTACCCCATGCGGCTTACTCACCAGACTTGGCTCCTTCCGATTACCACTTGTTTGCATCGATGGGTCACGCACTTGCTGAGCAGCGCTTTGGTTCGTATGAAGATGTAAAAAAATGGCTCGATGAATGGTTCACAGCAATAGGGGAAGATTTTTACTGGCGTGGTATTCACAAATTGCCCGAAAGATGGGAAAAATGTATAACACGCGATGGAGCATACTTTAAATAAAGCAGTGTTTATCATTCTTCGGAATTTAACATGTTTTTTTAGAAAAAAAATCCGCATTTCATACTTGTACACCTGGTATATATATATATATATATATATATATATATATATATATATATATATATATATATATATATATATATACACTTGGGATAAGTAACCACTATGAGTGGAAGATTTCGGGTTTTTAACTTACAGAAAATTTCTAAAGTGATTCCTCAGAGGAATAGAGGGGATTGGAAGATGTATGATTTACTTATTAGAACCTTTGTCTGTTCATTTTTTCCTTGTTATACAGATCAGAACTTAAGACTATTCTTATGTTGAAAATGAAGGTATGTAGGTATTATTATTACATATTATTAAAACACTGGACTGTTTAAAAAAACAGAATTAATATATTTAATTAAACTATTCACATGTTGCCTTCATTTTATTTTGAAATTGGAGGGAAAACGTACCAAGTAATTAGACACTATTGACAGACAGATTTATCAAAAATCAAGTTATTGTCGAAATATTAAAACTGAAAGAGATATCTTTTCAGTATGGATTTTGTTTTCACTAGTTATTAAAGACGATGTATATATTGTAGGAGGTATTTATATTGAATTTAAATCCGAAAGATATTGTGTTAACTTGTAATCATTATTATTTATTACTAATTTCAAATATAAATAAATGACCTTCACAATATATCACAATATTGAGACAACAATTCTTTGTCCGTGGTTCAAAAGACTCACAAATTATGATTTTCTTGCAAATTATCCGGTTTATCAGTTAGTCATTCCACGGGGGCTAGACAAACTTTTGCAGCCAACGTCTCCTGCTTTAATGAAATTTTATATGTGGGTTCCGCTTAGTCTAAGAATCTAAGACAGAAAATTTCATCATAGGTGTTTTGGAAAAATCGCAACGAGTATTTTTAAAATAAAAATTCAAAAAGAATTTTTCAGAAATTTTGAAAATACCATTTTTAAACTAAACTACCCTAAACTTTATTTTTTACTACCCTAAACTTTATTTTTTAAAGTCAATAACTTGACCTACTAAGGTTACCTACTTAACAACTAGTGCCACTTTACTTATCCCAGTATTTCTCGTTCCTTCGCGTGACCTTTCTCTATCCCTCTCATATGAATGTGGTCGTGGATTTCCCACCTCAACTTCCCATGTACCACAAATCGTCGTCTCTATCTCTAATCTGCTGGATCCGTCAGCCATAAGGATGTCAATCTTTATCGCGAATATTCACCCTCCTGCCTCTTTCACTCCCCCTTTCTATATTTTTAATCCGCAAAACACTACGGTCAATCTCTAAATAAATCCTTTTCCGACGACTTCGGGGTCAATTTATCTGGTCTTTGTCAAACATTTTTTCCCTCTCGCTTGTCACTCGTTTAGTTTCTTAATCCACAAAACCACCACGACCTATCTCAGAATAAGTTCTCTTTAGACATCTTTCGATCTATCCATCACAGAATCAAAAACACTGGCCTTAACATTTATAAGAAACCCTTCCGGTGCTTGCCTTTTCTTCTTTCCTCTGTACCTGAACCATTTTCAAATTTATGTTGAATAATCAACGACATTCCAAACGACACAATGGAACCCTTCTTCGGCAAGTAGGACCCCCGCTGCTCTTTCATACGCCACTGATGTTTCTGTTCCCAAGATCTTTTGGAGAAAAAGAACACCGAAAACCATTTTATACTCAAGGTCATTCATGAAATCGCTTCCGACCACATCGGGATAAAATCCATTTAAAATTTCAATGATAAATAACATAAATATGTTAAGAAATGTTGACTAATATTTTCAAAAATCTTCATTTTTGTATGTTCAAAAATTTGTAATCATTCGAAGTAAATCTTCGCCCAGCTAGTCATTTTTTTCAGGTTTGGAAACACAAAGTAATCGGTGGGAGCCCAATCTGGAGAATACATTGGATGTGGAAGCACTTCGAAGCAAAGGTCGTACAGTGTTGCAGCAACAATCTGAGACTTGTACGAAGGAACCTTATTGTGATGAAAAAGCACTTTCTTTTTTGTGAGGTGTGGACGTTTCGCCTGAAAAGCACCCTTCAGTTGATCCAGTAGTGAAGGTGATGGTTGTAGCTTGCTCCAGACAGTCTATGAGCACAATACCATAAGAATCCCAAAGAACCGTGACAATAACTGATTCTGCAGATGGAACCGTTTTTGCTTTCTTGGGTGCACTTTCATCTGCTCCCACCCACTGTTTCGACTGCTCCTTTGTCTCTGGTGTGTAATTATGAATCAATGTTTCATTTACTGTAATGAAACGTCGGAGAAATTTATTGGAATTATGTTTAAACAAATCTAAACACTTTCAAAATGTTCATTTGAATCCATTTTGGTCATTTGTTGATAAATGCGGCACCCAATGAGCGGAAAGCTTTCTCATATCCAAAATATCGTGTAAAATGTGGGGATATGGCCTATCGATATGTTTACAATATCAGTGAGCTCCAGTATATTCATTTGGCGATCATTTAGTACGCTATTGTGAATTTTTGTCAATCTCGTCGGTCATAGAGGTTTTCAGGCGTCCTGACCGTTTATCATCTTAAATAGATCTACGACCACGTTTATAATCAACAGCCGACTTTGTAACCATCGAAAACGAAGAGGAAGAATTATTAAATGTGACATTTAACTCTGTATGAATGTCCGTAAGAGTTAAACCTTTTAAAATGAAGTTTTTAATAAGAGTTCGCACTTCAGTTTTATCCATTTTTGGAAAATGTTAAAACTTGTTTGTTTACACATTCGCTACAAAGAGGCAACTAAACACACGTGTATGAAACTTCACAGCATGCCATCTAGTAGATGACGTGCGGTGAAGCTTTAACAAAGCACTTAACAAACATCATAATAATTTGGTCTTCTTGGCACCATACCTAAGTCAGACTGAGAACTTTTGGAATGACCTTCGTAGCGATGATCAAAATAACAGCGTTGTTTCATATCTTTCTTTAAAATGCATCTTTACGAAGGTATCCTTTCCGAGAAGTGGTCACAACTAAATGTTTTGATTTTTGCTTTTTACCATGTAGTAAAAGATATTTATGTAATATGACTCGACTATTCAAAAATAGTTAATTTATTTAAAAGAGATACTGTTTAAAATTCAAATTCCAGATGTGTCCGGTTCTTAAAGCCAGAATGATGCAGGCCGGAACCTTGATGGTAGGATACCAACCCGACGATCGGCGTCCAAACTTCTTCAGGAATATTATTTCGTCAGCTGCTGTTACGGAAAAAGATGTTGACTTTTTATTACATGAAATGGATCGACTTGGACATGACTTGTAAACATAATCTGTTATTTCTCATGGGTAGAATAGTTTAGTTTCTACTTATATTATAGTTTCCTTGGTGTAAATGGTTCATAATATGTGTATTATGTAAGAAATTTAAAACCTGGTATTGGTATTAGGAGTTGATTTGTTAAATAATATTAAAATTGTATACGTAGGATATTTTACACAGCGAAGACCAACAAGAGCCAGTCCGCTATCTTAAAAGGTTTCAAAGGAACCAAGAAAGTAGTGATACTATTTAATTATTATTTTAATGTATGTACTAAATTCAAAAACAAATTGTTTTTACCGCTTACTCTATGAAGCTTATAGGGCTTTTTTAAACTAAAGCACAATCGTGTCAGGGAAATTCTATTATCTATCCTAAAAAAATTCAAAATATTTAAAAAGGCGATTTTTGTAACTTAACGGCTTTTGCCCTGCAAATCAATTTAAAAGTCCCTCTAAGATCAACTTTTTTTGAAATTGCGGATATGGAGTAATAAAAAAAGAATCTTCCAAATTCAAGTAATTATTCCTTCATAATCAATTAAAACATTGATTTAAAGTAATTCAGTGGTAGATGGACATGGAATATAAATACAATAGACTTAATATGATGATCCTTATTTAAGATTTTGAAATACCAAAGTTATTGAGACATAAAAAATTTAACAGTGGGTTCCGTCATTTGAAACGTACTTTTTATTATTTTATTAATTACCTATAAATTTATGAATGATTAAATTGAGTTTATTCCGTATATTATTTCGTAACTAATTTTTAAAATTTCAAAAACTAGTTGGAGTCTTGTCGTGCTCTTGATACTAACTATAAGACTTTATTTTCCAATTTGAGCTAAAAAGTACTGAAAAACTACTTTTAATCTGAACTATAACAATATCATCTTGGTAGCAGACTTAGGTAGTAGCCAAAAATATATAACTATAAATTTAAATAAGATATTTTCTAAAACCTTAATTTAGATAAAATGATAAAAACAAACTCTTAAATTTTCATTAAAAACGTGAAAAAATACAATTTTATCTACTTAAAACATCATTAGCAATGTTGGAAAGGTAATTTTTATAGATAATTGTGTTAATTTATTTGAACAAATCAACTACTCTGACAATACCAATGTTACTAACTTTAAATGAAATGTTTAAACAATCGGTTTAATTTTTGCCAATTTCATAAACGTGAAGGAAAAGTGTAGTACTCCAGTTACTATACGTTTCAACATTTAAAAATATAGATCGTTAAATAAGTTTTGTTGAAATCAGAATACTATTACAAATGTTTCAAACTCAAAGTAATACAGGGGCCAGCTGAGATTCTTTATATCTTTTTTAATTCAAGAACGAGCAAATTTTTAACACTTTAAATGTATCCTTGCTTAGCAATCGACAAATAATTTTTAAAAAAATATTACCAGTGAGACGTTTTTAAAATATTATTTTCGAGTAAAAATCAAGTTGCCACCTATGTATAATATATATATATATATATATATATATATATATATATATATATATATATATATATATATATATATATGTATATATATATATATATATATATATATATATATATATATATATATATATATATATCTTATTCTTTCTTCTTCACCTAGCCATTCTCTATCCGTTGGATATAGGCCTCTATCATGTGCTTCCATATGTTCCTGTTTTAAACAATTTAATACCAATTGAGCCCCGCTGATTTTTTAATATCGTCATACCAACGTTGTTGAGGTCTACCAGTACTTCTTTTTCCCCCCATTTGATCACCTTTCCGCTCCAGTTAATATGACCAGCACAGTTCCACTTGAGGGAAGATATCCATTATGTCGTGGATCTCAGTTTTTTTCCTGATCCAATCGTTTGGTTTGCAGTCCCTAAGTGATATACCTAGGATTTTCCTTTCAATTGCTCTCTGGTGTACTTGCAATTCTCTAATAACTTTCCGTGTCAGAACTCAAGTTCCGCTACCATATGTTGTTACTGGTAGAATGCATTCGTTATATACTTTACTTTTAAGTTTTAAAGGCAGTTTGGGCTGAAAGACTTGCTTCATTTTACCGTAAGCCGCCCACCCATGCGTATCCTTCAATTGACTTCCAGTTCTTGATTCACTTTTCCGATTGTAACTTATTGACCCAAATATACATATGAATCCACCCTTTCCACTTGTTGCCTGTGTATGGATATTACGTCATTAATGGTTGTTTGTTCGTTCGTCATGAATTTGGTTTTTGTGATGTTCATCTCTAAACCGACATTTTTTGCTTCAGTTTATAATTCTTGGAGCATTTCTTTCAATTCGATTTCGTTTTCGGCAAAAAGTGCGATGTCATCAACAAATCTTAAGTTGTTGATTCTCTCTCCGTATATGTTGAGTCCCCTGTTTTCCCAGTGAAGGCTCTTGAAGATATCTTCTAACATCAAGGTGAATATTTAGGGTTTTATGATATCGCCCTGTCTAACACCTCTCTTTATTTTTACTTTCTTGCTATCCTCGTGTGATCTCACTTTCAGTTTTGATTGTTCATTGATTTTTGTATATATATATATATATATATATATATATATATATATATATATATATATATATATATATATATATATATATATATATATATATATATATATATATATATATATATATATATATATATATATATATATATATATATATACATATATATATATATATATATATATATATATATATATATATATATATATATATATATATATATATATATATATATATATATATATATATATATATATATATATATATATATATATATATATATATATATATATAACTATATATACACCTGTACATAAATAACAAATGGGATAAACTTATTTTATCTTAATAGAACCATTATTTTAACTTTAAGTTAATAATTTTTCAAATTCCAAACATTTAAGGGGCACTTTTAACACTAGTATCTTTATATAAATAATTCAGTTTGTAAAATTTTAAATTTTAACAAAATATTAGAGCTCTACAGTAATTATTGCTTTGAAGGGTAAAATATCAAAATTAAAAGCGTTATTTTGTAATGTTTAGTGCCCGCTCGGTTTAACACAATATTGCTGCATACTCATATGTTTGTTCTTGTTTATCTCATCGTTCCAAAATCAGAACGTACTTGCAATAACGTTACTATATTATGTACTATGAACGTCAGCGACTAATTGCTTATCTGAATTTAAGGGTGTTAGTATTAAAATTTTAAAAAGATGATTTTATAATTATATTCTAGGTGTGGTAAGAAATGTGTTTATCAAATCGATCCCATATTACGATGCTATTAGAAATATTATCGACTAAACTAATTTAAATACCAGAAAATTATACTTATATAGGGGGTTAATAAAGGCGGAAATAAAATATGATGTAATGGAATGTTCTGTATGTTCGAAAATATAAAAAATAGAACATTTTTTATGAAAAGTCATCTTTACATATATTTCCATACTCATATTTCATTAGCACTGTGTATAAATTCAATAAATACATCACGAATCTCTTTTAATTTTAAATTATGTGATTATTTGATAGAATATTCTGCTTGTTATTTATTGTAATAATTAGGAGAAATGAAGACAAAACGGCACCCCCAAAAAAATTTCTTATTTTATTGGATCTTAACTTTTATACACCGTAAATAATATACATGTAACATAATATTTATGCCCTTATTTAGAGATTTGACAGTGCGCCGGCCAACTCCTCTTACGACGCAAAAAGAAAAAATATTTACGCGATCCAACTTAACTCCTACTCGTATATGCTTACATTTACATATATATATATATATATATATATATATATATATATATATATATATATATATATATATATATATATATATATATATATATATATATATATATATGTATATATAAATTTTGTTTATTTTTCCATCGACTTTAACCAAATTTAAACAGTAGGTGTAAATTTCGTTAAAGATTGACATTGACTACTATTAGAATTAAAATATATTATTTATTGATCAATTTCGGTCAAATTTGAAAATTTTTTCGACTATGATATCTTTCAAATGTTAGAAATTCATGGACGTGAATTTAGACCCTCTGATCTATTTTAATCGGTTTCTTCTTCCTTTACATCATACACCAAAAAATTACTGCGCTTAAGGCTTTATCAAATTAAATCTTTCACGAAACGTACTGTAATACTACAAAATAGTGTGGTTCAAAAAGATCAAGATGGCTGCTGTATACGATATCGTACAGAGCAGCCTTTAACGTTGATTTTACGGCCCCCGTGCCCTGAAATTCTCAGATAAGTACGAATTTTATGTAGAACCTATAATAGCGTCTATACTACTAAAATTTCGATTTTTTTTTGAACTTTGAAAATGCATTGGCTTGTTCGGGTACAAGTGAGGCGTTTGTCCTCGTGATATTTTATTAATTAAGGCCTAAATTTTCCAAAAAAAACTTGGGCAGACACATAGGACCCAAAACTTGAGACTTACGATCTTATTTATTCAAAAAGTTGAAAAACGATCGTTTTTGGCTGGAAAAAGCGGGTCCAGCGTCGTCCTCCGGTATTGGTGGCTTCTGCCTTCTGCAGGTTCCCTCTTATTTTATCAAGAACAAACTAAATGTATTGATTTTATATGGTTTAATGGATCGACGTTTTTTGGGCCCTAACGCTGGGTCCAGTCTCGGCGGCATCTGCCCTTTGGGGCGCTGGACCTTTTTAGTGTCAACAAATGTTATAGTACTTGATTCAAGTGGTTAAACGACAGTCCATTTTTGGATATAGCATTTTGGGCCTTATAGCCTGTCCTAAAATACAAGATCCTAATTTTTGCCGTTTTAAGTGGGCAATATAAAAATTCTGACCTTTTGTTTATGATAGGTTGCAGAGATGAACTTAAGAATTTTATTCATTAATGCAAATAAATGAAATTATAAGTGTTTTTGGAGATGTTTATTTATAGATGCATGTAAAAACAAATGGATAAGAATTACAAATATACAGTTTGAATGAATAGGGTTAACAAGAGGGGACATATTATATAAATAAAAATATATTTTAACTTAAGCCTAATTCGGTTTCACTATCACTGTCATCAGCTGAGGTAATTATCAGTGGTTTTATATTATTTACATAAATAAATGAATGTTCAACTTTAACAACGTGCTGAATGGAATTTTTCCAGCTTTCACAAGCACATTTATAACGTTTTTTTACTAATTCAACCACTGACACGCTTAAAGTAGGAGAAACATTTTGTGCCTTTATTTTTGATTTAACTTGATGCCAAATATGTTCAATTGGATTAAACACACAATAATACGGAGGAAACCACAAAACAGTGTCCCATCTTCTCAGCCATACTATCACAAACATATTTCTTTTCCAATTTATAGTCTTTCAAAACTTCCAAAAGATCACTTTTTTATAACTAAAGTCAAAATTAATATCATTTTCTAACATATATTTCTGTATTTCCGATTTGGTGTTGGCTGCATTAGGAACCTTATTTAGTAGACGACTATGGTAACTTGTATTGTCCATAACTATAACACTCTGTTCGGGAACATTTGGCAAAAGGGAATTTTGAAACCAATTTTTAAAAAGTTCTGCTGTCGTGTCTTCGTGATAGTCTAAGACAATTTGAAACCCAGCCCTTTTCAGATCCAGCATGCAAAATGGTTATTCGTTTACCTTTATTTGAAGGTGCGTTAGTCTGACATTTTATTTGAAGGTGCGTTAGTCTGACAGTGCTGTCAACCCACTCTTTTTGCACAGTGTCATGGGTATCGAACCATGTTTCGTCAAGGTAAATTATTGGCCAATTCTCTCATCGATACTTTTTAATTTCTTGTAAATAAGTATATCGCAAGATTCGTTAGCTTTGTGACTCCATCACTACTTACCTTTTATTGATTTTTCGGAACGTGAATCCCATTCTTAAGAGAATTCTGTGAAGGGTTGATCGGCCACAATATATATTGGTCCCGTCCTGCACCAGGCTTAATTTTATTTTGTCTAGTGTCGGCACCAACTGCTCTTCATACATAGAATATATTTTTCTCCTGATGACGTCTTTTTCACAATCATCTAATGATGCATTTGAAAATCTTTCCGTTTTTTCTTGTTCCTGAGTGATGGTTTTCCTACAATACCCTTAATCGTAGAAATTGGGGTTTTTGTTAGTTCAGTGGTTTCTTACAAAGCACTTTGTTTATTCAAATTTCTTTTTACCGAACTGTCGTAAACATTTTTCACTATTTGTTTAGCGTCAAGTGATAAATGTTTTCTCTTGCGATACCCACTACTACAATTTTCCCACGGACGCCACATAATTAAAATAGAACCGTTACGTTGTAAGTTGTAAGTAAAACTAAAAATAAAAATAATAAAAAGTATCTTTCGAATCATAATGGGGACTTGTGGTCATTAGGCCTATATTATCAAATTCTTAAAGGACTCCTAGTTGCCAGGTAGTAAATATATAGGTAAAAATAGATCCAATATGATTGCAGGTGCAAGTGAGGGAGGTATACAAAGCAGGTAAAATAAAAATACGTTTATCGTAATACCTGGGAACTACACACACGAACCTTTAATAGGGTCGTTTATTGCCCCATTGAAAAAGCAAAAAGGCAGGATCTTATATCTTGGGATTTACATTACCTGGGTATTCTAGGGCACGGGGGCAGCAAAATCGATGTTAAAGGCTTTTTATTCGACTCGTCCGATAGAATGAACAATTAGGCAGACTGTTGGTTGACATTTCAGGTCGCCCTCTTGGTCTATTAGCTCCAAGAAGAAACGATAAAAGGTTATAAAATTTAAATGGACTGTTTTGTTTGCAGGGTCAATTTGTGCCTCCATTTTTCCTAAGTTTTATATGCAATATTACCACAGTTATCAACTATCTAATAATTAATGTAAAATGTATTAATAAATAATACCGCTTAGTATGATATTTATTAATTCATTAATTTAATTTCACCATCTTTTCATGTCACGTCTAGACAGGAGACGAACACAACTAATCGCCACTTATTTAAATAAAGTTGGTTTACAGACAGAACAGTGAAAAACGAGGTCCAAATATGTTTTCAATTAGAGCGAGACCTAATCAGGTAAATCAAAAATGAATGCTACTTCTTATAATTATCAATCAGGTTATATCATGTAATGAAATGCAATATGCAAAAATTGATTTTTACTAATCTACTAGGGAAACTAAAAACAGTAGGTTTTGGAATTGATAACTGTAAATATTGACTTTCATATACGTACACAAATTAACACTAAAAATATTTTAAATATATAACTAAATCGATATTTCGAAATAAAATTTCGGAATATGGTTTGTTACTTGATTGGTCACTACAACAGAAAGTCGAGAAATTTGCACATGCAAAATGACCAACAAAGATTCCATGAATGCTATATTCCATGCCTTTCCTCCTATGATTATAGTTTCTGAGCCTATACTCTTCATCAGGTAGGCTTTAGGAAACGGTATCGATCGTGAAGATCCGAGTACCGTGGAGAGTCAAGTTGGAATGACTCTCGCTAGCTTATAGCAATCATGGTACCTTAAATAAACGAGATACTATTCGTTGGGCAAGATACAAGCTCTTTTTCGAAGTTTGAAAATCTCAACAGATGGCGCAAGAGCTTGTATCTTGCCCAACGAGTAGTATCTCGTTTATTTAAGGTACCATGATTGCTATAAGCCAGCGAAAGTCATTTCAATTTGACTCTCCACGATACTCGGATCTTCACGATCGATACCGTTGCCTAAAGCCTACCTGATGAAGAGTATAGGCTCAGAAACTATAGTCGTAGGAGGAAAGGCATTCATGGGATCTTTGTTGGTCATTTTGCATGTGCAAATTTCTCGAGTTTCTTTTAAATATATTTTTGTTTGTAGTTTTTACAACTATACGTGAAATTGAATTGAAATTAAAAGAAAAATTTAAGTATACAAAAAGAAATACTTCAGTACTAAAATAGCAACACAGTAAAAAATAGAAGGAAATTCTAAATCATTTTCTTCGTCTGAAATTATTTTTTTTTTCCTTTAATGCTCTAACTACCAACTTTATTAAAATCGGCAACGATGAATTATGTCAGTCTCTTTGTAATATAGAATAATTAAAAATAATCGTGCAATCAATACGATCGTATATTTTGATCACAATCGAAGCGTTTGTTTACATCTTCGTAATGCACATTTTTCTCAAAACGTGCTTGTAAGTACGAGTACGATTGTGTCGATCGCACCTGTATACCTAAATTGTACCACAAAGCCATAAAAGACTTTAAATAAAAATTTTCTGTAGTTCCAAATTAATTACTTTATACAGAAAATACTGGTACAATATAGGCAACTCTATTTTCATTTTAATAGGTATATAAGAAAAATATTGTTAATACTTTTAAAGTATAAACGTTGTTATTTGTTAAGCTCCATTATGTCATTTAAATATAAATTCTAAATCCTGTTACTAATATTTCAAATATTCTAAAAAAATCTTTAAATATTTTTTTATAGAATTGATGGCAATAAAAAAGTCAATTAGTGTTATAAACTGGCCCAATATTCTGTTCATTTTTGGTCAATTATTATTATAATGTTAATGTTCAAATTAAAACTTTAAGTAAGTAAAAATATATGACACAATGATTATTGTCGATGTATTATTTTAATTTGTTAAAGTAGTAACAAACTATTAGTATTTTTTTAATAAGAGTATGAAAAATTATAAAAACATTTGCTAGTAACTAGTAACATATCATTCTCCTTTGATATTTTTTTCCTAAATTAAATTAATTTCTTCATCTTCCATATTTATTTCTTTTTACCATAATTTTTTAAAAATCTTACTTCATGGGGGCAACGTTAATGGAATTTTAGATATAATTTGTTGTTACTTAAGACTAAAACTAACAAATATTTTTTGTATAGATATTAAAAATGGCAGAGTTAAGCCAATATCTTCCCACAAAGTTGTGTGGCGAGTGGTAAAATGGCGTAACCTCTAGCTTCTCCTGTTTGGATCTGAGTTTTTTTTTAATTTGCTACTAGCATTTATACGATGTGCGTGAATCTAAAAATAAAATAAAAATTGCGGATATCGCATAATTTTAAAAAAAGTTTGAATTTCTCATAAAATTTTTAATTATTTTGCCGTAAAAAAAATACTTTTTTAAATAATTTTTAAACATATAAGTTCAAGTACAAGGAAATGTTGTTATTTAGATGTGTGCAACATTTCAACGAAATCGATCAAATATTTTTTGAGTTATTGATCATGCCAATTTCGAAAATACAATTTTGAAAAACGCGTTTTAAATTTGGAGAATATTTAATTGATTTCGTTGAAATTCTGCACACATCTAAATAACAGTATTATTTTATATTTGAACCTAAATATTTTCAAATATTATTAAAAAAAAGTTATTGTTTATGGCAAAATAACTAAACTGTTGTGCAGTTTTTCATTTTTTAAATTTTTTTTTGGGTTTACGCACACCGTATGAATGTTAATAATAAATTTTAAAACAAAATTAGTTTATTTCAGATCAATTCAGCCGAAGCTAGAGGTTACGACTCGCCGCCCAACCTTGTTGGAAGACAGTGGCTTAACTCTGCCATTTTTACCATTAACAAAAAAATATTCCATTAATGTTACATAAAACGTTCACATAAAAAAATATCATAAAAATTTACTTATTTTCACTTGCTTAAATGTATTGCCCCCCATAAATACATATGGTACGCAAAATATGTTTTATTATGCTAAATAATTAATATTACTGTTACTACCAAGTACTTGGTGGGATTTACGAAAGCTTAGGTTACCGAAACTAAAAAACAAAATACTCATATATGACGATAACTTCAAAAAATACAATGTTAATTTTGGAGAATCGTGATATTACGTATTTAGTTGTGGTAACTTAAAGACACCGGAACACATAACCAATTTTATCAATATAAAACATATCAATTTAGATGATAAGATTATTGAAAAAATGGTGAAATACATTTAATTGGTTAACTACATATAGTCCTAGGATTTCGGTTTAGGGCGGTAGTTAGGTATTTGAACTAAACGATTAAGTGTTTTCTTTTAGAAAATTTAAAAAATGTTCCTGCCTTGATAACGAGAAAAATTTATCTTGAAGTTATCGGCTCGGTGGAGCTATGCTTGTAATACTATGTTTTTTATAATAATTTTTAAGGTCAGGTTTAGTTTTTTGTTATTATTATTTTAATGTGACTTAATAATAAATTAATTTTAAGTGTGTAATAAGTTAACTTATAAATACGACTATTACATTTTTAAATTTAAAATGATATATATTAAAAAATATATATGTTATACTGACAATTTATTTAGTATCGTTAACAAGATACTACTTAATAATATATTTACCCAAATAATCTATTTTTAAATACTAATTTTGTTACGCTTATCAAATATTTATTTAGGTTTAATTTAAATAATAGTATGCAATGAATTATAGTCATTTATTAAAGTGTGTAGCTAATGCAATAAAAATTGTATTATAAATTTTTATTAACATATATTTAATGTAGAAAATTTATATTTCATTATTAATACTGCGCTACCTTTTGTATACATATTTTATCTACTAAATATGTTCCATCTTTTTTTCACATGTAAGAATGCCCTATTAAGAGTTACCCAGAGGAAAATGACGTTTACTTAAATATCGCAATTTAACCTACCAATTCACGTCATCACGGAAATGAGAGTAGAAAAGTGGTCTACAAAAAAACAATATATTTTTTCAGCATATATGTGTAATTAAATGCAATAAAATTGTGGAGTAGATACATATATGTGGAACTCTTAAAGTATATATATAATAACGCCACTTTAACTGTTTATATTATTGAAAAAATCAGACTGATTAGAATAAAACGAGGCATAAGACAGGGAGATGTATTGTCATCAAAGAAGTTTACGTTGGTTCTTGAAGATGCATTCAAAAAGTTAGATTGGCATGATAGAGATATCCTAATATATGGAAAACGGCTGAATCACCTGAGGTATGCCGATGGTAACGTTATCATATCTGAAAATACTAAAGACCGCCAACAAATGCTGAATTGAACTAGACATCGAATGTTCGAAAATAGGCCTCAGCATGAACATCCCCAAGACTAAAGTCATGTGTAACACGGATCCGTTGATCCAAAATAAACAACAAAATACTTGAAAATGTGGAAAGTTATGTGTATCTGGGGCCCACAATTGCATTAGGCAAAGAGAACCAAACAGTTGAAATCAACAGACGAAAAAGACTCGCCTGGGGTACATTTGGTAGACTCTAAAACACACTCAGGAATAAAAATATACCAATGAGTATACGGTCAAAAATCTTCGATCAATGTGTTCTGCCGATTTTGACATATGGGGCTCAGACATTGACTCTAACGAAAAAATCTATGCACAAACTTATCAACGGGACACACTTTATTTTAATTTTTTACTATCTTTATGTTAACATTTTACTGCCAATTTACTCAATATTTATTTACTTAAGGAGTTTATATTGTCTTGGGCAGCCTTAGCTTAGGCTTATTGGCAGTAAAAAGTCTTTTTAATATTTTATTTAAATATTATCCATGCAGAATAAAGTGTATGGAGATAGTATACTCTGAAACAAGTAAAGTAAAAATTAAATTTTCTTATATTTAATCGATTTGCAGTCTAATGGTCATATGGAAACTACAAAAATGTTTATCTGAGCTGCCTGCACCTGCAGTATTTCTTATTACGAAGGTTACAATAATATCAAAAATATGGTAATTGCTTGTATTTTGGTCGTGATTTGATAGTTTTTCTGTGATTTCCGGGTAAAATTGAACTTAGAATAAACAAAATCCTTTCCAGCTAATTTAGAAACGGGGGGTGCTTTATAAAAAGCATATAACATGCTAACAGCACAAAGTAGAAAAAAAAAAGATTGCTTGTTGAGTAAGGAAATATGTAAGTTGTAACAACTGAACAGTTGGATCACCATTATGATGAAAAGCTTTTACTTATTTTTTCAACGCGAAGATATCCTTTCCAGTGCAATTTAAACTTGGTAAGAAATAGTTAACCTAAGATATACAAGTAAGTAGTTAATAAATTAATTAAAATTTAGCAGAGCTGCCGGGTGCGCACGTGTTTCCGGGTACTACAAAATTATTGAAGCAGCTGATTCTTTGGAAAAAAAAACATTTATATACTAATGACCAAATTTTTTATTTCAAATTTCTTAGCAAAATATCATTAATTATTTATGAGAAATATAGTATAATAGAATCCTTTAAAGAGCGTAGATTTATCTCATATTAAATAACTTGACGATAATTTCAATAAATGTTATTTTTTCTAGAGCCTCTAAATGTTTTTTTTGAACTTTATTTCATGATAATACTTGAAAATCAATCTTAAACTTACTGTTGTGTTTAAAAGAAATCTTAAAGTCCCTAGATATTTTATATATTTTTGTCTTAAATTTCTCGACGATATTTAGAAAGGTTTCTTAAACTTACGTTGTGTTTATTGGAAAATATAGTATAAAACAGGCTTTTGGTACCAGAGACACCCTCTCGGCAGATCTGAATTTAATTTGTCAGACTTCCTTAGTGTGTATGATCTTCAATTCTCATACCGTTTGCATTAACGTTATTAAAAAAAAATATTATTTTTCTATTGAAAAATAATTAAAAACACTTATTTAATCAATATATTAAATATATCATTGCCATTCGTCATAATAACATACTGTTGATATTTATTTCTTTAAAAATATTTTAGTGTATTTTAATAAAATGTCTATACTATTTAATATAAGACTCAACAAAATCTGTAGTCTTCCAAATATAAAATAACGTAGAATTTGTATTAATTTTCAATGTTACAAAATAATAAATTATTCATACGTATTTGTACTAACAAATTTCCAGTTCCAGAAGGCGCCTGTATAATTATTTAATAGGTTGAGTGAATATCTAGAGAAAACCGGGAACAGCTGAGAGCCAGAATCGTTTTAAGCTTCTTTAAGCTATCTGGGGAGTAATAATTTTTGGCCTTAATGCAAGTTTACTACATAACCATATACAACCTCACTTATATCTAAATTTAATTAGCTTAAAACAAAATATATAAGAAGGAAAAACATGAAAATTAATAATTTTTTTTTAACAATGAGTGATAAATTTGTTTAATTTCGGATCAGCTTTTGGACCACTTAGCTTATTTAGGTCCGGGGCAAGCTCGTACTTTCCCCTTATGTTAAAATGATACTACCTAGACTAGCACTGTTTGGTAACTTTGGATATCTATGTGACAAACTAAAAATTTTCATATATTTATATTTATACCGGGTGGCTATAACAAATAGATGCTTTTACTGCACTGCAATAGTTTTCCGTTAGTTACTTGGATAAAGTACTAAAAGTGTGTTCTCGTATTTGCTGAACCTAGCCCAGCTGATAAGCCGTGATACGGCGAAACGCGTCCTGGGATGGTTCAGCAAATGCGAAGAACACAACACTTTGGTAACTTCTAGGAATTACGATTTTTTCGTTTATTTTTAATTGTTATATACCAATGCGCCATCAATACCGGGTGGCCCTGAAATTACAATCCACGCCGCCATAGTTAAACTATTTTAGGTAGAAAATTAAAATTTGTTATACTAGTATAGTTAGAATACTCATTTTAGATAGGAAAACAATTGACAGTAGCTTCCGGTTTTACCAGTAAGGGAGTGTTTTTTTTTTTTAAACTTAAATAAAACACCCTATATGTTGTAAACTTTTTGAATTCTACGGAATTTCCTATGTCAAATATCAATAGTTTCGGAGATAATGTCCTCTGAAAATGAGAATTTACCTTCATTCTATTTTTCAAGACATTTTTACTACAGTCTTAAAAGAATTACTATTTTTTATTATAATTCCCACATATCATAACGTAAAAAAAAGCAAAACTACTCAAGCGACCATTTTTTATTGTTAATATAATTTTTCAGGTTTTGTTTAATGCGAATAGTCAACCTATAGTTAGTAATATTGAAAAGCGACTTTCTAACTTCAACTGTCGGAATACTACCAGTATTCAAAGTTTCGAATTCGAGCAATTTAAAATTGTAAAGTCTGAAAATACCTACGAGTATTAAAATTAATTTGATTACTTCATTCGATAGTATATTAAAACGTTAATAAACTATATATATATATATATATATATATATATATATATATATATATATATATATATATATATATATATATATATATATATATATATATATATATATATATATATATATATATATATATATATATATATATATATATATAATTGAAAGATCGAATTAAAGTAAGAAATTTAATGATTTTCCGAGGGAATAATAAACAAAATTATGAAAACTTTCCGTACAGTTTAACAAATTGAACACATATAGAGTACTTCATTGGAAAAATGTACGGTACGTTTCCCGAAAAACCGAAAGCGACCGTCGATGATTTTTCTATCTAAAATATAATAAAATACTTTAATTATTACGACGTGGATAGTAACTTCGTGGTAACCTGAATACGAACATCAAAAAACCTGTCGGCAATATTAAAAATGAAATTTTTTTTTGTAAATTGATAAATTGATTTGAAAACGGATACAATTGTCAATGGATCGAAACCAGAGAAAATGAAAACATAATGCAATTTTTAAAAACATTCTAGCTATATTTTTAAACTAGACACTGACAAAACTGATGAAATCTAATTATAAATTATTAAAGGATTTGACTACAGACGATAATCTTTGGTGATTATCATCTCCTGTTTTATTTGATTTAATACTCATTAACAAAAAAGTCACTTCCTTCGCCTCTCTTTAAAATTTTTTGAAAATTTTATGGCCACTGTAATCCATCGTACAATCAATCTGTACAAAATAGTTCCATTGTTAGGGTACTAGGCGGTACAAGGATAAATAATAATCTAATTTCTGGAGTTGTTACTGTATAATCTGATATTTGACATTTATGGTGTCCATACTAAGACCGTCCTGTATCTATGTTTGTTTGTTTCTATCTAGTTTCCAAAAACTTTAACCGACAATTGTTTACTTTTTGAAAAAATATTTGACAATTGACAAAATTCCTAGAATTGTTTCAAGTGTAGTTTTTTTTGAAATTTTTTTACTGTACTAATTCTAATATTTTTCCAAGGTACACAATTTACAAAAATATGTGGATTTCCTAGATCATCCTTAATTTGTGTTTTCTTCGGTGGATTAGAGATATGCATACTTTAGTCAAAAGTTATCAAAGAGTGTTGTTATCAGCTCTATGTTATTTTGCTCACTTCACTATTAGAAAAAAATTTTTTCTCATGTTACAAATTCTCTTTAATGATCACAAAGGTTTGTAAACAAAATTTGTTAGTCCAAACGTTGTTTCGAGGCTTATTGCAATATTGTTAAAATTGTATGTATATGTATTGTATGAAAAGTGTTGTAAATTTCGTATTAATGTGTTAAATAAATGTAAAAAGCCATAGCATATTTAGATGAATTATTGATCATTTTGGCTTTAATAAGCATCGAACATAGAAAAATTATTATGTATGTATAAAGGAATATTATAATAAAATTGTAGTTGTCCCTCAATGTGTTTTATTTTTTGCTTACATAGTTGATATTATAAAAACACTTCCTATTTGTTAAATGTACATTAGTTATACTAGAGTTTAGTGGAGTCGTTAAAAAAATTATAACTATCCATCAATCGCTTTTTCGATAAAACGCCATGTAATATTTGTGGAACGCTGCTGATACAAAGATGGTTTTTCAATTATAATTCATAAAACTTTATCATGCGTAGAGCATGTAAGTTTTCATATCTTTTTAGTGTTCCGTACGGAACATTTATAAGATGACTTCGGTGTCTGTCTGTCACACCCGATTTTCTTCGAAACTATTTGTCATAGAAAGTTGAAATTTGATAATAATATAGGAATTGATGGCCTCATCAGAGCCGTGTAGTTTTGAAAGTTAAATTTTGACTTAAGGGGTTAGTTTTGGGGTGTGAAATCGGAAGTGAAAAAAAATTTTTTTTACTGGGTCATCGAGTGTAGTGTCAAATGAAAGCTTGTGAAAACCCGAGTAAAAATATACACATAATGTAATACTTGCGCACACTTTTCTTTGTATTATTTTTAAAAAATAGCGAAAAATCGCTGTCTCCCCACCTTATCTCGAAAAGTACTGATCAAAAAATTTTGAAAAAATTCTGGAATATTCTCCACGGGGTGTAGATTGAACGAAAATTATCACGAGTGCATTACCTTTAATAATTTATCTGGTATAAAAAAAAAAAAAAAAATTCAAGGTCATCAGTTTTCAGTAAAGATTGGAAGCAAGCTTTGTTGAAAACTCATTTGGGGTTTGTTTTGTGAAGTCACTGATCATTTTATACCACCGTAACAAAATTT
Source organism: Pachyrhynchus sulphureomaculatus (assembly GCA_019049505.1). Lineage (NCBI taxonomy): Eukaryota > Metazoa > Arthropoda > Insecta > Coleoptera > Curculionidae > Pachyrhynchus > Pachyrhynchus sulphureomaculatus. Next base: position 143,671,071 of record CM032446.1, read on the forward strand.
TTTATTTTAAAAGCAATCAACGTACGGAACACTAATTGTGCAAGTTCAACTTGCACTTGACCGGTTATTTTAAATTAATATTTCTACTACGATCCTTAAATGTAATAGATTTTATTTTTAGATTGTCCTAAATGCGGGTATTTTTTTTGAGTGTGCGACGAAAAAATGAAAGTAAAATACATTTCATTTTTGATAACGTACTGATTAGTATGATAGTAAAATAGAAAAAAAAAGTGTAAGTTGGACTTTCGTTCCGTACCGTGATTGGTTTTAAAATAAAATAAACTCGTTACCTAGGCTAAGTTCCTAAGGTCCTGACATCTTAAGATCAAGTACGTAGTTTCACGTTTTTTTCTTAGTCGATAATGTATTAAAGTTATAGCATCTTAACTACCTAACAGTCAATAAATCAATAGAGCTCAATCTAGAATTTGGTAAAAAAAGTGGAAAACAAATATTTTAATTCGTTCGTCTCCAAATGCTTAAAGCAGTAGTTTTTGTCCTGGTTCTATTCACCTTCACCATTTTGTCGGACAAGTATTTTTTTATACCAGATAAATGAAATGATGATAATTTTCGCTCAATCTACACTTCAGAATCTTTTCAATATTTTTTTATCAGTACTTTTCGAGATAAAGGGGGGGACATCGATTTTTGGCAATTTATACAATTTCTGGAAAATACAAGATTTCATTTGACACCCCACCCGATGACCTGGTAATTTTTTTCACTTCCGACTTCACTCCCCATATACCAGATAAATTGTCAAACGTAATGCACTCATTATAATTTTCGCTCAATCTACACTTTATGAAGAATATTCTAGAATGTCTTCAAAATTTGTTTAGCGTTACTTTCCGAGGTAGGGTGGTGTGACGGGAATTCTTAGCCATTTTTTTAAAAATAATACAAAGAAAAGTGTATATAAGTGTTACATATACTATATATCAGATAAATTATCAAACGTGATACACTCGTAATAATTTTCGCTCAATCTTTACATTATGAAGAATATTCTAGACGTTTTTCAAAATTTTTTTTTGATCAGTACTTTTCGAGATATGGGAGGGGACAGGGGGTTTTAGCCATTTTTTTAAAATAATACAGAGAAAAGTGTACGCAAGTATTACATCATATATATTTTTGAACTCGTGATTTTACAGACTTTCATTTGACATCCCACTCGATCACATTAGAACTATTTTTTTTCACTTCCTTATACAAGCTAATCCCTTAAGTAAAAATTTGATTTTCAAAACTACACTGCGGTGATTGGGCTACGAATTCCTATACTTGTGCCAAATTTCAACTTTATATATCAAATAGTTTCAGCGAAAATCAGTTGTAACAGACGGACACCGAAGTGATCCCAAAAGTGTTCCGTACGGAACGCAAAAAAACAATTAGAATATCGGACCTATCTTGCATCCACTAGAAAGTCTAACGTCACACTGAACACTTTAAACCATGACAGAATGATAGTTGGGGGTTTGTGTAAAAAGGGCACTTTAGAGACTAAAAACATAAAAACATGTTTTAATGCGATTAGTAATTAGAAATAAGTTGAAAATGAAATAAAATATTTCATTTTGGAAACCACATAATCTCGAAAACCATAATTGACCCTTTTTAGTAGTAGTATATTGTAATTAGAATTAGAATAAATACAGTACACATTGGAACGATCATAATTCTATAACTTAAAAACTTTTTGTTGTCAAAAGGTAGGCAGGTGGCTAAATTTATTTTTCTATTATCAAATTGCTACTAAGTTATATAAAAGAAAAATGAGTCTTGAAAAAATAAAAATTTGAAATTTTTGATATGTGCATAATAAAGTACTTCAGAATCACAACAAAAAGTGTACACATGGGTACATACCTAGCCATTAAGATAAATTCGAAGTGTCAAATTATTCAAGTGTTTACTCAAGAAAACCGATTCGTAGTGTAAACTCACTCCAATAGATTTTTTTCCAACTTTAAAGTACTCTTTTGTACAAAAATATATTTTTCTGAAATTCTCGTAAAAGTTTCTTTCAATTGATATGTTAAAATTTTTTGTTGTTAGTATAATATAACTATATAGTCAATGCCATTCGCGGAATTGCAGCGAATCTTTGGAGTCCTCTTTAAATAAAATTTATTCAGTAGTTTAGACTCTACGAGAGAATAAGGAGACATACAGACAGACATAAAAATATCCTTGCGTAAGCAATCAAATAGAAATCTTATTTAAGTGACTTTCTATGTAGATACTGCTCAATTATAATTAGGTATATATCGATATGTATGTTATATCTTCTCTTAAATACATATATTATACAACAAATTTCATTACACTATGCACCGTTGACTATTATCATAGAAAAGGAATTTGAGTCAGATTATAGAATATTAGAGTAGCTTTCGGGCAGTGGCGAAGCCAGGTCACAAAGGGCATGAGCTTCAAGGGAAAAAAGAACACTAAAGGTGGTGCTGCTTATAGAGGGGGGCGCTCAACGATAACCGGTGAGTGAAGCGTGTTGTTGAAAAAACCCTTCTACATTAGAACTTTAAAAGGTTAGACCCATCCCAATACAAAAAACTAAAAAACAATAACCGTCGGTTAAATAGTTTTTTACAAGAGATCTTTCCTACAACGGAAATTTGACAACTTACACCCAATTTAAAAACCGATGACCCAAGGGGTGAAGAAATTTCATAAAAAAGAATTCCCAACAACAAAAGGCCCTATTTCTAAGGGATGGGGATCACATACCCCCTGGCGCCCCTTGGCTACGCCATAACTTTCGGGGTAGTCTTCAAAAAACAAAATTTTCGCGTCGTACTTAACGAAAATTTCTCTAAATCACTATCCTTGTAAAATTTTAGGTGAGATTACAAAAATGTAATAGTACTGACGGAAAGGACCACTATTCTAAAATCCTAGAGAAGTATTGGTACTTTTATTATTATAAAGGTAGTGTGTTCTTTAAAAACGCTATGGCAACTAAGATATAAACTTTTGGTCATTTTCAGGTATTTATTATTTATTAAATTAATATATATGTACATACATATATATATATATATATATATATATATATATATATATATATATATATATATATATATATATATATATATATGTATGTAGTAAAAATGATATCGGTACTGGACTTCTAACAAGTTGTCAAATTTTTTTAAATAAATCGAAACCGTAATACACAGTTGTTGGTCAACTTTAATAAAAGTGATAGTATTTTTCTACATTTACATAAAAATTATTTAATTATGTGACTATTCCTCCAAATTTGCATTAATTGTATTTTAATCAAATAAAAACACGTTATGAAAATTATGTAGAAAATAACACATAAACTAAAAACAAGATTTCTAGGACTTTGTTTAACCTTACATTTTAATACTGTCAGTCTTAGTCTACACAATAACCTTCCATAATGAAGAGTTTTATAAAATATTCTAAATATTGTGATTTTCCTATTCAAAATCTCCCCTATGGAGTGTTTTCCACGGCTAATAATGTAAGTCTAATTATTTCTTTTTTATACTTAACAAAATTTATAATCTTTACTGATTTATGGTATAATATTACGTAGCACAACAATTAGAAGGAACAAAAATAATGATTTTGAAAATGAAAATATTTATGTCTGGCGCATTCGCCATAATTGTATAATTAACAAAAAAGTTTTTTTTGGGTTTATAAATAACAAAAAAAGTTTTGCTTTATATTGCTATAATATTTGTATGGATTCTATACAAACTTCTACAAGGTAACTTTAGGATTATATGCAGTATTACAGATGAATTGAAACACCAAATACTTCAAATCTTATGTTGCACAAATTTTAGACGGGTTGACTCTACTAACCGAGTCAAGATGTTAGGCTATCTAAACCAAATACGTTCCGCTAAATCTGATTTATCAGTTTCAACCTATCCTAGCAGTACTTAGTGTTCCGTTACTCTGATATATACTTGTTTAATTTAGTTCACCACACGTACGAGGAATTTGAAAGTTTTTGGGTCTCTGAACTAGTTAGTTTTGTCTTCGTGAGGCTATTTCTTAGCGTATTAGGGGATAAAATTCCTCCTCTCAATGGTATTCTGAAAACCAGTTTTCTGAAAATCTGCTCGATGAGTGTACGATTTATATTGGTGAAACAAAGACACCACTTTCAACGCCAATAAAGAAACGCCTAAAATATATTAGTATTGGTGAAGTTTATAAAACAGATTTAACGGAATATGTTTAGTCTAGATACCATAACACTGGGTAACTAATGCTTCGTAGCTGTGCCAATGTTTCTAGTCTCCGTTGTGGGAAGTATGATGAAACTCCCAGGATTAAAAAATTCCAGAGGTAAAATAAGCCTCCTTGTAGATCTCCGGGTGGTTGCTTGTTCGTAGGCGTCCAGATGCGTGTAACGAAATTTTAAAGTAGGTTTTTGTAATATACGGGGCAGTGGCGGCTCGTGATGGTATTTGGTGGAGGATTATATACCTCACAAGGCTATGTTGTATGTAGCATTATGAGCCAATAAGAGCGTGAAAACACGATTTCCAGGTACCTATTCAATTTTAAATTTTATGTATCTATTCATACCTAGAAGACATTTTAAAATTTTCTAAGGTCCATAGTCACAAATGAAAATACCTTACCTAATATTAATTGAAAATGCTAAATGTCAATAGGTTAAACATAATATTAAATATAAAATCACTTACCAATACAGAAGGTCCAACTATAACAAGCAAATGGGCGCGATGTATTGACACATATGTATAAACACGAACACAGGGCAACAAAAAAATATTTTTGTTTTGGTGCCTGGGATTTTAGAGCTGATTTTAACTATATTTGGGACGCTAAATCTATACATGCAATCCGTTTTTCTCTATCAGCTCTACTTTTTTAGATACAACAACTTGTCTACCAATGTGGTTTTTATTCAGTATATTCATTTATGAGAGTCCTAAAATTATTATATATTCATTAATGTAGGTACAATGGTTTTATTGTCAGTCTGTAATTGAGTAAATTCCAGGTAAATCTATAGATAGTGGAACCATTGCCTATCAGGTACCTGAACTGACCCTTTTAATCACCTAACTCGGGTAAGTCTCGTCAGTTTGTGCGTTCTTACTAATGAGAGTAGATCGAATTCGGCGTGTTATTTTATGTTAAGAAAAGAGTGTTTTTGTGTTATTGAACAGAATTAAAATGAGTTCAGGTTCCAGTTCAAGAAGAAGTTGTGTAAATCAACCTGATGTGTTTTGCTATATATGCGGAGAATACATGTTTCAACAAAACAGACAAACTATTACTGACTTTGTAAAGCGAGCGTATCTTGGATACTTTGGAGTTAAGCTTGGTGATCAGGACAAAACGTGGGCCCCGCATCTCGTATGTAAAACTTGTACAGAGCATTTACGGCAGTGGACTACCGGGAAAAGAAAATGTCTAAAATTCGGCGTACCAATGGTTTGGAGAGAACCACTTCAATGATTGTTATTTCTGTTTAGTAAATACTAATGGAATCAATCGAAATAACCGCAGTAAGTGGACTTATCCCAATTTAGACTCGGCAATACGCCCTATCCCGCACTCAGATGAAATACCGATTCCAACATTTCATCAGCTACCACATATCTCTGATGACGAATATTTTCCCTCTGATCGCTCTTCTGATGCTAATAAAAGTTCTGATGCTAATGAAACTAACAGTGACTATGAGGGGACGTCATCAGTTCCTCAACGCTTCAATCAAAATGAATTAAATGATCTCACCAGGGATCTCAATTTATCGAAAAAAGCTTCTGAAGTACTGGCTTCTAGGTTGAACGACAAAAATTTACTGGAACAAGGAACCAAAATTACCTTTTACCGTACAAGAGAAAAAGATCTGCTACCATTCTTTTCAAGAAGACAATCTTGTATTTTGTCACGAAATTAGGGGACTCATGAAAGAAATGGGACTTTCTGAATATATTCCAGATGATTCGCGCCTATTTATTGACAGTTCAAAGCGAAGTTTAAAATGTGTCCTTCTACATAATGGGAATAAATATGGTTCAATACCACTAGCTCACTCAACGAAACTGAAAGAAGAATATAATACCATAGCTTTGGTCTTGCAGAAGATAAAGTATTACGAACATCAATGGATGATTTGTGTAGACTTAAAAATGGTAAACTTTCTTCTTGGGCAGCAAAGTGGTTACACGAAATATCCGTGTTTCTTGTGCCTCTGGGATAGTAGGGACAAAACACACCACTGGGTTAGAAAAGATTGGCCTCAGAGAGAAAACATGGACGTTGGGGAAAAGAATGTCATTAACGACGCTTTGGTTGAAAGAGAAAAAATCATACTTCCTCCGTTACATATAAAGTTGGACTTAATGAAGCAATTTGTAAAGGCTCTTGATAAGAATGGGTCTTGTTTTGCATATATAGGGGTAAAAATGCATCAGTTGAGCACAGAAAAGCTCAAAGCAGGGATATTTGACGGCCCACAAATAAGACAATTAATTAAGGATCCTGCCCTCATAAATTCAATGAATCAAGTTGAACGAGAAGCTTGGACATCATTTGTTGCAGTTGTAGAAAATTTTCTAGGCAAACATAAAGCTCAAAACTATGTTGAAATGGTTAACAAGATGCTTAATAGTTTCAAATCCTTAGGGTGCAATATGAGTATTAAAATACACTATTTACACAGCCACTTAGACCGTTTTCCAGAAAATTTAGGAGACATGAGTGAGGAACAAGGTGAAAGATTTCACCAAGATATTAAAGTTATGGAGGACCGCTACCAAGGAAGATGGGACATGCACATGATGGCAGATTACTGCTGGAGTTTAAAAAGGGACTGTTTAAAAAAACATTCAAGAATGTCGCGGAAAAGAAGCTTTCCAAGTGTTGAGTGACTATTTCATTTCTTCAATGTTTTTTTTTTGTTTGTAAGTACGACATAATATTGTATTTTGTATAACTAAAATAAAAATTTCGTATCTACTTTTGTTTACTACACTTACGGATTTGAGTTACAATAATGTAACTTATATTTCTCTAAAATTGTATATCTTAAAAATTTGAGCTCCTAGGTACAAATGAATACGTTATTTGAATTCAGGACATCAAATTGATATAGAATCAGCTCAAAAAACCTCGACACCAAAACAGCTGTTCCCCTGTGTAATATACAACACTTGACGAAAGAAAATGCAGTCCATATTAGAAATATAGCAGAAGTCATTGTTTTGTTTAAAACTTCTAACTATAACCTGAGCATTCTAAACACAATATTTAAACGAAAAGTCCAAACAGCGATTTTTTAAATTTGCAAATTTGTCAGTCACTAATTGATTAAAATCACTAATACCTTCTTTCATTTTCTTTTCTATTGACAACATTCCCAAAGCTGAAAGTCTTTCTTCATTCATGGTACTTCTCAAAAACGACTTAATTCTTTTTAAAGTGGAGAAATTTCTTTCAGCTTCAGCAGTTGTCATCGGAATGGTAATAATTAGCTGCAGTAAAGTGTACGTTGCGGAAAATACATTTTGTAAATTATTTTCGATTATAAATCGCAAACAATGCACCCCTCCTGGCAAATTTCTAAAATCTGGCCGTTTATAAATAAGTTCAAGTTCAGTTTGTAATCTAATTTTGTCCGAACATGGATATGCCTGAACTATATCATTTAAATAGTGCGATGGGAATTTATTTTCAAACTCCGAGAACTTAGAGGACATAAACAGAAGCGAACCACTTAGATAACTATTAAATGAAAACCTTTCGTTAATTTGAATTAATATATAATCACATACTTCTTTTGCTGCAACTACTTTCGTTACATAAGAATCTTACGTCTTTTATTCTGAAAATGAACTATATCTTCAATTAAAGTAGGAATTTCTTCAGTATTTTGTCTTTCAGTCGCTATACATTTTTCAAATATACTAATTGCTGTGGCTACCTGTGCAGGATCAGAAATCGATTTTTGCAAACTATTATATAGGATATCGGCGTGTGACATAATGTTATGAAAAAATGTTAGCCAGAATACAAATTGTGCATCGTATTCTACGGATTACAGAGGCTTGATTAATTGTTGTAGATTGTTTCGAAGTATTTTCTACCTTCTCCATACATTCGATAAGTGCTTCTCTGTTCTCAAAAATAATATTTATAGCTCTACTTTTAAAAAGCCACCGTGTCGTAGAAGTTCTTAGAATATGGCAGGATACAATTTCATTTAATATTTCAACCCGCCGAGGAGAATTTGAAAAAAAAAATCGTAATATCTGTTATATTAGAAAAGAAAATACGTACTTCTGCATTCTGGCTAGTTGCATGAGCTAAAATTAAATTTAATTGATGAGCATAACAGTGAACATAGTAGCCGTATTTATAATCATCTTGAATAATTCTGTTTACTCCACCACGTTGGCCACTCATAACATTTGCTCCATCATAGTTTTGTAAAATTAATTTATTTGGTGTATCTGTAACTTTGAGCAAAACGTTTTTAATACAATTTGCTAAGCTAATTGCATTATGATCTTGTGGATTCAAAAAAGCTCAAAATTGTTCATTTCGGGTACCGTCTTTTAAAATGTATCTGAAAACTACTACCATCTGAAACTTACAAGAAATATCTGTGGTCTCATCTGCCATATCAGAGATGAATTGGGCGTTTGCTATTTCACTCTTTATATATTCGTGGCAAACTTATAGCATGCAATCTAATAATTCGTTCTGAATTATTTTTGAAGTACCTTTGAAGACCGTAGATTTTTCAAAATGCTCTTTTAAAGCCAGATCCAACTCTGCACTAAAATTGATTAGACCTTTGAAAATGCTCGGATTTTGCGAACCATCCCTTTCATCGTGTCCTCGCAAAGCTAATTCGAAAAATCCACATAACTTTATACAATTTATAATTTTCGACAAAACGTATCTCTTTTTCAATACATTGATATTATGTTTTTTCAATACCTCTTCTGTAGGCACTATCCAGTTGTTGTTTTATATCAACTTTTCCAAAAAGTCTTAGTTCTAACAGCGAATTTATTTGAACCTGTGAACTTTCATGCTTTTTAATTTTTTTATGATAAGCGTGCCAGATCGACTACCCCACTTTTCACCCAACTCGCTTCAGCAGTTTCAGATGCAAATAGCAAATATGGAAAACAAAACAAGCTGTTTTTAACACTGCATCGGCACAGCCATTTTTTTTGTTTTTCATATAAATCACTTTTAAAACTTCTTTTGAACTCGCGTTTTTGTCCCTTACTTAGTTGAGTAATACCAAGATGAGGAATCGGTTTTCCCGCAGCTTTCACTTTAAGTTTGTCTTCTAAAGGCAACTTCGAAAAATTTTGTTTTAAATAATTCACTGTTTTTTCTTTTAACGCCTAAAAATTTACTACACTCCGGCTGTGCATCCATTTTTTTCGTTCATTACATCAATTATAATCAGTTTGTGTCTGTATGTAATTGCATTCACGACTTAATACTAACAATACACCCTTTGTTGCAAATATTGGGCGCCAAAACCAAATTTAACTCTGACTGGAACCGCTTAGATTAGATATAAAATATAAACGGATCAACACGACGCTTCTATCTCAATCCAAATCCGCAAGATCACCAAGTAAGTGTGAACCATGGAGAGAGAAAAACGACGAATTTACGTCTTGTATAAAACGAGACAGCGCCGTATACCTCCTTGCTTTACATCCAGTTCTTGTAGTTTGTGTGCTTAGGGAGCTTCAGTGACAACTCGAGGTTTAACGGTACGTAAAGTATTAGAGTTGTTATAAATTATTCTTGTCCATTTGTAGGGAGGGTTCACTTCTTTAAAAGACGTTTGTATGACTAAGGTATAGTACAAAATAATTTGCATTTTGCCTTGTTATTGACAGGGAGTTCACGTGTTCATGTACTCCTATAGAGGAGTCGCCACTGATACGGGGTATAAACTAAAACATAAAATCAATACAACAGCTGCAATCAAATAAACCTTATATAGTCGTTCTCTGTGCGAAACGAGGACGCTTCTATTCCGGTTTAGGCGTAACTTTGAAATCGGGCTTTTTGCTAGAACCGATTTCTCTTGCCATCGATAAGTGGTTCGGAAGTCCCAAAACTTTGATGTTATAAAACAACTCAACAAACCACAAGAATAATCTGTTACCTCTGTCGACCAGCAAGTGATACTAACTTTAGAACACTTTTCGCTTTTCTTGCAGACACCATTGATCTTTTACAGATTAATTATCAAAGTGCCGAAATTATCATCCTAGGCGACTTTAGTGTGCACAACATCAACTGGCGTAAGTATTCAAATAACACCGACCAACATTTTTTTCAGTTTTGACTTTACTTAGCATATCGATGAAGCAACCCTAATCCCTGGCCCCGACGGGGACTTCGCCAGTCTTCTTGACCTTTTGGTAACAACTAATCCTGGGATCTACACTGCCACCTTAATTTCGACCATAAACTAGTTTCGACCAATTCATGACAGAGAAGCACCGCGACAGATTTTGCACTACAAATCTATGGGAAAAGCTCATGGAATAGGTCGAGTTTTCCATTGGTTGGACATGCTGGATGTCATTTTAGATGGTATATAAGCTTACATCCCTTTTTCAAAAAAATGCTCTTCCACGTTGGTTACTGACAATGGCTACAAACCCTAACGTCCTAGATGGTAACATCTTTGTTAGTGCCTGGGATTCATGCAAAGAAATAACTAGGCACATAATCAAAGAATTAAAAACAAATTTCTTGCCTGTCCCAACAATTCCCGATTTTTTTGGTCGGTAGTTCAGGTAATTACAAATAATCCTATTAATTCCTGTTAAGAAAGCCAACTTATTAGCTGAACTCTTTACTTCACACTGTTTTTTTCAGGGGAAAACACCACTCACTATCTCCAATGTACGACACAAAGATGCCCGATATTATCTTCAGACACCGCAGCGTGTCATAAACCGTTTCTTAATGAAGCCAAAAAAGTTTCTGGCGCTGATGAAATATCTGTCATAGTACTTAAAAAATGTGCGGGCGAACTAACATCAGTTTTTGATAGACTAAGAGAAAAAATCTCTCTAAACAATTATTGATCAGGCACATTGCTTTCAGTAATACTAAAAGTTATGGAAACGACATCAATCAGCATCTTTTATAATATCTGGAAAAATTTAATATTATTAGCGCCGACCATTATAGCTTTCGTCGGTAAAGGCCAACAGGAGATCTTCTAACTTATATCAGACATATTTGCAATAACGCAATTAAATATTTCGGAAAATCTCGCGCCGCTGCCTTCGACAGTGTTTGGCATGCCAGATTGTTGGCTAAGCTATGTTCTTATGGTATTTCTGAAACGTTTTGTTTATGGCTCCAGTGCTGTCTCAGAGATTAGTACCTCTACTATCAACGTCAATGTTCCCCAAGACTCCATATGGTTTTCTACTCTTTTACAAAGGACCAAAGATCCATCTTGTACATTTTCTGCTCCTGTTTATTAATGTAACTTTGCTGTGTCTTTTTAGTGTTCCGTACGGAACATTTATAAAATGACTTCGGAGTCTGTCTGTCTGTCTGTCACACCCGATTTTCTCCGAAAGTTGAAATTTGGTAATAATATAGGAATTGATGGCCTCATCAGAGCTGTGTGTTTTAAAAGTTAAATTTTGATTTTAGGGGTTAGTTTTAGGGGGTGAAATCGGAAGTGAAAAAAAAAAATTCTAGTTCATCGAGTGTGGTGTCAAATGAAAGCTTGTGAAAACACGAGTAAAAATATATATATATATATATATATATATATATATATATATATATATATATATATATATATATTGTAATGTTTTTTTTACTTGCCCGATTTTTGAGGCGTTATTTTGTACCGTGTATATTAACTGGTCGCTTTTTGCGGCGTCATTTTGTACCCTGTGAAAATTGGTTTGCCCCAAGCTGGGGCGTAGTTTTCTTGCAACCTCTTTTTAATTTCTGAGAATGAATTGAGTGAATAATGATTTTAAAAGAACTAAAGAAATTAAACAAACACTAGCTCAGTTTTCCTTGGTAGAGAGATATGGGTAAGAGATAATTTTTGTACGTCTTTTTGGAACTATTTTCTATTTTTAAAAAACCTCAGCTGCACGAATTTTGGGCACCATTCATTTTAAAATAGAAAGGATCTAACTTCAGCTAAAAAAATGAAAAAATACTGAAAGGGTGTACAGTTGTTATATAAAAAAAACAGTTTGGTACAGCCGTCCTTATCCTGAAAAGAAAGATAGGTATTCAGTGAGACACTAGCTTTAATCAACAAAAAGAAAATTTATTCATGTTTTTAAAAATAAAAAGTTCTAACCTTTGCAGTTTTACAGGATTACCAAAAAATTTTAGCCTAACAGGTAGTTATCACATTTAAATTCTAAACTCTGACTACTCCCGAAGACGAAAAATAGTGCTTTTCACTTCACTTTTTAGTCAGTTCAAATTGCTGTTAGGGCACTACTCAGGGATAAGTCTATGGAAGGATGTTTTGGTAACTTACTGTTTTTATTTCGGCTTCGATGGAACTCAACCGATTTCACACTTTTCTAGTAAACACTTAGAGAGCCCACTACGGCTTTTCGTTAAAAAACTTGTGCATTATTTAGCTCTCATGATTGTTGTTATGAGCCTTTACTGCAGCTCTGTCGAAGGAAGCCTACTTGGCGGCTCCGATGAAAATTACTCTGGCTGCGGCTTGATGGTCCTCTCTCCTCGATCCCTGTCCTACCGGACCCTTAAATAAGCCGTGGGCCTTCTCTCGGTCATATCGCGACGCCGGAACCAAAAATCCGGATACACATTTTCAACCAATCCCGGCGTGCCGATAGATTCGGTCAGAAACCCGCACAGCACACTAATATACCGAACGGCTTGGAATCTCTTATTAATATACCGTTCGATACAAAAATGAAAATAAGTACAATTTGAAGTGAAAAATCAGTAACATTACATGGTCTTAAAATCTAGGAAAAAATGAATGTTACATTTACCCCCTTCCAAAAAGAAATAGACTACACTAGTCTATTAAACTTAGGCTACTTATGAAAAGGTACAAAGTGGTACACTATCACTTAATACTAAGGTCAGAACTTAAAACAAAAGTACAAACTTCGGACCTTACTACTAGACTTAATTCAATTAAGCACTAATATTAAGTACAATGAGAACCAAATAAAATCTTTGCATGATCACAAGAATCTTATAACTAGACTTAACTTAATTAAGCACTAAGGTTAAGTACATCAAAAAGCAAATAAAAATCCTTGCATGAACATAAGAAATACCTTTCCAAAATAACAATCGCGGTCTTCTTATATAAAAGAATAAGCTCTGTTATTGTTACCAAAACAAAAAAAATATAACTTTGTCTAGACTCTTGTCTAAATCAAAAAAAGTGAACTGAAATAAAATATGAACACCCCCCTTAAAATATTTTAAGGATTGTCTGAAAATTTTCTATTTCAGCAAAAGAAATTTATAAAAATTCTTAAATAAAGAAAAAAAATAAAAAAATGATTCTAGTGCAAACACTTACACTAAAAAGAAAAAGTCTTGTCAGACCATTTAGCACAAAGCCAAAAAAAATATCTGGATAAATATCCAGGCAAACGCTCGGGAAAAAATCGCCATCAATGCTCTAGCTCACCGCTAAGAGAACATTCCAAATCTAGTATCACTACTAGTCGCAGCAGAAAATAATCGCACTCTATCGCGCAATGTCGACGTCCTAAGACATCCAGACATGCTAAAATCGCCAGGGAAAACGCTACATCGCGCAATGTCGACGTCCTGAGACATCCAGACATGCTAAAATCGCCAGGGAAAACCTCGGCTCCTCGCCAAGAAAACACTCTGGTATATTGCCAGAAAAAACCTCGGCTCCTCGCCAAGAAAACACTCTGGTATATCGCCAGAAAAAAGCCTCGGCTCCTCGCCAAGAAAACATTCTGTAAATAGTCCTCGACTACACAAAGTCTGCGTTCTAAAAGAACAATCTCGCCATTAACATAGTGAGCAGCTATAAAAGCTAACAATATCACTATAGGCACAGTGAATAGCTACAAAAGCTAAAATTCACTCTAAACACAGTGAATAGCTATAAAAGCTAAAATTCACTAAACTGAATGATCCTGCTTCAAAAAGCAATGTTCACTAAGAACAGAATGATTAGTCTGCGCACAACTAACATTCAAGGAAACATTCCCAATATAACTGTATGAGACAGCAAGTCTCGAAATAGGACCTCCCTAAAGTCATAATCCTATATATAGGAGTCCATAAACAAAACGACTCAAAATCACGCATTTTGAGCACATGCCCTCAGGCAACCAACATACACCGAAATATATACAGAAATATATACAGAAATATATACAGAAATATATACAGGAGTTCAAATCCCAAACTCTTGGTTATGATAACTCCATACTGAGCTTGGTGAAAGCTCTTAGCAAAAGCTAACCAAATTTTCGGCACATCGCACCAAAGTGACAAATCTGCCTAGAAACATGAGCCAGAAAAAACGCCCTTCGTCATTCTTCAGGGTGGCTATACAGAGATATAAAACTTAACCAGCATTGCGCCTCTTCAAGTCGCATGAAGAACCCTCGTGTACTGGTCTCGCCCTGGAACAACAACGAAAAACATTCAATCCATCCCACATAACAGGAGACAAACACCTCACCACGATATACTGAAAGGTGGAGACAATAAAATACGGAAATGGTGACCCTGGTGTCCACCAACAAAAGGGAGTAGATTATAGCATCCACTAAACTAAAACGGTGTCTACCACACCACCATAAGTCAAAAAAAATTTAATCAATAGGGTGTTCCGAAACACACTACTGCCAACAGCCTGTCACCACTAATAGGCTAATTGGAGCTGAGGTCGACTACAGTAGTTAGGCTCTCCTTTGGTTCAAATAGAAATAACCATTGGGTAACAAAACCCCTAAAGGTCCCAAAGGTCAAACGTTCACCCCCCATAGACTACCCTTCCAATCAGTCTGTTCCTCAGGAAGACTAACTCCCTGCCAAACGTCGTAACGGCATCTGTTAGCACCCGGTGCATCACAGCCTGTAAAAACAGATAACTCAGGGGATACAACCTAAAAGGTTTACAAGGTTGACTTAACCAAGCTTCTAACGGAAATTTCCAAAAAACGAAAATGAGCTTAAAAAGCAACATGAAGCAAAAATTTCTCAATATTTCGGCGGCAATGCTACCAAACTTTTGAAGACGACAAGAGCTTTTCCAGCTTAATCAGAAACAAGAAGAAAACATCGTTGACAGCTAAAATATTCGATCATGGTGTTAATCGTCTTCCTAGACAATAGCCTCTAGAAGAAACTGCTACAGGTATCAGGCATAACCGTTTTCTGTCAGCCCAAACTTCTAGATTACCTTGTGAAAATCTAAAAATTCGGTTAGGAATCTTCCTTCACTGCGCTTAGCCTCTCTTGACAAGGTTCTCATCTCGGTATCAGATTTTGATCATTTCTTTGTGAAACGACTGTCTTACTCTGCTCTCATCTCTTGTAAATGATCAGCCTTTAGTTCTCCTGCAGGACTTCAATTTCCTATCAATCTGATAGTGAACCGAAAAAAACTCAACATACGCCTATGAGTCCATGCAAAAAAATTTTAAAAAAATTAGTGACTCAAAGGTAACGTTTAAACGGCTCTGAAAAAAAAATAGAAAATACCCTCAGTTTGTCAATTCAGAAGAAGATCTAAATCAAAATAATCCAAGTCTTAGACTTACTGGATAAACCAAAATCAATTTACTCTTAATTGCACCCAACATATACCACTAAGGTAATAAAAATACACCCACTCGGGTAACAAACTTTGAAATTGCTCATAAAAATTTTGACTCTCCATCACACTACACGAGCTACATCTTGCGCTTGTCCTAACTCAAGATCACCTTGGATTGCCTCTAATCAAAATTTCGCTTCCAAGTGTCAAGAACTGGATATTATATGGGGTCATTAGCAAATCAAATCCCGCGACCACCGACATACCAGTCTTATGATATATCCTGAGTGTGACTCTTTCGCAAGCTCGCAACAGCTGAGTCGATGCTAAACATCAACTACAATCAACCTAAGTTTGGATATGATCAGTACCCAAAACCTTAGCAATAAACAATAAAAGTAAGCTATTCTCTGCTCAACTTTTATAACAGTCAAAAAAAACGAGGTCGTCACCTCTACAGAGCAACATCAAAAAAAGTAAAGCAATTAAGATAATGTAAATATAAATTATTCTTCTTCTGACAAACTTTCATTAGGGTTAGGTCCCGTGAATGGTTTTAAGTCTTTAATATGCCATCGTCCTATTTTAGTCCCATCTAAATTAACTAAACCATAAACTAAATCTGAAATCTTTTCTCTTATCACGCAATGCACATACTTAGGTACCAACTTAGATGTGAATTTATCAGCTGCACTGGAAAGAATTTTATTTTTTCGCCAAACGTGATCTCCTATATTAAAGGCAAAATCCCTTTTTCTAAGGTTGTAAGACTTACTGTTCCTTTCATAAGCCTTATGTATCCTACTACGCACGTCGGTGAAAATATCTTTTAAACCCTTTAAATTTTCGGCGTACGCACCCCTGTTACCCGGAATTATTTCGCTGTCAACATTGACATCCAAATCCAAATTTTTATAATACGATCCAGATAGAGGTATATGTCTGCCGTAAACTAAGAAAGACGGTGTGAACCCTGTTACTTCGTGTCTTGCGGTATTTATAGCTTGTTGAATTTTGGAAATATCTCTATCCCAAGTGTCATGTGAATCAACGTAACTTCTTAAAGCGGTCCCGACTGTTCGGTTATTACGTTCAACAAAATTACATTGTGGAGAGTACACGGGATTAAAACGGATATTAAAACTATAAGTTTCACTTAGGCTCTTAAAACTCTTAGAGGTAAACTGAGTACCGTTATCGCATATTAAGAGCGATGGAACACCGTGGATTAGAAAGACATTATTTTCCAAAATTCTCTCTATATGTCCAGCTTTAGAGCTTTTCAAAGGAAATAGCATGGTATACTTTGTAAACCAGCAAGAAACCACGAGGAGCCATTTATTTCCCTTTTTTGAACGTGGAAATGGGCCTACTAGATCAGCTGCTATGACTTGAAAAGGGTAATTAACCGTTTTCTCTTTTCCCATCAGCCCCATAGGTAGTGTATTTGGAGATTTCTGCGCTCCACATACTTCACAAGTCCTCACAAACTTTAAGATATCAAAACGCATTTTTGGCCAATAATACTGTTCCTGAACCCTGTGAAGAGTTTTATAAAAACCAAAATGACCAGAAGTAGGAGGAGTATGACACATGTCTATAATTTCCTCTCTCTGCGGTTTAGGAACTAGTATTTTCCACTCGGGTACATTAACTTTTAAAGGCAACTGGTTCGGGATAAACTTGTACACGAAATCATTTTCCACTTTCCACTGCGGAAAATTTTGAGGAAATTCTTTAATTTGCTGCCGTAAATTATCGTACCATGGATTAATGCGATCTATATCAACTGTATCAATTCTTACGCCAATTTGTGCATTAAGACTGTTTTCGTCCACTGCATGATCTGGGATTCTTGACAAAGCGTCTGGAATAACATTGTGGACTCCTTTTCTATGAATTAAATTGAACGCATGTTGTCTCAACCTAATCGCCCAACGCGCTAGTTTGCCACTAGGGTTTTTAATAGAATTAAGCCACAATAAACTATAATGATCTGTTATGACCGTGAAAGGAACACCTTCTATGTAAGGTCGAAACTTTTCGATGTTAAAGAGTACTGCTAAACATTCTTTTTCAACAACCGAATGGTTACGTTCAGCCTTTGATAAAGTTCTACTGGCATACGCTATCACTCTTTCCTCACCATTGATTTTCTGTGTTAGGACGCCCCCTAAACCGGTATTAGAAGCATCACTAGAAATATAAAACTGTTGGGAAAAAATCTGGTTGGGATAAAATGGGAGCTGAAACCAATAGCTCTTTAATCTTTATAAAAGATTCTTCGGCTGCCTTTGTCCAATCTATCGATTGTCCTTTTTTTCGTCCTTTCAAAAGATCATTAATAGGCGACAACAGGGTAGAAAAATTCTCGATAAAACGTCTATACCATGAACACATTCCTACGAAACGCTTAACTTCCGTAGTATTAGTAGGTCTCGCATAATTAACCATGCTTGCTACTTTATCCGGATCGGTACGCAAGGAATTTGAGCCTACAATATAGCCTAAAAACTTTAGAGAAGTTTTGAAAAAATCACATTTGCTCAAATTTATCGTCAGTCCGGCCTCTTTCAATTTATTTTTTACTTCTTTAAGTAAGCGTATATGCGATTCGAAGTCTTCCGATGTTACTAAAATATCATCTAGATAGGTAAAAATATGCGGCTCATATTTCGGACCAAATATAGCGTCCACTAAACGTTGCTGAGTTTGAGCAGCGTTCTTTAGACCAAACGGCATAGTGACGAACTGAAATAGACCTCGGCCTACTACTGCAAAAGCGGTCTTTTCCTTAGAGGATTTGTCTAAAGGAATTTGCCAGAAAGCCTTTCTAAGATCTATCGAAGATACATACTTAGCATTCCTGAGTGATGTCAAAATTCTGTCGATGTTCGGTAATGGATAGTTATCAAATTTGCTGACCTCGTTGAGCTTTCTTCCGTCAAAGCATAGACGATACTGTCCATCGGCCTTTTTCACCAATAAGATTGGAGAACACCAGGGACTGTTTGATTCTTCAATCACTCCGAGTTTCAACATTTCGTCTAACTCTTTATTTAATACTTTTGACATGTACGGAGACATGGCGAAGGGCCTTGTCTTTACAGGACTGGCATCAGCTGTATCTATAGACATGGTGATTTTATTCGTTCGGCCTAACCTATCTTTACTACTTATTTCATTGAAAGAGCTTATTACGTTTTCTGCCTTTAAGCGTTCCGTCCGCGAGAGATCATCTAGGGTACATAGACGCGAGAAAAGGTTTTCTAATGAACTTTCTGAATAACAATCTTTAAAACTTGTATGAGAATTGACTTCTAGGGACTGTGGATACCACGAATTTTCTTTAAAATTTACTAAAATTCCGAATTTTTGTGCAAAATCACATCCTAAAACCAAAGTATGTGATAGAGAAGGTACTACTAGAGCAGAGATTACTAAACAATGACCATTGCAGACTAGCGGCAACTCAACCGTACCTAAAACTCTTAGACGGCTGCCAACTGCAGTGGTAACACTTCTATTTTTGACATGGCATATTTTTATACTTAAACGACTTAAAATTTCAATACCATTCTGACCTACAACGGAGGCATTTGCACCAGAGTCAAATAAAGCCGAGAAATGGGCACCTAATAGATTTATCTTGATATGCGGTCTGTTATCTGAATATTTATGCACGAATAAAGGAGACATGTGACCATTTGGAGAAGCAGGAGTTTTAACTTGAGAAGGAGAATTTTTATTAGACTTAAAAAAATCAGAAACTTTTTGTAACCATTTAGTCCAATCTGATCTATTGGAATATTTTTGTCCATCCGTGTTTCTAGAACGTTTTGGATTAGGGGCTTTACTGCGAACGTGAGCTTGTGACTTAGCCGAATGATTAGAGGCTTTTTTGTTGGACTTAGTATATCCGCCTCGGTAATATACCGTCCTTACTCGTTTTTTGTACATTTGGGGCATGATGTTAGTCTCACACCAGTTGTTCCACATTTGAAACAAAATACCCTCTTTGGTGCTGTACAATTTTGGTAAGTGTGGTTCGGGCCTGTGCAATTCCAACACGTGAAAATTGCCTTAGGTGAAACCGGCTTGTCGTTCACTTTAGCTGCAGTGTCGCTAATTTTAGAGTCATTATCTTTTCTTTTACCCGTTTTCTGGTTACTCCTAGGGTTCCGATTTACATTCCCAACCTTATTTGTCGAGACTCCACTTCGGCCATTTGGATTATACTCTACTTGATGTATATTAGTTTCGCTTTTTGGTCTGCTCTTTTCCAACAAATAATCGGACTCTTCAAGTTTTCTACATAACCCGGCGAGTTCGGCTACCGAATTAATATCTAGTAGAGCTAACCGATTGACGAAACTAGGCAGAATATTCCTCCGTATAAATTTAACTTTGGTACTTTCCAAAGGCTTGGTGGACAACCTACCAAATAAAGATTCCATGTGGGCAATAAAAATCACAGTGGACTCATTCTTCTTTTGTCGCCTCCTCTTTATTTCCGACCACAATTCTTCATCATCATCACAGTGCAAGAAGTCCTTCTTTAGCCTATCTACCAAGGAATGCCAGTCGTTGACACTTGATTTTATGCTTCTAAACCAAATGAAGGCATCGCCAGTGAAAAATTCAACAGCAGAGCTGAAAAGTTCATCTTCCGATACTTTCCTAGCTTGTGCTATTTCAGTCAGCCTCTCCAAAAAAGGATAGAGTCTCTTTGAGTCTCCATTAAATTTCAATTGCCATTCGCTGACAGGAATATTTCTGGCTGCGCAATTCACGATTGGAGCTGGTACATTTATGACTGGGGTTGTAATAGGCAACTGTGGTAACTCATGACCAGGAGCTATCTTTTCTGCAAGATTTGCTTCCATGAGCACACACGTAGCTATTGTTTCCTGAACATATTTGGAAAACTTCGACGCTTCCTCTTCGTCATCCGGCATGGGAATTCTTTGTACGCGACCCGCAACATGCGATAAACGTGACTTAACCCGGTGTACAAGTGAATCATTTGGATCGCCGTCATAACTATCGATTAAGTTTTGGATAGAGTTTAAACTCTTTTCGATACCAGCCGTTTCTTCTTTAAAAGACAGAGTGTCATCCCCTATTTTTATCGTTTTTTTTCCGGGCTCATTAATTTCTTTACTTAAGATCCTCGTTAGAATCTTTCTTTTATCCGTGACCGGACGTTCTGAGAAAGTACGACGGATTTTCAGTTCATAGTCTAACTCATATTCCAGTAGGTGATTGACTTTAAAATTGAAGGCTTCCATGATAAATGAATAAAATTTAAAGGAACTGTTTAAAAAGTCTTGAAAATATTTCTCCTGTGCTCCCAATAGTCAAAAAAATAAAAAAATATGTAAGGCACTTAAAATATGTAAACTTCTTTACCAAACATTTAAAAAAATCTTCGACAATTTCAAAAAAAAATTTCTAAGTATCGCCTTGTATTTAAATTCTTTTACCAAATATGTTAAGAATTTTCAACAAAAAAATCTCCAGATATCGTTTCGTATCAGCTAAGTATTTTTAATATTCATGCAAAACATCGGTGAGAAGAAAGAACAGTTTTTTGTTCGGTTAACCGCAAAATAAATCTAACACTGCAAAAAATTAAAGTAAACCAGCACATCTGCTAATCTGAACTATAAAGCTAGCTTTTAAGAAAAAAACAGGGATCACTTATCTTAGAGTCAATTAACAAAATTCAAATATCTATACCACCATCAGATAAATTGAAATAAAAAATTCTACAAATTTCCTGCTTTTGTCTTACTGCTATAGTGTAGTTTCGTTTAATAAATATTATGAAATAAAAATATCTGCAAAGTTAGAGCTTTTACTTTGTTCGAAAGCTAGTACACTGAACCCTTTTAAAAAATAAAATTCCAAAAGCCCCGCGTTGACAGCGCTACTTTGTAATGTGTTTTTTACTTGCCCAATTTTTGAGGCGTTATTTTGTACCGTGTATATTAACTGGTCGCTTTTTGCGGCATCATTTTGTACCCTGTGAAAATTGGTTTGCCCCAAGCTGGGGCGTAGTTTTCTTGCAACCTCTTTTTAATTTCTGAGAATGAATTGAGTGAATAATGATTTTAAAAGAACTAAAGAAATTAAACAAACACTAGCTCAGTTTTCCTTGGTAGAGAGATATGGGTAAGAGATAATTTTTGTACGTCTTTTTGGAATTATTTTCTATTTTTAAAAAACCTCAGCTGCACGAATTTTGGGCACCATTCATTTTAAAATAGAAAGGATCTAACTTCAGCTAAAAAAAATGAAAAAATACTGAAAGGGTGTACAGTTGTTATATAAAAAAAACAGTTTGGTACAGCCGTCCTTATCCTGAAAAGAAAGATAGGTATTCAGTGAGACACTAGCTTTAATCAACAAAAAGAAAATTTATTCATGTTTTTAAAAATAAAAAGTTCTAACCTTTGCAGTTTTACAGGATTACCAAAAAATTTTAGCCTAACAGGTAGTTTATGACATTTAAATTCTAAACTCTGACTACTCCCGAAGACGAAAAATAGTGCTTTTCACTTCACTTTTTAGTCAGTTCAAATTGCTGTTAGGGCACTACTCAGGGATAAGTCTATGGAAGGATGTTTTGGTAACTTACTGTTTTTATTTCGGCTTCGATGGAACTCAACCGATTTCACACACACTTTTCTAGTAAACACTTAGAGAGCCCACTACGGCTTTTCGTTAAAAAACTTGTGCATTATTTAGCTCTCATGATTGTTGTTATGAGCCTTTACTGCAGCTCTGTCGAAGGAAGCCTACTTGGCGGCTCCGATGAAAATTACTCTGGCTGCGGCTTGATGGTCCTCTCTCCTCGATCCCTGTCCTACCGGACCCTTAAATAAGCCGTGGGCCTTCTCTCGGTCATATCGCGACGCCGGAACCAAAAATCCGGATACACATTTTCAACCAATCCCGGCGTGCCGATAGATTCGGTCAGAAACCCGCACAGCACACTAATATACCGAACGGCTTGGAATCTCTTATTAATATACCGTTCGATACAAAAATGAAAATAAGTACAATTTGAAGTGAAAAATCAGTAACATTACATGGTCTTAAAATCTAGGAAAAAATGAATGTTACAATATATATATATATATATATATATATATATATATATATATATATATATATATATA
>CM032446.1:143694207-143696707 GCA_019049505.1 Pachyrhynchus sulphureomaculatus
AAATCTCATTTGGCATTATTAACGCTTACTCGTCGCTAGTCAACGGTAAACTGAAACCAAATAAGATTTTGACAAAACATCTGCGATTCATCAGTCAAAAGAGCATTAATTAACGGATGCACACCCGGATACAAGAAATTTGAATGGTATAGATCAAATCTGAGTATTTAACATTTCGGTAAAATCTGTACCGTCTTGGTATTTGGTCGCCCGATTAGGTATGCAAAGAAAAATACTTTGTATAATGAAATAAAAAATATTTTCAAACGGGAAATATTAAATATCTTTGAATATTTGTATTTAACGTGGAAAAAATTTTATTTTTTTTATCTACAGACAATTTCAGGCAACTAGATATAAATGACATGTGTTTGATTTAAAGGCAGCAGAAATGTTTAATAAATCAAGGCCACAATTAGTTAACACTATGCGAGACTTCAACATGCCATACAACCAATTCTTATGAGCTATTCCGGGTACAAAACCTTAATGATGTGCTGGTTAGCTATGTTAGACAAATAATGATTAACGATTTGCCCTATACTAAATAGATTAGTACATATATTCGTGTTTTAATTTAAACTCCTTACCTATATTAAGTGTTTTTTTCAAATGTGGCCTAGAATGATTTCTTACTGGGTCATCAGCCCAAGTCTCACCTAGAACTTGGTACTTCAACAGCATGACTGCACGTTAATGATAATGCTTGACTATCCAAGGGCGTTCTACTGTGGTGAATATGAGATAGTTTGCGCGAAACTACAATATTCCCATAGATCGAACCCTTTCCTTTTCTAGAGGCTATGTAGAAGATAGGAAAAAAAACTTATAAAAATACACTGTAAAGTATTGCGTATCGGCCACGTTACATCGGGGTGCCTTAAGGTTCCGTTTTAGGCCTGCTTCATTTTCTAAATTTACACCTTCGATATGAAAAACAGAATAGAATTTGATAAACAAATACATTTATCAAAAAAATTAGAAAACCATAATCATAAACTAAATCCTTAAAAATTTCAGGTAATGTATTTTGCATCAGCACGATGGGCTAGGCTTTTGTGAAATTATCTTTACTTGTGCCATTCAGTGGCAAAAGCCTAAAAGATTTTAACTATGCATCTAGAGATTTTGGGGTAATGTTAAATAATAAATTTGAGATTTAGTTGACATACATCTAATTTAGGTACAAAGTCACGTGTGTATGTATATAAAAAAAAAAGGCCAGGTGCAAGCGCAGTTAGTGTGCCATATGTTAATTGCTTTTAGAATAAAAATTTTTGTTGCGGAGGTATAAAATGGTTACCCCAAATGAGTTTTCAACAACGTTTTTTTTCGATCTTCACTGAAAACTGATGACCTTAAAATTCTTTTTTTTTTATATACCAGATAAATTATTAAAGGTAATACACTCATGATAATTTTTCGCTCAAATTTACATCCTGTGGAAAATATGCCAGAATTTTTTCAAAATTTTTTGATCAGTACTTTTTGAGATAAGTAGGGGACAGAGATTTTTCGTAATTTTTTAAAGATAATACAAAGAAAAGTGTGCGCAAGTATTACATTATATATATTTTTGAACTCGTGTTTTTACAAGCGTTCATTTAAGACCCTACTTGGTAAAAAAAATTTTTCACTTCTGATTTCAGCTCCCAAACCTAACCCTTTGGGTCAAAATTTAACTTTCAAAACTACACGGCTCAGATGAAGCCATCAATTCCTGCATTAGTGCCAAATTTCAACTTTCTGTGTCAAATAGTTTCGAAAAAAATCGGGTGTGACAGACGGACAGACAGACAGACGGACAGACAGACGGGCGGATATACAGACAGACAGATAGATAGACGGATATACACCGAAGAGATCTTATAAGTGTTCCATAGGAAACACTAAATATGTGAAACACACGTAATGTAAACATGTGTTCATTGAATAATATTGTGTTACCCATGATTAACGCCAGCGGATAAAAAAAAAAACTGTATCGAATTCAGAATTATTGTTAATTTATTTTTAGATCAAGAAAATGCATATTTCTGAAAAAAATAATAACCAATTAAACTGGTTAAGTGTTATTTGTCTTTGTTTATTGCTGATTTTTTGTATAAGTTTGTACAAACATCATCCAAGTATATCTAAGAAATAAGTTAATTTTTAGAATCCCATATAAGTCTTTCATCGTTTTTTTTCCTAGGATATTAAAGTAAAAGAACTGTAACAATAATGTTACATGTACACACTCGTAGTTTCAGAATTAAAGTGCAGTGGATGAGCAGGGAGATTTTACTAATGTTGGAAATTGGAAACGACTCAGCTTTAGTACCATATTTACATTTTGCTATGTATTGGAGAAATATTGGTCCACGCAACGTGAAGAAATGGAGCAGTTGGCAGAAAATATGAGAGCTTTCACATGCACAATAAAATAAAGGAAGTAACAGGACATAAAAAGAACAGAAATTATAATAATAACATATGAGATGAAAATTAAGACATATTA
>CM032446.1:143701707-143804207 GCA_019049505.1 Pachyrhynchus sulphureomaculatus
TATATATATATATATATAGTGTTTATTTTTCTCGACCGTAATAAAGATTATGAGATGAAAAATAAAGGGATAGCAGTCTATGTAGTAATAATATTCTTTTGTTGTTTAAAACTCTATATTTCGCCCATCTTTCTTGGCTTCATCAGGGGTATTACAACTAGAATAAAACAGATATAAAAGGAAAACAAAACATCACACAACTAGATTAACTATACATACTTAGATCTAAGGTGTTTCTTTAGAACTACTATTTCTACTAGAACAGTTCTAAAGAAAGACCTTAGACCTAAATATGTATAGTTAGTCTAGTTGGGTGATGTTTTGTTTTCCTTTTGTATCTATTTTATTCTAGTTGTAATACGCCTGATAAAGCCGAGAAAGATGGACAAAATATAGTTTTAAACAACAAAAGAATATTATTACTAACACGAAGGCTGAAAAGCTTTTCTGACACATATATGTTGCTCTTTTTAAAAATCCATATGATTTTTAGGAAGTACCAACCTGCAAACGATACGTGTCAAAATTTCATGAGATTTTGATGATTATTTACAGTGGGTTCAATGATGCTACTTTTGCTATTTTCAAAACAATGGAAAAAATGGAATTTCGTGTGTCGATTAAACATTGTTTTCTGTTGGGAAAAAAATACCGTTCAAGCAAAGCAATGGCTTGATAAGTGTTACGGGAACTCTGGTATGCTGAATTTAAACGCGGTCGTACAGACACAACTGATGCTGAACGCTCTGGACGCCCAAATAAGGTGGTCACACCGGAAAACATAAAAAAATCCACAAAATTGTTTTAGATGACCGTAAAGTGACATTGCATGAGGTAGCCGATACCCTAAAGATTTCAAAAGAACATGTTGGTCATATTTTGCATGAAAATTTGGGCATGAGAAAACTCTGTTCGAAATGGGTACCGTATTTGCTCACAGTGGATCAAAAACAACAACGTGTTGATGATTCTGAGCGCTGTTTGGACCTGTTTAAGCGCAATAAAAAGAATTTTTTCATATGAATGTGACAATGAATGAAACATGGATCCACCACTACACAATCAAATCGGCAGTCAGCGGAATGGACAGCAGCCGGTGAGAGCCGCCCGAAGCGACCAAAGACACAAGAGTCGACTGGGAAGGTTTTGGCCTCTGTATTTTGGGATGTGCATGGATTAATTTCCATCGACTATGCTGAGAAGGGAAAAACCAGCAATAGCGAATATTATATAAAGTTACTGGTGCGTTTGAAGGCAGAACTCGCAAAGAAACGGCCCCAAATGAACAAGAGAAAAGTACTCTTTCATCAAGACAATGCAGCGTGTCATAAGTCAATGGTTACGATGGCAAAATTGTATGAATTGAAGTTTGAACTGCTTCCTCATCCACCGGATTCTCCAGATTTCGCCTCCAATGACTATTATTTATTCGCAGACTTCAAAAAAATGCTCGCGGGAAAGAGATTTAGTTCTAATGAAGAAGTTATCTCTGAAACTGAGGCCTATTTTGAAGGCAAAGACAAATCCTACAAGAAGGGTATAGATATGTTAGAAAAGCTTTGGATTGATTGGATCGCTCTTGGAGGAGACTATATTGATAAATAAAGTGGAATTTTGCAAAAAAAAATGTGTTTTAAGTAGCTAGACCAAACACTTTTCAGCCTAGGTGTTACATTGACCGCTATCCTGATACTTTTCACCTCATATATATATATATATATATATATATATATATATATATATATATATATATATATATATATATATATATATATATATATATATATTTCTTCAGAAAGGTTTAATATTTTTTTGTAAATGGGGTGATATTATATTATTGTAATTGACCATTGTGTGTGACATTATTTAATAACAAAAAATTAATTATAAGAAAACAAAATCATATTATTTCAAAATTTATTTTACACTAACGGAAACATTTTCAACTTAACCAAAAATTGTCATATAGTAGTAATTAGTTATTAGTAAAAAATATTTAATAATTTATATATTTTATATCAAGTAACATTTTCCTTTTCAAAGTCAATATGACAAATGATTAAATTATAGGATTAAATTTAAAACGGAATTAAACAGATTTACAAACTAAATAAACAATTATGAGGTATAATTTCTATCATTTGAGGAAATACATCTATTTATAGCAAACTCCTTGTCATTAGGTTGGTAAGAGTTGGTATTAAAAACCACTCGTCGAGCATAAGGCTGACTTCTAGTTGTTGATAAAGTAAAGCCTTGATTGCTTGGTAATATCATATTATCTAATCGTTTTTCAAAGCTATTAAAACTTGACAATTTTCGTCGACAAGATGTTGGTGTTGCCATTAAATTTGAATCTGGTGTTTTAAGTAAGCTGGATTTTTGATTCAGTGTAGGATTTAATGGTGGATTATGAATCATTTGACGTTTAGAAGGTCGTCGCCATATTCGGCTAATATCATTTCTTGATATTCCTCCAAATTGTGGATTCTTTTGTAAAAATGTTTGTGAATCTGAACGCACAAAACTCTGATCCAACTGAGATTTGCTATTACAATCAAACGAGCGGGAATCTGCTCGTTTAGACAATAGACCATTTTCACTATTTTTATTCAACTGAGGATCAAAACTTTCTTTTTGGTGGCGATTAGCATGAGTAAACGTATGTGAATGATATTTTTGATTATCTCCTCTAGAAAGTTTGTTTTGTGAATGATTTACAGATCGCACTTGGTTTATATCATTTGTACCGTTAATAAAATATAAAGGCTGTTCATCCAGCTTCTGAGTATATTCATTATTACAATATTGCGAAACTGCATTGATTTCAGAACGATAATCTCGAGTGGTTTTTGGATTTAGAAAACGGTTCTGTTCACCCAGGGAGTTATTACGAGGTTCTTTGATATGTACATCAGTACTGACATATCTAGGTACTGGGTATCTGTATTCTGAAGATGGACGATACCAAGGAGGAATTGGATAAGGTGATAACATTTCTTGATGCCGGTACATTAACTCGGTTCGAAATGGATGTTGGCGCTCGGTGTAAATATTAGGCTGCCATACATATCTGTCATTATCAGAGTAAATAGTACTAAAACGACTTGGTGTTAATTCTTTATTTAATAGATGAGATTTCTTTAAATCAGTTAAGCTTTGGTTTAAAGAACTATTAGCACCTGGGGACCATCGTTGTATATCTGTTTCCTGATGAACATTATCCATGCCCCTAAAATCATTTACATTTTGGAAATTGGAATAATCTGCACTCATTAAATATTTGTTCGGACGAACATATGGTTGCATTGTACACCTTTTTGCACAACAATGATGTGAAGTGCTTTGGCTATGCGAATTAGCTTGAAAAGGATTAAGATACTGAGTGGGTTGGGACCCTATGAATATAGAGTTTACATTTGACAAATTACTATAGATGTGTGGTAAGTCACTTAAATTTTCTGATGCTGTAAGTACAGCTTCAAAACTAGAAGTACCGTTTTTATTTTTAGTATCTTCATTATATTCGGAATTGTTTTTATGAGTGGGTTGGGAACCTATGAATACAGAGTTTACATTTGATAAATTACTATAGATGTTTGGTAAGTCACTTAAATTTTCTGATGCTGTAGGTACAGCTTCAAAACTAGGAGTACCGTTTTTATTTTTAGTTTCTTCATTATATTCAGAATTGTTTTTATATCTCTCGTGTTGGGAATTCATTAACTGGGTATAGTACTCAAGAGCAAGAGAACTAGGACGTGCAACATTTTTATCCAGAACGTTTTGTGAGCTTGTTTGCCGATTTCCTAATCCCCAATCTTCTAAATCACACATATTATCAAGATTTTTGATGGGTTTGCTAAAAGAGCTACTTTCCTCCCTATAATCTTGATCACATAGTGGAAATGTAAGTTTTTTTTTCAGTTAAGGAACTAGAAGATATCAAAGGTGTTCGTTTCTGAGAATTTTCCGTTAAGTTTAAATTAATGCTAGAATAGCTCGTGTCGTGACTCCTGTAAAAAATAATACATATTAGAATAAAATACACACGGTAATTTACATAAGAATATAATTTATATGCTACGTTTGGTCTATAAATAAAGTATAATTAAACTTAGAGTTATGTGCGTGCAAACTGGAAAATATTCACATTTTTTAAAGATTTTTCGCAAATAACGAACTTATGAACAGATAAATAGTAATTAGACTTTTAAACAAAAAATAAAACATGTGCATATGGTGAATAAGTAAAAAACAAGATACAGGTTCTAATAATTACAATACAATTAGTTTTTTTTCTTTATCAAAGAGTTTTATACAATTAGTTTTAAAATTGGTACAGAGTTGTGCAATAAACTTCACGGAGCGTTTTTTTTTTGATTAGTTGCCATAACAATTGTAATATAGTATATCAAGTGTGAATACAGTCAACAAGAATAAAAGAAAACCAGCCAAGTGCAAGTCAGACTTGCGCAATTAGTGTTCCGTACGGTGATTGCTTTTAAAATAAAATAAAATCCTTACCAAGGCTAAGTTAATTAGACTGACATGTATATATCTTAAGATCCAATATGTATTTTCACGTTTGTTCTTAGTCAATGATATATCATAGTTATAGCATCTTAGCTGCCTAAAAGCTAATAAATTAATCTAGATCAATCTAGAATCTAGTAATAAAAGTGTAAAACAAATATTTACTACCTAAATATTTGTTTACTTATAAACAAATAAAATAAAATGATATATCGTTACAAAAGTGGCTCGCCAATCGGCAACGGTAATGTATTTAAAAGTACATTACAAACACCTTCACAATGATAAGTTCAAGTTGTCATATTTTTTTATATACCATGGAAATAATCAAACGTAACGCACTCGTGATAATTTTCGTTCAATCTAGATTTTATGAAGAATATTCTAGATTTTCTCAAAATTTTTTGATTAGTACTTTTCGAGTAAGGGGGGGAGTGGACATCGATTTTTGGTAATTTTTTTTTAACTAATACAAACAAAAGTGTGTGCAACTCGTGTTTTCACAAGCTTTCATTTACTCCACTCGATGACCTGGAATTTTTTTTTTCACTCCCGACTTTGACCCCTAAAACTAATCCCTATTTGACATAGAAAGTTGAAATTTGGCAGAAATAGAGGAATTGATTGCCCAATCAGAGCCGTGTAGTTTTGAATTTAATTTTTAAAACTACACGGCTCTGATTGGGCAATCAATTCCTATATTTTTGCCAAATTTCAACTTTCTATGTCAAGTAGTTCCAAAGAAAATCAGGTATGACAGACGGACGGACAGGCAGACAGACGGACACATAAATGTTCCGTACGGAACACTAAAAAGGTAAAAGAAGATACGCAGAGTAATTCGTATACCTTCCTTTATTGTCAATGTGATAGTTTAACTGAAAGTTTAGGATAGGACGATCGTAGAGTCATTTTGTCAGTAAGAGCACACATTAGAAACTATTTTTTGATTCAGCGCTTGCATTTTGACCAACTAAATGATCACAACCTTTGAGCTGTCAGTATATCTAGGAAGTTTTATTGAATTTTTTGCTAGAATAATAAAACTTCTTTATCCTTAACTTGGAGAATTGGAAATATGGAAGGATAGTTTTCTTTTACTTCAGTTGTAACAGTTTAAATGAAGGTTCATGGCCGGACGATAATAGGTGGTGCCGTTTGATCAGTAAAAATAAGTGATTTTTGAAGTACATTGTTTTAATACCTAAATGGAATAAAGGAGGTACTGGATCGTACATAAATGTCGTAAGTTTGATCCTACCTCACCGCCCATTCTGAACAAATAGACAGTCACAGTCGCTTATATCCAAATTAGCAGAGCTTGATGTTGATTTAAATTAGGTATTTCATCTGAATACCAAACATTGAATCTTATTGCAATACATTATACTTCTGAAGTCACATGCTAAATGGGGTATTACGTTTCACAAAATCCAACTAATCAGTTTGCAGAAATACACCTACATTTAACAAAAAAGTTGAATATTTTTTGCGTTATTTTCAAATTTAATTACTTGAATTTTAATTAATCTGCCGCTTTAAGTACGCGTATATCTTCAAAATAAGGATAGCTATTCACACTCAAATAATTTTTAAAAACTTTATCTAATTATTCATTTTTTTTAAAGATTGTTTAAATTTTAAATTGACGTTAGCTCACAAGATAAATGATATAAAAGTTAATTTGCATATTTTTCGTAAAGTTTATCTAATACTGTAAGAATTCTCCAGACTATTTTTTATTAGTAAAAATATCTTTTCTAAATATAAAAAATAACTGAAATTGTAACAATCTTAAAAAGAAACCAGTTAGTTTTCAAAATAAAGAGTTTAACCTTAAACAAAAAGAACATTTTTTATTATATGAGTATTTCCCGTTATCAAATTTTTTAAAGAACCTCCTTAAAAATTATGGCACAACTGAATTTGTGCAAAACTGGGGATTATGGAAATAGTAAATAAAATTACGAAAATATTTTTTACCATACCGTATGGGAAAATCAGTGCTTTCGCCAGTATCCTCATCGCTAAAATCATGAAGGTATTTTGTACGGGGTGAAAAGGGTGAGTGCACTAACGGAGATCTCCACTTAATACTTTTCGGTTGAAATTCTTCAAAGAGAGAAGGATAATCTACATATTTCTTGAACCTTTTGCGACAAGGTGTTGAAAAATCACTTTCATCTACATCATGATCGATTACCATATCTGGACTATTCATTGTACTCTAATAGAAAAATCCAATGTAATATTAGTATCATTAGAGGTATAATTAATTACAGCAATAATAAAAAATGCTACTATATATGTTAATGTATGGCAATTATATTTGAGCGATGTTAACAACATATACTAAAATTCTCAACGCAACTGACGCAAATTCCAAAACAATTTTTAAAGGAAATGTCACCTCTGCCTTACAGGATATTGTTTTTTTTCAAAGCTACCTCCGATCGAAGAGAAATATATATTTTCCAAATGCCGTCAAAAGAAAACTAGACTTTTAAAAACACTCAGTTAAAAATCGGTAATAATTACAGTTTCTTCTTTTACGATTAGATTGAATTGGATCACCATTAAAGTCAATGGGCGCGTAAATAAAATGCAAACTGATGGGAATCTTCTGTCTGGATTAATAATACAGTGTACCTGAACCCCAACGTGTAGTGCAAGATTTGAATACGTCGAATACGATTTCCAAAATTTTGCAGATTTAAAAATGGATTGCGTTTTGTGAACACACAGTGACCGCTGAATTTCAATAGGATGAACGCCCACCTAAAAGAAGGGTGCAACATCTATTGATCATAATTACCTCACAACCTTTATCTTTCTCTTGCTTTTTAGCATTAAAACTGATAGACTTGCTTACCACCAAAGAACCCTATTGTGCGAGGGTGTCGATTATTTCGAAAATAGATAAACTTCGGTTTTGGGAAAACTGAAACTAAATCGTACTTTTTTTTTGAACGAAACAAATGTGGGCAAGCTACTAAGAGGTGGCATACCATCGCTGGGAGTACTCCCATTTAAAACCATTGCTTCTAACCAAATGCTTTTAGAGGAGTGGAAATATCGCTCATCTAAAAGTTTTCATTCGGACAGAATGTTTTTAAAAGGGACTACGATATTCAGCGTCG
Organism: Pachyrhynchus sulphureomaculatus; assembly: GCA_019049505.1. Lineage (NCBI taxonomy): Eukaryota > Metazoa > Arthropoda > Insecta > Coleoptera > Curculionidae > Pachyrhynchus > Pachyrhynchus sulphureomaculatus. The sequence continues at coordinate 143,709,384 of CM032446.1, forward strand.
GCTCGCCGCAACTTAGTGCCATAACAGAGTAGCCCGTGTGTAAGGCCAGTAAAAGTCACCAGTTCAATCATTCATAAAATTTATAGTGTCATCACTGATGAATTTGATAAAATTAGTATTGCCAGATGAATAAAAAACAGAGGACAAACACTTCTAACCTTTCATAAATATTTATTTTCCTAAAATGAAAAATTTAGCTTCCATTAAAATAAAAATATATTGGTTGTCCTATTTAATTTAAGAATCTTTGCGTATTTTTGTATCTTTTATAGAAACAGGTTATTTTCGAATTATTTAAGGTGGTCACGTTTCGGTAGGAAACAACGTACAATACAGTTTTTTTTGTATTCCAAATCAAGGACAAATTTTTGGGGGACTTATGCCTATCCCGCCAAATTCCGTAAAAAATTGATATTGGTGAATATGAAAATTTTATTTTGTCAGTAAATGCTATTATCCTATCAAAAACATATTTAAGAGAGCTTCGATTTTATAAAAAATGTGGAAGGTATTACAAAAATAAGTAAGTAGTAGTAGTTGTAGATCTAATTTAAAAACATAACACAGGTAATTTTTTGACCCTAGAACCTAATCAAAACCAAATTACAATTATTTAAGTGCACTTAATATTTAAATAAATATTACTAAAATTGAAAATAAAAATGTAAATGTCCTTTTATCCATATAAGAAAAATTTGGTTCCAAATATCAAAATTAACTCTATATAGCAAGACTAAGTACATGCAACTTTTAAACACCATCTACTTAGTTGAATATGCGTTACACATTCTATTTCTGGTATTAATTACTACCTACAAAATTTACATGTTTTTGACATGTAAAAAAGTTAGTGATGTTGGTAGTCCTGCTATAACACAGCCCTATTTCAAAGTTAACACGTACAAAATATTATTTGCATTCATATAAATTAATTAAAATAATAAACTGACAAATAAATAAACATTTATTTGTCAAAATTGATTTGACTGGCTATTGACATATATATATATATATATATATATATATATATATATATATATATATATATATATATATATATATATATATACTCGTATATATGGCAGTGGCCGAAACGCATAGGGAATTGTTTTTTTTTTTCCGCAGCAGTGTGGAAAATCTTATTTTTCTGCTAAACGAGTTTTCAGAAAATAAGGTTTTTTTCGAGTGAATACATGAAAAATTAATTTCTTTCCGTTATCACCATATTATTTTTTATAGCTCACCATTCGTTTAAAATAATTTTAAAATTGATACCAACTTTCTAAACCTTTTAAAAGATAACAGGTTTTATAAAATTTAACCGGGAAATTAAATTTGTCGCTCTATGAATGATACTTTTTGATACATATATGGCACAAAGAGATAATTAATGCCATCAATGATAAAATATAGTATATCGATAAAATAATAACAGTAATTTATATTTACCTTTAGGTCTATATTTAGATTTTCTTTCAAAACTTTTGTTTTCTCAATAAAACTGTTATGGTCCTCTCGAGGGTTTTGATTATTGTTTTCACATTTAGATTGTGTTTCCAAGGTATACTTTTTATGTTGAGGCGCGTCAATTTCGCAGTTACATATTACGTTAGAAAAAAGTTTCTTTTTTTCCCGAAATATTGTTTGTTGTCATGTATTTATTTGATCCTTTTCTGTGCGTATTGTTAGTTACTTCGCAGCTGTCAATAGACTTTGTTTGGTATTTCAAAGAAGATTTTTCTAAATTTGTTTTGTTATTTTTCATATTATCAAGAGATATAACAGGTACATTTTTCTCTGTAGGTAATGTTGATAACTTTAAAATATCCGATTTATCCGTATCGGTCTCACTATCATTAGATATAATTTCTTCTTCATAATTTCTTTTTAAAGGGTTTTTATCCCTCAAATTTTCTAATTCCCAAAGATTATTACATTTTTCCATAGCGTCCATTGCTGCTTCAAACATAGTCTGATCTTCTGAAAAATCGCTATTTGAACTATTGTTGTTTTTCTTATTGGTAATTATTTGACTAGGTCCATTCATGTCGTGAGTGTTTTTCTTTTCATTAAAATTACTGCTATTTCCGTCATAAAATATTTTCGATTCATTCTGCCTGTTTTCTTTCTCATTACTCTTTTGACTGATTAAATAATTATCTGAAACTTTGGTTATTCTGCCATTATCTGCGTTAATATTTTCTGATGTAACATTATTTGAAATACTTTCAGCACTCTGAAGAACATTCATATTTCCCGTATTTTCAGCATTGGAATGCTCATAAGGAGTGGATATCTGATTATTTTGATTGTTGTCATTAGCTATAACCTGATGACTATCGTCACTCTGTAAATAGTCTAATACTTCCCAATTAAAAGATTTATTAACGACATTACTGCATTTACCAGGTATAGCTTTATCGCTTTTATCAATTTTATTTTTATTATATTTTTGATATATATTTGAACATAATTTATTTAAACACTTGTTATTAAAAGCTTTATTAGTTCTGTAAACACTTTTTAAAGTTTCTTTTGTTGCCTGACTAGATTTTAAGAAGGTATTATCGTGAAGGTTATTGTCATATTGGTTTTCTTGAGTTTTAAATCTTTTTTCCAATTTTTTAACAAGTTTTTTATTAGGTGTGCGAGAGTTTTTAATTTCTTGTTGAGTTTCAGTTGCGGTCTTAGGTGGTACATGTACTTTATTGCCTGGAGATAAAATATCAGCAAATTAGATTTAACTACAATAACAGAACAATTATAGCTACAAGGTAGAATGTTTTTCTCAAAATGTTTTATGCCTCTTAAAATTATGTAGAAAGGTATCCTTCTTATGCTAAAAGCGATTTTGCTAGGTAACGCATCAAATTCTAATAAGATTTGTGTCATGTTCTAGACAACCATAGTCTTTGCATCTAAATTGTTTTTGTTGGCAAGCAAAACCATTATGAAATAGAGACGTATATTTTCCTAAAAAATTTCAAACGGCCAAAACGCTTTCGACAAAACGTTGACTAGATGCTACGCTTGTAATGAGTTGAACACTTTATAATATAGTAGCATGATACATACTCATGCCATTATCACTTATACTTCTAGGGGTATTAAGCTTTGGTATAAATTTTTTTTTATGAAAAAGCCCTTACGAATTTTGGTAGCGTCCTTTGTCATTAAACATCGTTTAAAATAATTTATGGTGTACGTACTAACTTTAAAAGGTCATAAGTATCTTTAGTTTTTTGGCTAACTTATTTATGTGCCTACATTGCAAGATAATATATTATGTTTGGGTGATTGCAAAAGTTCGTGCCCGATTAGAAACCAAACGAAATACAACACATTTTAATGAAAAATAGTATTTATTAATCAATAATGTACTCTCCATCATTTTCTATAACTGCCTCCCATCGTTTTATAAGTTTTTGAATTATTCCTTCTTTGTAGAAACTGCGTGGTTTCTCTTCAAAGAAAGGCGTAGGACAGTTTTTGACTTCTTCCATAGAATCAAATTTTTTGCTATGCAAATTATTTTGCAGAGAACGAAACAAATGAAAATCTGAAGAGGCAAGGTCAGGGAAATACGGCGGGTACTGGAGGATTTCCCATTTTAACTCCCTAAGTTTTTGCAGTGTCTGTTGAGCGACATATGGTCTAGCGTTGTCATGGTGAAAGATGATGCCTTTTCGATTGACAAAATTTGGACGTTTTGCTTGGATTTCAACGTTGAGTTGGGTGAGTTGTTCATAATTCGTCTCCGCAGTTTAGGTACGTGGAAGAAGCTCGTAAAAAATTATACCTCTGCAATCCCACCAGACACATAAAAACATTTTCATTGGATGCAGTTCAGCCTTTGCCATAGATTCTTCTCTTTCACTTCCATGCTTCCAGCTTCTTTTTCTTATTATGTTATTATACACAACCCATTTTTCATCTCCAGTTATGAGTTGATCCAAGAAAGGCTCGTTTTGTTGACGAATGATGAGAGAAATGGCTGTGGAAACACGGTTCAGTTTGTTTCGTTCTGTCAAAACGAGCTGAACCCATATATCGAGTTTCGAAGTGTATCAAAGCTTTAAATGATGAAATGCAGTCGAATCGTCAACATTTAGTCTCTCAGCAATCTCTTCAGTAGTAATCCGTGGATTATTATTCAGTAAGTCACGGTTAAAGTCATTATTAATGTAGAAAGATCGCCCAGAGCAAAGTTTATTGTTTAGATTGAAGTCACCATTTCAAAATCGACCAAACCACTTTTTAACTGTCCTAAGAATAGAAGCACGATCCAAAAAAACATAATAATTTTTTGTTGCAGTTCCTACATTCACTCCCTTTTTAAATTCATGTATCATACCATGATGAAAATGTAGCTTTTCATTTTCCATTTTGAATATTAACCTGGCACACAAATTAATTTAAATAAACTTGTTTTTTAAGGTTATGTCCCGACGTATTTAGATAACTATCAGTTAATAATATGATAATAAAAGAAACATCAGCACAGTCAAAAGTGCATGTTTCTGCCCTCTATGGGCTCTACGGGCTTTTGCAATCACTCAATAGATTTTACAATTTATTACCGACTTAAAATGTAAATTTTAATTTAACATTTTTACGAGTTAAGTTTGGTTGTTAAATTTATGATTAAATGATATGGCTTATTAAATAAATTGAAGATAAATCTGTTCTTGGATGTGATGAGACTTTTACATCTATTTTAAGGAATCGATCTTTGTCTCATGCTGCTGCAAATTTATGTTTTGAATGCACTTTGATTTCACTTTGTGGCTAATTAGAAATTTTCAAGAAACAAATACTTTATAAAATTCCTGAATTCTAAAAATGATATTATTTTCCAAATAAAAGGTAGTAAAGCAAAATAACTTGACACCGGTTCACGATAAAAACAAAAAAGTGTGTTAATTAACATGAAAATTTCAAATTATGAAAACTGATACTAAAAATGAATTCAACTGGAAAATATTACATTTAAAATAAAGTATATACTTTATTTTTTCAAATTCATAAATAATTTGAAAACAACAAACACTGTTATAATATGCACTTTCAACGTAAATATTTTTTTCGAAGACATATTGAGAGCCTAAGACATGCAATACACGTTGATAATGATTGAATTCAGAGTGATAATCCAGAGGACATACAGAAATAAAGCAATAATGAGTGGTGACCTATGATGTCACATACATCTGACTGCAGGCTAAAAATATTTATTTGGCATTTTTCATTTCGACTTTTAGCCAGTTTTGTAGACTGAATACCCTTTAGTGCATTGGTTCGAAGACAACGTATTAAAATTTTTATTTAGAAAATAGCACGAATCTTATTAAAACTTGGGCGCAAAAAATATTGCTTAAACCTTCATATGTTATATATAATCAACAATGAACATTTTAATTCTCAATTCATACATTTGACTATGACGAGCTAGTAAAAATATCATAATTTGACAAAAAGGTGACATAACGTCTAACTTGTTAATATTACCTGCTTGTATTATGGAATTTTGCGTGAGAATTTTAATTGATGTAATGAAAGAAAACGTTTCATTTAATAAAAAAAATTACAATAAAAAAATATTAAAATTCGGAGAAGAGTTGGTGCATTCAAATTCTAATAAGATTCGTGCTATATCCTAGAAAAACAGTCTCTGGATCGGAGATTTTTTTGTAGATCTGCGCAATCTCTATGAAACATAGAAGAGTATCTTCTTAAAAAATTTCAACTGGCTCAAATTCTTACGATAAAGCATTCACCAGCTATTACATTATTGATTATTTGAGCACTGAGGGCTACCTTTAAGTTTTTACAAAAACCATGAAAGAAAAAGAAATTGTTACAAATCGTTTTATTGTTTCTCAAAATATTCGCCTTTAAGATTTATACCCTTTTGCATGCGTTTAAACCAATTCTCAAAACATTTTTTCCATTCTGAAATTGGTACCTCAAAAACATGGTTTTGGAAGGATTCAACAGTTTGTTGAGGTGACGAAAATCGCTGTCCACGCATTTTTTTGACATTCAGGAACAAAAATTAGTCGTTAGGCGATAAATCAGGTGATTACAGGCAATGAGACATTAATTCGGTATTTTTCTCCGTCAAATAATCCATTGTTTGACGTGCTGTGTGGGCGCTGGCATTGTCATGATGAAGAATGATGCGACGTTTTCGGTTGTTTTTCCTGATTTTATCGCCGACTTCTGGCAAATAAATTGTTGTATAAGATTCAGCATTAATTGTTATTCGATCCTCTAAAGCAATGGTTGCAACATGTCCAGTATAACCAAAGAAACAAGCGATCATTTTCTTGGATGGGCTTTGCGAACGAACCACTTTTGTTGGATTCAGTTTATCTTGGAACATCCAAGCAGTTAATTGTTGCTTAGTTTCCGGTTTGTACGAATATATCCAAGTTTCGTCTCCTATTGCGATGTTGTATACGGATTCTGTATCTCCTTTTTGAGCATTTCCTTACACCAACTGGCATGATGAGTTTCAGTAAAATTATGCGGAATCCATCGGGAACAGATATTTTTCACAGCTAAATGTTCATGGAAAATTGAATGTAAAGGGTGTTTTTTATAGAGGTATAAAACTTTAAGTTGGCAACACTTTTTTAACTGGCGGCCATTTTGTCAGCTGTCAAGTGATTTATGTTTAGTTTGGTTTGGCATTTCAACATGAATAGAATGACGCCTGAACAACGCTTCCAAATTGTGCAAATTTATTTTGAAAATCATGGTTCTGTTCGAAATACATATCGCACACTACGTCCATTTTACGGTCAACATAATCGTCCATCAGAGCAATTAATTCGATTAACTATGGAACGTTTTCGCACCACGTTTACTCTAAATGATAATACGCATCCACAGAGACGTCGTACAGTGCGTACAGAAGAAGTCATTGCTGCTGTAAAGCGTAGCGTAGAGAAAGACCCGAATCAGTCTATCCGCCATCGTGCACAGGAATTGGATATGTGTCCATCCACTTTATGGAAGATTTTGCGGAAAGATCTTGGTTTGCGTGCTTACAAAATCCAACTCGTGCAACAATTGAAGCCACACGATCACCTAGCAAGGCGTAGATTCGGTGAATGGGCCCAAAACAAGATTGCCGTTGATCCCGATTTTCATAAGCGAATTTTGTTTAGCGATGAAGCTCACTTTTGTTTGAATGGCTACGTCAATAAACAAAACTGCCGTATTTGGAGTGATGATAATCCTCAAGTGTATGTTGAGACACCGTTACATCCAGAAAAACTGACTGTTTGGTGTGCTTTATGGGCTGGTGGAATCATTGGCCCGTACTTCTTTAAAAACGATGCTGGTCAGAACATTACAGTCAATGGTGACCGCTATAGAGCCATGATTACTGACTTTTTCGTTCATCAATTGAACAACCATGATGTGCAGGAGCTGTGGTTTCAACAAGACGGCGCAACATGTCACACAGCTCGTGCCACAATTGATTTATTGAAGGAAACGTTTGGTAACCGCATAGTTTCACGTTTCGGACCCGTGAATTGGCCTCCAAGATCGTGCGATTTAACGCCGCTAGACTATTTTCTGTGGGGATATGTGAAGTCGCTAGTCTACGCCGATAAGCCCGAAACGATTGACCACTTGGAGGACAACATTCGCCGCGTTATTGCCGATATACGGCCACAAATGTTGGAAAAAGTCATCGAAAATTGGACCTCCAGATTAGACTACGTCCGAGCCAGCCGTGGCGGTCATATGCCAGAAGTCATATTTAAATTATAATGCCAGAATATTATCTTTCGAATAAAGTAAATTTCATGTCAATTTAAAAAATTCATCTTTGTTTTATTCCATTTCAAAGTTCTATACCTCTATAAAAAACACCCTTTACTACAGTCTTCTATATGTCTAAGGAGGCCTCTATCGCATAGTAAGTCACATGCCGATCCTCTTCAATCATATTGTGCACAGCATCGATGATTTTTGAAAAAACAACGGATTTTGGTCGACCTTCACGAAATTCATCGCTGACGGAAGCACGACCATGACGAAATTTCGCAAACCAATTGTAAACTGTCTTTTCTGTTGACCATTCATTAGTTGAACGAAGCGATTTGAGGCATTGTGATTGAGGCCGTTACTAAAATCGTAAAAAATCATCCAACGAAAACCTTCGCGTGAAATTTCCATTTGTTCACAAAAGCGTTTTTTTTTAAACGCCCACTGTAAACAAACTCCTCGGTTAATTTCTGAGCTACCACTATTTTAACAATAACAAATGCCAAATTTTCTTACAATGGCAATAATACATCTCAATAGCGCCATCGTCGTTTGTAAAAACCTAAAAGACGGCCCTCGTATAATGTAGTACCATGTAGCAAACAGATACTATCATCATTTTTCATATGATTTTCGTAAAATAATCTTGTAAATTACTATTAATTGTAGGGGTGTTAAGCTTTGGTTTAAAAATAGGTATTTTTAGTGTTCCATACGGAACACTTATAAGTTCACTTCGGTGTCTCTTCGTCTGTCTATCTGTCCGTCCGTCCATCCGTCTGTCCTTCTGTCACACCCGATTTTCTAGGAAACTATTTGACGTAGAAAGTTGAAATTTGACACTAATATAGGAATTGATGGCCTCATCAGAGCCGTGTAGTTTTGAATATTAAATTTTGACTTAAGGAGTTAGTTTTGGGGGGTGAAATCGGAAATGAAAAATTTTTTTACCAGATCATCGAGTGGAGTATAAAATGAAAGCTTGTAAAAAGACGAGTTAAAAAATATATATAATGTAACAATTGCGCACAATTTTCTTTGTATTATTTTTAAGAAAGTGCGAAAAATCGCTGTCCCCCCCTTATCTCGAAAAGTACTGATCAAAAAATTTTGAAAAAATACTGGAATAATCTCTACAGGGTGTAGATTGAACGAAAATTATCAGCACTAACTTTAATAATTTATCTGGTATATAAAAAAAAAAACAAAAATTTCAAGTTTTGACTAAAGATCGGAAAAAAAAAACTTTATTGAAAACTCATTTGGGATGTTTTTGTGAAGTCACTGGTCATTTTATAATTTCGTAACAAAATTTTTTTATTTTGAAAGCAGTCAACGTACAGAACACTAATTGCGCAAGTCCAACTTGCACTTGACCGGTTATTTTTAGAAAAAATTAGCTAATTAATTGTGTGTGTATTTATGTTCATTATTAAACATCGTTTAAAATAATTTACGATGTACATGCTAAATTTAAACAGTAATAAATTTGATTAAATGACAAACGAATTCTGGAAAGGATTCAAGATAAATCTGTTCTCGGAGCTGTTTAGAGATCTTAGATATACTTTAAGAGATTACTATCACGGCTCTTAATGTCACATTTACGGTCATAAATCAATACAATAAAATATACCCTAAAAACTTTACCTGTATCCCTCAATTCTAAAGAATTATTAGTGAAATGAACAATATCATTTTTATTATTTTCTTTTAAGGATTCTTTTTCGTACAGGTTGACGCTTATCGTATTTGCATTTTCATTTTCACAGATTATACCATTCTCCTGTTTTCCACTTAAATTTTTACTATAGTTTCCTTTATTAATAATAGTTTTGTCTTGTTCATGTACCACATGGTTTTGGCTTTCTTTATTAGTTATTAAATTTTCCTTTAATGTCTTCCTAGTTACATTTTTCTGTAAAATAAATAAATAAGCTTTTATTTTACTACTTATTTCTACACATCCCGAAATATAAAAAATCCTGTTACCTTTAATTAGGAAAACAAAGTGAAAATAAAATAATAGTGCATATATAGTACCAACAATGACATTCCACTGATACTGTTAGTAAATTAATTTATTTTCCTAGGTAAAAAAACGATTATTTACCTTTTTCAAAGATGGAAGAAAGAAAACATCGGTGTTCGCTAGGCCGTTAGCTAAGAGGTAGAGAATGTATTACCTTTTTAATTGAAAAAGAAATTATGTGGCTGAAGCTGTGCTGATTATCTGACAATATACCGTACTTTTCAAGAAACAGCTCAAAATGTTTACCTACTAAACATTCAAAAATTTTGGAAAAACTACTAAATAGAGTTATAGGTCGACAATTCTCCACTGAGTGTTTATCGAGTTTTTTTTTGAATTGATGAGCCAAGGGCAATATTTGGACGCGTAGAGAAAATGCAACCTTTGATAGACTTGCCAATAATATTTACCATTATACGTGAAAAGGTTGCTTCCCAAAATATGACACAGAAATATTTCAAGAGCTGTTTTGTGAAACCAAGATAACAAGTAAGGAAAACTTAAAATTCTGATAATAGAAAATAATGCTAAATGTATGTATCCGTTCACTAAACAAAATAAAGGCTTATTTAAGTTTAATTCCTAGAGCAAAGTTTTTTACAAGATTGTAATTGATAATCGACACACCCCGAGTTTTCTTTCTTTATTTAGCTGAGACCTATATTTTGTCTTTAAAGCAGGTAACGCAAGAAGCCCAGTTTGGCAAAGATAAGACATAGGAAAAGATAAAAATGTACAAAAAGTTCTTCTTTTCGTGCAGAAAAATTATCATTTAGTCCAGCTTAAAATTCAAACTGTAGTATATGAATAGTTCTTGTTCTTTAATTGAGAAACGTTCTGCATTTTTTTCTAGCGGGTCTCTAACTCACTCGTGTCTTTCTATTACGCTTTCGCCAGATATAAAGTACATCCTAAGAAATCATATTCAATGGTTTAAAATAAAACTCTAATGTGTTGGTCTTCAGCTATATAATTAGTTTTAACAAATTTACTGACTTTGGAAAACATTATTTAAACAAAATTATCTTGTTGTACATTTGTGTTCCATATAATTTTAGTTTTCTCTACAAAAAGCATTTACTTTGTCACTCATATCCAACATATGTATATTAATTCCTTAAAGTTGAAGATTTAACAAGTTTAAAATCTCAAATATTATCAACTAAATAGCTCAATTTCAGCACAAATGTGTGATCTTAAAATAGGTTTTCCTCCTGACACTTGTAAGAAAATTCATCTCTTAATTCGTAAATACACTGTAGAAATTTACGTGATAACCACTTTGTTTCGCAAAAAAGGCTAGCGTTGAATGTTACATGCTCTTTGAAAAATGCAGACAAGTCTTGACTTTATAGGTCTCAATTCCGTTGGCAAAATTTGTTAAATAAAAACACGTATAAATCTCACCGTTTACGGGAACCAAAAATTTAAATCTTTGTAGTGTTCCGTACGGAACACTTATAAGATCACTTCGGTGTCTGCCCGTCTGTCACACCCGATTTTCTCCGAAATTATTTGTCATAGAAAGTTTAAATTTGGTAATAATATAGGAATTGATGGCCTCATCAGAACCATGTAGTTTTGAAAGTTAAATTTTGACTTAAGGGGTTAATTTTGGGGGGTGAAATTGGAAGTGAAAAAAAAATTTTTTTACTAGGTAATCGACTGTGGTGTCAAATGAAAGCTTATGAAAACACGAGTAAAATATATATATATATATATATATATATATATATATATATATATATATATATATATATATATATATATATTCACTTTTCTTTGATTTATTTTTAAAAAATCGCGAAAAATCGCTGTCCACCCGCCTTATCTCGAAAAGTACTAACCAAAAAATTTTGAAAAAATTCTGGAATATTCTCCACGGGGTGTAGATTGAACGAAAATTATCACGAGTGCATTACCTTTAATAATTTATCTGGTATATAAAAAAACAAAAATTTCAAGGTCATCAGATTTCAGTAAAGATTGGAAACAAACTTTGTTGAAAACTCATTTGGGGTGTGTTTTGTGAAGTTACTGATTATTTTATACCTCTGTAACGAAATTTTTTATTTGAAAAGCAATCAACGTACGGAACACTAATTGCGCAAGTTCAACTTGCACTTGACCGGTTATTTAAAACATTTTTTCGCTATAACGTGCAGAACGAGACTCTATGCGGTGGTTGATGTTTCACAATCATCTGTTGTCAGTTGGCGCTCAATTAAAAAGTACAGCGTGTGTACGCTATGAAGTAATAGAGTCAAGGAGTCCGTTATAAGACTGAAAATATATAATAAAAGACTGTTTTTAGTCAATTTCCACTGGTTTATTTATAATTGTGATAACGCGTTTCGCTGTCGATGCAGCTTCTTCAGATCTATATTTTACACTCTGTGTAAAACACTCAGTGTAAAATGTAGATCTGAAGAAGCTGCATCGACAGCGAAACGCATCATCACAATTATAAATAAACCAGTGGAAATTGACTAAAAACAGTCTTTTATTATATATTTATAATGAATTTCCATCAAATAAAAGCTACAACCATCCGAAAAAAAACCGAAAATACCATGACGGCACAACACAGCTTACATTTATACTTGCAGATGTAGATTTCCAGTTCATTTGAGAAGAATTTCAACTTTTCGTGAAAGCGTGGGAAATACGATGAAGTGGGCAGTGTTGCTATAGGTAATATAATTTTCCTATTCGTAGAAAAACTTTAGGTTTATAGCGACGTATTGGATAACAAGAAAAATTTGATTGATTTGAATACATTTTATTTGAGCTTTAAAAACACCGTTGGAAGAAGACTGCTGTACCCGCAGCTCCGTTCGCGTGGACTACAAAATTATTGTTTAGGTTTTTTTTGCAAAAGGGTGTGCTGGCGGCAAACTTTTTTCCGATTTGATTTACTATTATCGTCACTGCTTGGTCCTTATGTTACCTAACGTAACCAAATATATACTAAAACCTGGCCAGGGACCATATGTGTGAATTAAAATATATATATATATATATATATATATATATATATATATATATATATATATATATATATACATATATATATATATATATATATATATATATATATATATATACATATATATATATATATATATATATATATATATATATATATATACATATATATATATATATATATATATATATATATATATATATATATATATATATATATATATATATATATATATATATATATACTTAAAAAGTCTGAAATAAAGAAACATAGCGATGATATGCTTTCTATAGCAGTACAGTAGTGGAAAAAACTGAGTAAATATAATGTAAAATAAATCTTGTAACACCAATAATTCCAAATTTTGTGTTAAACAAGTAACTAGACTTACCTTTTTATTAGTATCTCCATTCTGTACATACATCTCTATATATGTTTGTTTACAATTTTTATTTTCTCTTAATGGCTGTTTGCCTAAATATGCAGGTTTAGGTATTGCTATGTCTAATTTAAAGTGGCAATCGATTCCAACTAAAACAGATAGTTTAGCTTATAAATATTAAAAAAACCTTATAAAGGTAACTTGATTACAAGGAATCATTTCTAGACCTATTAAAAACAAAGTAAGATTACTATAATTTAATAGTATTCTCAACATAGAAGCGTTAAAAATAACAGTGTATTAAATGAAAAATACATTATTTATCGTAATTTTCAAACTCCAAAATGGATTTGTTAGTTGGAATGAAAATTAAAATTTCAGATTAAAAGTTACTTTACTTGCATTGCAGAATCATGTTTATTTGTTTTAACATATCAGAACAAAAAATATATTTGTTTTAAGATTTTACGCATATTATTTAAGAAATCTGAAGGTAACTATACTGCAAATCTTGACGTGTACTTCTTAAACAGCTGCTTAAGAAGATGCCTCAATTTTTCTCAGAATCATAAAAATATGCTGGGCGAAAAAAAGTTTTAAAATATTACCCCAATCCTCACTTAACAGGTCAGCAGTGATAAAAGTTATCTCGTTATCTTCAATACTGATTGATCTTCTTACTTGCAGATTCTCTAACATGTAACAATGTCTAAAAATTTGAGTATCTTAAATATCTAAATTATAAAGGTACTAAACTATTTGCGTTAAAATCATGAACCAAAGGAGCTTTTAAAAATACAGTTTGAAATAAAATACACTAGGATAGTTACTTCAATATTTCTACTTCAACAACAAAATGATCTGTGTTTTAAAGGCCAAGTTTACCTATTTACTTGACAACAAAACTTATGTGTAAAACTTTCATATAAAACATAAAATATGCAAGGCCAAAAATACATAACTAAATCAAACTGAAAACTACGAAAACTATTAACTTTTTAAGTTACTCACTCCATACCTAGTACAGTTGCAAAAGGCAAGTTTGTTTTCCATGGAATATAATACTTTTTGTTTCTTAGAATAATTTCTCCTACACTTGAGAGGGCAGTTTCCCCCAAAACCCAGCATACAGAAATACTTGCTATTACTATTTCGTTATGCTATGAGATTACATTGTGTTCCCTGTTCTATTAGTGTAGATGTTTTGGAATGAGAGTCAGATTCAGTTGAAATAATCATACACAGTGTGATCATACAGTGAGGCAAGGCATTTATGAGTATCTTATCCCATTCTAGATTCAATATTTTTCAGTAACAGTTCTTATAACTTATTTTTCTTAAGTAATAAAAAAATTAAAAATTGATGTCTATTAGAAAGTCTGAAGGAACTTACCCGTATTTTTCATAAAGCAAAACATTATTACCACTATCGCCCACTAATAATGTCATTTTTGAATTTAAGTTTATTCGGGAACTCTGTTCTAAAGCCTCAGGATTCAGCAAATTTATTGTTAATGTAATAGTGTTACTATATTTTTCTAATGTCATCTTGTATTGTGGGAGATGTGACGCTTCATCTACAATGGTGTTACCAAATGGAGCTTTTCGTCCAACGATCTGAAATATAATTTATATGTAATATTATGAGGAGCTCCAGGAAGTAGTCAGTATAAAGATGGGTTCCATAAGTGCCTGCAAAAAGGAAAGAGGTTGTAGGTGGAATTGTGAATTAGTAGTGGTTTTAAAAAAATGTAAAAAAATTATTTTGGGTACTAATGAGAAATAACCATTTTATTGTTTGTAGTTCTTGATCAGCAATTTTTTTACCGTACTATCACAACATTGCTGAGTGAGGTACTTTTTATCGATTCTAACATGAACCAATATTTCTCAATATGAAGCTAGGGGGACAAGTAAAGTTTCAAATGTACTTAGCAATGTGCAAGCTTCTTTTAAATTTGTAAGAAAAAATGGGCAACGATTTGTTTAATTGAACAAGAAATTGGGACATAAAAAACTATAAATGTATACTTTCCTTCCTTTGTAACCATATATGAACTGATGGTTGCAACTAGTTTTTGTTTACAGGCCTAGCACACGTGCTACAGGGAAATCCCTAAAGTGCTACAGAAGCGACAAGTGTGGCGAAAAAGCGCTTGAATCGCGCTGTAATTAATTCTTCAAATATTCCAATTATCAATGCCATGTGGAGGTTTTTTACCAATTAGCCGCTTATATAAAGATGTAGATTTAAAAATTTTGACTTTTCGGTTACGATAACAAAAGTGAGTCATAATTTTATTTAAAAACGTATTGTACTGAAATTATTATTAGAAATTTAGTTGCATGTTTTCACTTTGACGTCAAAAGCAAAAATCACCAGGAACTCTAGCGTCAATCGCACATCTTTGGAACAACGCAATATTTGAAAAGACTAGTGAATATCCAAAGAGTTTAACCATTTTTGATCTAATTGGACGTTTGCATGTTTCTTTATTAAAAAAGTAAATCTGTTTACAAATTTCTGTGCTGAAAAATCACGTTGACTTGTATCAATAAATCATCTCAAGATTTTTCTTTTAAATTTTCTATAATCGTTATGAGTTTTCTTGAATATTGTTATATTATTTTCTTGGTTTTAAGTATTTTAAAATACAATACTCAAAACACAGGAATATTGATCGGTTATTCTCGATTCAATGATTAATAAATTTTGACTGAGCATTAGCTTCTTACATATCTTATAAAATATGATCACTAAACTTTCTGATATAGGACTTGTTCTCATATTTTTATCAAGTTTAATTCAAATGGGATTTTTTTAAAATACGTTTAAATTAATTGGTTCACTGAAGCCTCAAATTTTTTTTACAAAATATGACTTGTTTTACATAATCAGTTTTCTATAAATAAAAACACACCATTAACAAAATTAAACACTAATATGTTTCACAATTTCCACTTTATTATTTTTTTCCGCTACAATTGTTTCAACACGACATGGTCTTCATCAGACGAAAGATATTCTAAACTAATGATAAATTGACATTATTTCCTTATATATGTATTTGGGTCTACCTATTTACTCCAATTTGGGTGTACTTAGTTTCAATTATAAACAATAAAATACAATATAAATACACCTCAATTAGAGTAAATGACACGTAGGCTGAAAAGTTTTTAGTCTGACACATAAATGTCGCCTTTTTTAAAAAATCCATATGATTTTTAGGAAGTGCCAACCTTCAAACGATCCGTGTCAACATTTCATGACGTTTCGAAGATTAGTTTACAAGTTACAGTGGTTTTAGTGACGCTACTTTTGATATTTTTAAAACAACGGAAAAAATCGAATTTTGTGTGTTAATTAAACACTGTTTTTTGATGGGAAAAAGTACCGTTCAAGCAAAACAATGGCTTAATAAGTATTACGGGGACTCTACCCCTGGAAAATCACTCATCATTTACTGGTACGCTGAATTTAAACGTGGTAGTACAGACACAAATGATGCTGAACGCTTTGGACGCCCAAATGAGGTGGTTACACCGGAAAACATCAAAAAAATCCACAAAATTGTTTTGCTAAAGTGAAATTGCGTAAGATAGCTGATACCCTAAAAATATATAATATCAGATATAGAACGTACGGGTCATATTTTGCATGAACATTTGGGCATGAGAAAGCTGTGTTCGAAATGAGTAACACGCTTGCTCACAGTGGACCAAAAACAACAACGTGTTGATGATTCTGAGCGCTGTTTGGACCTGTTGAAGCGCAATAAAAAGGATTTTTTATTTTCAGTGTCTTTTGTAAAGGAGATGTACTATATCCTGCAGTTGTACTCGGTCGAAGATTTTCTCTAAGTGAATGAAACATAAGAATGCTAGTATGTTGTACTCTCTGCATTTTTCGGAAATTTGTCTTAAGATGAAAACGGGTTCAGTACAAGACTTTATTCATCAACATAGTCTCCTTCAAGAGCGATACAATCAGTCCAACACTTTTCTAACATTTCTATACCTTTGTTGTAGAAGGATTTGTCTTTGCCTTCAAAATAGGCCTCAGTTTCGGCGATAACTTCTTCACTGGAGCCAAATCTCTTTCCCGCGAGCATTGTTTTGAAGTTTGCGAATAGATAATAGTCGCTGGGAGCTAGATATGGAGAATACGGTGGATGGGGAACAAATTTGAACTTCAATTCATGCAATTTTGCAATCGTAACCATTGACTTGTGGCACGGTGCATTGTCTTGATGAAAGAGCACTTTTTTCTTGTTCATTCGGGGCCGTTTCTTTGCGATTTCTGCCTTTAAACGCACCAATAATTTTATATAATATTCGCTATTAATGGTTTTTCCCTTCTCAGCATACTCGATTAAAATTATTCCATGCGCATCCCAAAATACAGAGGCTAAAACCTTCCCAACCGACTGTTGTGTTTTTGATCGCCTTGGGCGGCTTTCACCGGCTGCTGCCAACTCAGCTGACTATCGATTTGATTTCGGTGTGTAGTGTTGGATCCATGTTTCATCCATTGTCACATATCGCATTTAAAAATGTTTGTTATTGCGCTTAAACAGGTCCAAACAGCGCTCAGAATCATCAACACGTTCATTTTTTTGGTCTACTGTGAGCAAACGCGGTACCCAATTCGAACAGCAAATGTTTATGCAAAATATGACTAACACGTTCTTTTACTATCTTTAGGGTGTCAGCTATCTCATGCAATTTCACTTTACGGTCATCCAAAACAATTTTGTGGATTTTTTTTATGCTTTCCGATGTACGACCGCGCTTAAATTCAGCATACCGGTAAATGATGAGTGGGGCAGAGTCCCTGTAACACTTATCAAGCCACTGCTTTACTTGAACGGTATTTTTTCCATCAAAAAACAGTATCTAATCAACACACGAAATTCAATTTTTTCCATTGTTTTTAAAATATCAAAAGTAGCGTCACTAAAACCACTGTATCTTGTAAACTAATCGTCGAAATGTCATGAAATTTTGACACGTATCGTTTGAAGGTTGGTACTTCCTAAAAATCATATGAATTTTTTGAAAAGGGCGAAATCTAGGTGTCAGACCAAAAAACTTTTCAGCCTAGGTGTTAAGTTTGTTTATTATCTCTGTTGTTAGTTGTAGAATTGTAGCTATCCTATCTACTTTTTCGAATAAGCCGAGAGTTGTTAGTTTTTTAGTCAGTTCTTCTCCACCATATCTGAGTAGCTCATTAGTAATACCGGCTCCAACTTTTTCTATTTCTAAAGTTTATGAGGTGCTACTTCTTTTTTATCTGTCAAGAATCCGTAGTTTGTTGCTATCTCTGGTATTTCTAACTCTGTCATTTCTTTCTTGAACCGAAGTGTTGTTAAGTAAGTGGTTTTACTGGTTTATATTACATACTTCTAATACTCCAACTACAACTTTTTTAATTTTTCTTTTTAATTTTTCCCAGCTTTTATTGATATATTCTTCTCCTTGATATAGATAACGTATAAGTATAGTGCATTTACCCTATTGTCCGTCAATTGTTTTATCCGCTTACTAGCCTATTATTAGATAAAGGCAAATCAGAAGTATCGACAAGTTATAGTTTTAATTTTCGTAGTAAAAACCTAATTTTCAATTTTTATTTGTGCAGTTATCCACTATTATAATATTTTGATGGTTTTAACCCAGCCATGGTCCAAAAAACTGGTGCACAGTTATATTCATATTTTGTACGGCTATACCACACAAGGAAAATGTCTTTAGTGAATTATTTTTGTAATATTACATATTCACTTTAGCAAATTTGAAAAGGGCGACATCTATGTGTCAGCTCAAAAAACTTAAACGTTATGCACAATCTGGATTTCGGTAAAACACTTACTGTTTCAATATGTCTTGGATTCGTTTTCATAATCTCTTCAAAAGTTATTTTCCCAGCCTTAGCCAGTACAGTAGATATTACACGGCCAACTCCTGTAAGCTGTTTGGCAACATAGGGCGAATTTTCCCACAGCTTGACCCGAAAACATTTAGCTAATATAGTTGCGTTTAGCAAAGCGGTATAGCATTTAGTTCCCCGTGTCTCTAAATATTCTATTAAACCTGTAAAAATACAAATAGTTAGGTTAGTGAATTAGGTCAAATTTCCAGTAAAGCTATATGTGAATTAGATTTCTGTTTCTTTTTCTTCAAAAATGACGCCACTTGATGGCATGTTGAGATCAATCGTACAAATTAAAAGGAAAATCACAAATTAATAGGCACTGCCAAGTAAGAATGTGACCGCTCGTATTTTTGAAAAAATGTGTTTCGAGAAATATTTCGCCATTAATGTAATTTTTGGTATGCTAGCAATGGCGCAATTACCTTAGTAAGTTGTCCAGTCGCCTCCTACATCAATAATCGCCTGGCATCTTTGAGGCATGCTGTCGACGAGATTTTCTGCATACTCTGAAATTTTTCGAATCACGCGAGATAAAGTTCTGAGTCTTTCTTCCAAGATTTTTCTTTATAAGGGACCAACCGTTTTCAATAGGGTTGGCGTCCGGCGATTATGAGGGCCACTCTAGTATCTTATCGTGGGCCCAAGTGAGCCGGTTCGCGACGTAATTTTCGCCCAGCAAATATTTCTTCAACGTGCTTCAGAATTTGACATCATGAACACGAAGATGTTGCCAATGGATACATGTAAACCCGATATTCTTCATTTTGCCGCTCCTTGACACAGCGTCAATTTCGGGTCCCGTGAAAACAAAGACACGATTCGTTTTTCGACTTTCGGAGTGACTTTGCCTATCGAGCTATGTTTTGGCAAGTCGTCAATAAAAACGGTACTGACTTTTTAATATATTTAGCGGCCACGGAATAGGTCATCTTAGACCCCTTTGGATGGCAATAAAGAAAGGCTACCTCGAACCCATGCAACACGTTCTTACTTGACAGAGTGTATATACTATTTGTAAACTACTATGTATTCTGTATAAAATGTAAGAAATAACATTTAGTTTTAAACAGTAAATTTCTTAAAATTTAAACGAATATCGTGATTATTGACCCAAAAATTTCTTTAAGAAATTCAGCGTATGTCGCACAGCTCGTTCCGCTAAGGTTCTGGATGTACCGAGTGAGAATCTAGGACTTACATGTTTATAATATTTGGATAAACAATGCATTCAAATGAATAAAACCAATTTTTCCAATAAAACATAACCCTGATATATTTGGTTCAAGACAGTTCTTGTCTTATTATTATTCAATATTTTGTGTTAGCAGAATTGAAGTTTAAAAACAAAACGAAAAAAAAAGTAGACAACATATTGAAATTATTATCAAAATATACGCAACACAAAGGTTGGTGCATCATTTTTTTCTTATTTTTTTCCTCAAAAATATTGATTTTAGAAACAAATAGTTTAAACAAAAGTTTTAGCTTAAAAATGATTTTTTGTAAATAACTGTTGTATATACAAAGTGTTCTAAAAATTATCTGACGGAGCAGACCTATTTTTAAATGGAAATCCTTAAATACTCTTTCCATATTTTTAGATAATTGGAGGTGAATTCTGAACATATTTTTTAATATATGCTTACAATTAAATCAAATAGTTCCCGAGATATAAACAACAATGAGAAACAATTTTTCAAGCTTTAAAAGCCTATAGCTTCACATGGAACATTTTAAAATATAATCACCTTCCTGTCTTAGGTTATATCCAAAAATGTTACCTTCAAGTTTGATCAACATCACTGATCCAAAAAAAATCTATTTCCGGGCAAAACAAAAGGACGAAATTTTTAGATAAAGTTAAAAATATTCTACCAGTACACGAACTATCTTTTCCGGCCAAATTAATGGTTAATTTCAAACTTAAATCAGTGCGGTGAGGATAAGTTACAACAACACTGGACAGAATTGCAACCTCTCTCATGCAAAAAAAATATCTTACTACGCTTTCGTGCAATATTTCTAAAACCAGAATGATCACACGTAGTGTGGTGGTAAAACTTGCTGTAGGTATGTACCGGTATTGTCACTTATATTTGTTAATTTTAACAGCAGGTTATATGTGGTTATATATCTCATTAAAGTACAAATTTGGAAAATATTTAACTATTTTTTATAAATATGATGTTATTTACCGGCTTCGCGATTAGTTACAATTATGCACTTTATTAAATCGTACTTTTAATAACATTGAGAAAGCCAGTGATTTTTTTAATTTTGTATGTATGACAACACGATACATTTGGCTGATTCGCTCGTCTGCCAACTAGTTAGCCACTTTTCAAATCATGGCAAATGAGTGCTCGCGTTTTACATGCGGAGCCTTGGATGAAATTTTAAGAGAGATTTTACTCTAAAATATAATATAAAAAAACTCACCTAAGATATCTCGAATGTCATGTATAATGAGCCAAGAATTGTATATATAAAATTACTTTAACAAATAAATCATTTTTTTTGTAAAATCAGTAATTAAAAAATAGCAAAGCCCTAGACATGATGGTGTATGATTAGGACGTACAGACGGATAAAAAAAGCTAGCCATAACTGAACGAATCTGCCGATTAGCCTCAGTCTGATTCGTTAGTACACTATATTATTTTAACAGTAGGTAACAAGAATAACTTACATTTTGCCAGGCGCTCACAATTGCGCATCACTTTAACAGAATCCGTTAAAATGGACTGATTACTTATATCCAAGTTTCCTAGCACTGCCTGGATTATGCTAAAAATTATTAAAATATTATTTCTAACCCGGAACATGTGGCTTCCATCTATAAGTTTTTTTTTGCGTTTAGAGATTACTTTTTCCAATTTTACAATCAGTGGTGTAGGAAAAATAAAATAACTCGGCAGTATATTTTTTTTTGTGTATCAAAATTCGCATAATAAGGAAATTAAAATTAGAGATAGCTGGTCTTGTAACTCACAAATTGCAACAAACATTATGAGGAAAGACAACAAAACACAAATTTTAAAATAATTTATAATTGTTATAAAATGGTTTTAAAACATAAGTGATGCAAATTTAAATTAAAAGGTCATTAGTTTCTTGAAACGGTTCTCCCTCAATATCTTCTTCTTCGTCCTCGAGTGCATTGCTCATGATATCAGCTTAAAACTTAAAATTTTTTTGATTTTTCCACTGTATACCGTAATGTTTTTGTAGTAACATCTTTTTTATTTGAGAGAGTTTAGTTTAACGGCACCTTTTTGGATGGACTTATCTTACCAAAATTCTTATCAGCTTTACAGACACTTGTAGCGATACCAATATCAGTGTGGTAATGTGGCTCTCCTCTAACTAGTGTTGTGCTACTCTTCGTTTTTGGCAAAATGAACTGTTTTGACACGTTAAATTTAATATGGCAATTTGTAGTACTTTTCATAACAGCATAGGCTTCTGTTGTCCAATCGTTAACAGAGCATTGCTTTCCAATCTCAATGACATTCTCATACTTTTTAAAAATTTGTTTGTATTCTTGTGGGTCTGTTATCACTTCTGTCTTCTTCAATTCTTGTTCAATTCCAAATACCAAATACACGATGGCTAGGTAAAATCTAATGACCAGTGACTGAATAAATAATTTCAACTGCTTTTAAAGTGTTGGCGCAATATCTAAAAACCATTTCCCGCATGCCGCAATCATAATGCAGTTGTTATTTTGTCCCCCGCATCAGTCGTACACCAATCGAAGGGTTTCTTTTCCCGTAAAGTCAGTCTGAGGATGCAATTTCATTCGATACCTTACAAAAAAACTCATTTTTAGTTCATGTGTACATGAATATCTGCTTTTCAGTCTGTTTATCTCTTGTACAATGCAAAGATTGTAAATATACAGTTGCCGCTTATAGTAAGCAGATTGGTCTGGCAACTTCCATAAAACCTTGTTCTTTTGACAATAAAAACTGAATGTCAAAAGTTCTTTCTTTTTTTCTTTTAAACAAGAATGGAACGCCTGAGCTTTCAATTTATGGACTTTTTTCAGCTAAATATTTATTTTTCTCCTCTGGAAGCACTGCATTTTTTAATTGCTCATCAAGTGATAAACAAGTTGAATATACATCTGTGCATGGTGAGCCAAATCCCAAATTAAAAGAAGTTAGAAAATATAGGCCGAAAGAAATTTTCTTTCACTTTTAACTGGTCATCTTTTATTTCTGAATTATACATTTTTGACATTTTTTGAAAATGTCTATGACCATAGGGCGAAACGTCAAATAAAAATAATTCTTAAAAGGAACAGAAACTCAAGTATTTTACTTAAAAGAACCTTATGCTCAAGATTAAAATAAAAGATTTATGTACATAAAGGTTCAAGAAATCAATTGCCGTATATATATGTATATATACATATATATATATATATATATATATATATATATATATATATATATATATATATATATATATATATATATACATATATAATGTAGTAGTGGTTTTTCGGGTATCCCGTTTTTTAAATTAGGTATAAGATTTTAGAATGCCACTGTAAATAGGGGTTCTTTTTCGTGAAAAATCTCTTTTCTCACTCTTGGTTATCGATTTTTAAAGAAGTTTCACAGTAGAAAATGGTTATTTTTTGTGAAAAATCCTGCCCACTCCAGTCATCAATGTTTAGTTTACTGTGTTAGGAGATATCTAAGCTTATAAAATTTCAATACAAGAAGGTATTTTTGTCATCTAGGGGTTTTCTCCGGACGTCGCTTTGCACCTCCATCTTGTGTTTTCTTAACACAACATAGGCACAGCATACAAAGCACAAAATACTGTAACCGACATCCAGCAGCACCCCATGCGGAGACTGCCACAAATTATACATAGGCCAAACAAACAGAAGAATCTCCACCTGGATCCAAGAACATAAAATAAGTATCAAAAATAAACAAACATCAGCTCTTTTTCAGCACCTTCATGATATTGCTCAGAACATCAATTTTGAGGGATATAAACAAATAGCCTAGATTTCAGATTATAAAACACACATAATCAGAGAAGCTTTGGTAATCGAAAAGAATGGACATCTAAATAAGCGGGATGATGCACTTAACATCTCCACTATCTGGAAGGATCCACTAGCCAAACCAAAGAATAACCAAAATATCGAGAACGCAACAGTCAGCATAGCGTCGGAACCCGTAATTACCACTGATACGGGCGCCCAGCTGACAAACACCGATGCCTAGACGAACACTCTCGATCCTCCCACCTAGAATCTGCGTAAACGACGACCTATAAAAGACGGCAACCGCACTTCGGTTTCTCAGTCAGCTTCGAGCAGCAGCAGCAGCAAGATCACAGTATCGACGAGCAGCACTAGCAAGAGCACTTGATAATGCCTGAAATTTTATTGAAACATTAATTATAATATATATTCATATATATATATATATATATATATATATATATATATATATATATATATATATATATATATATGTATATATATATATATATATATATATATATATATATATATATATATATATATATATATGTATATATATATATATATATATATATATATATATATATATATATATATATGTATATATATATATATATATATATATATATATATATATATATATATATATATATATATATATATATATATGTATATATGTATATATATGTATATATGTATATATATGTATGTTTTTTAAAATTGAAAAGACTTGTCACATTTAATTATTTTGAAAGCTGGTAAGCAAAAGAACTAAACAATATGGCCGATTGTTACCAAAAACAGTGTTGGTGAAATTTAACACAACATTGGCGCATTGTACGAACAATAATAATGCTCCTGCTATATATATATGTATATATATATATATATATATATATATATATATATATATATATATATATATATATACATATATATATATATATATATATATATATATATATACAAAGCTTTAAAAATAATAAAATGTGGCAAATCTCTTCAATTAAAAAAAAAAACACTTATGCTTTGAGTTATTGAAACATTAATTATAATATATATCCGTCCAAATAGGAGGTCTAAACAACTGCTTTATTTAAATTCAAAAATCTAATATTTTAGTTGTTTAATAATCCAATGTTTGTGCAATTCACGCTACTAAAATGTGTCGCAATGTTTTGAAATATTTTACTGAGGAATCTGTTCTTTTTTGTCAATTAGATATCTTAACATGAGTCTATTTTTTACTTCTAATTAATAATAAGATTTTTAAATTTATCTCACCAATTTATTTTCATATCCACAGTTTTGATTTTTCCAGTAAGGGGAAATCGAATCGACTCTTTGTGTGCATTTTTATTAAGTAAGTTCAGGTATTTTTTATCATTAGACCTCAGATAAATCTCTGAAAATTCTTGGCACTTCGACAATAGGGTTAATATTTTTGTCATAATTTCATCCCCAGAAACCTAAAAATATATCGTAGAAAAAACTGTTGTTAATAGATATTAGTAATAACAATAAATCTTCAATGATATTAATATGTCATTTCGATGATTTATATTGTTTTGTATCATAAGCTGCAATTAGTCAGTAAACATGTCCATTCCTATAAAACTACCATAAATATAGAACATTTCTGTTTTGTTACTAGGTAGAGAATCTATAATTACTGAAGAGTGATTTACAAAGTCATAATGCAATTTACATTGATCTGAATGAAATACAAGAAAAAGTAGTGATGCAGGTCTTTTAATTTATGTATGTCAGTCAAGGTGCCGTGGTAGAATGGTTTATTCAATTGTATTCAGGCCAAGATCAAAATTGTAAAATAATAATAAAAAATAGATATCGTTCGGCTTTTTCTGCAAATATCCCTTATGGTATGCAATTTGATGTAAAAATCGCAGGTGCAACTTTCTTGGCCTCTAGTTTTTACCTACTCCAACATATAAAATAATATGTTACTATAGTAAAAGTAAACGGATGGTTGTTGCTAAACATCCAGTTTTAATAAATGAAACAAAAAGTCAAATTTTATCTGTTCTAAAGGCTTTAGATGCCCATCCGGCCAACTTCACTATCACGATGTAGTGTAAACGCGATCTGCTAGAACTATCCTTCAGGAACAATAGAGTTGAACTACTGTGGGTTCCAGAAGATTCGGAGATTAAAGGTGATGAAAATATGAACGAAGTAGCAAGACTCAAAGGTACAAAACTTTACAAGCATCCAGAATCAGGGGTTGGTATACTAAAATAAGTGTAAAGACGACAATCAACAGACGGGTGTATCAGCAACATCTAGATCCTTGGCTTGCAGTATCTGGCCAAAGACATGCGAGGGATGTAACTGAGGGCCCCTCAAAGAAACTAACAATTGAAGTCCCTTGTTTAACAAGTGCCCAGACCAAACTAATGGTGGGATTGATCACAGGCTACTGTCACCTGAGGTAACAGACTACGAGGCTGGTTTAAAAAGTCCGTGCAAAAATAAAAACTACTTATGTGTTTGGGGCAAACTTTTTTTATTTTTCGACATAGTCTCCTTTTAGGCTTATACACTTCGTCCAACGATGTTCTAGTTTGTTGATCCCTTCCGAATAATAGGATTTGTCCAAGTCTGCAAAATATCCATTAGTGTCTGCAATCACCTCCTCGTTTGAATAAAATCTTTGTCCCGCCAGCCATTTCTTCAAATTGGGGAACAAATAGTAGTCCGAGGGAGCCAAGTCTGGAGAATAGGGGGGATGTGAAACGAGTTGGAATCCTATTTCCATTAATTTTGCGACCACAACTGCTGAGGTGTGTGCTGGTGTGTTATCGTGATGGAAAAGGACTTTCTTGTGGGCCAATCGCGGGCGTTTTTTCTTGCAGCTCGGTTTTCAAACGGTCCAATAACGATGAATAATATTCACCTGTAATAGTTTTACCCTTTTCCAGATAGTCGATGAGGACTATCCCTTGCGAATCCCAAAAGACAGTCGCCATAACCTTTCCGGCCGAAGGAACGGTCTTCGCCTTTTTGGTGCAGATTCCCCCTTGGTAACCCATTGTTTAGATTGTTGTTTGGTCTTAGGAGTATAGTAATGTATCCTATGTTTCATCCACAGTGACGAAACGACGCTTAAAGTCCTCCGGATTCTTCTGAAACAGCTGCAAACCATCCTTGCAACACTTCACACGATTCCGTTTTTGGTCAAGCGTGAGCAATCGCGGCACCCATCTTGCGGATAGCTTTCTCATGTCCAAATGTTTATGCAACATATTATGTACCCGTTCAGTCGAGATGCCTACAGCACTAGCAATCTCACGCACCTTAACTCTTCTGTCATCCATCACCATATCATGGATTTGATCAATGATTTCTGGAGTCGTAACCTCCACAGGCCGTCCAGAACGTTCAGCATCACTTGTGCCCATATGGCCAGTCCGAAAATTTTGAAACCACTTATAAACTGTTCTAATCGAAGGTGCAGAGTCACCATAATGTTTATCAAGCTTCTCTTTAGTCTCCTGAGGCGTTTTGCCTTTCATAAAGTAATGTTTAATCACCACACGAAATTCTTTTTCGTCCATTTCTTGAAAATCACTCGAGTTCCTTGATTCACACGAATGCCAAACACAAAGAAATAGACCAATATGGCTGAAACTTGGTGTGCGTTCATTCAAGAGATGCTACTAACTAAACATGACCTTGATACGCGCCGGTGGTGCCATCTCTCGGACTTTGCACGGACTTTTCAAACCAGCCTCGTATGTAGTGAAAAGGAAGAAACCTCTATGCACATCCTGTATGAATCTGAAGCTTTAATTCGAAACAGAAATAAACTGTACAGAGATCTATATCGTAGCGATAAATTACGACATGGAGAATTTGAAAGAAAGCTAATAAAGCTTTTTAAACGGACAATACTTCTGTAACCAAGAGAGCGCGGCAGAATAAGCCAAAAGGCTGCAGTGCACAAGTAGGCATAATCGCCTCCCCCGTCTAGCCCCAACCTAGGGGAGTCATGTACGTAGTTTGCATCAAATTGCATTATTATCCTAAAACCTTCATGATAACTCTCATTTAATTACATCATTCTAAAATTTAATATATTTAAACGGGTGAATTTAAGGAGAGTACATATTTAATATGGTATTGTGTGGATACAAAACTAAAACAAATTTAATGCAGATCATACTATGCAGTATTGTGAATCTGAAAATTGAAAAATGCTTACGACACATATAAACTTTTCTTGAGAACTGGCTTGTAAATCTTCGTGTAGTATTAGAGGGATAAAGAAACAGAAGTAACTAAAATATTTTATATTTACGTTGTAATTTCTAGAGATGGACAAAAATGCTGATTTTCAGTAGCGATTTTTTACTATTTTTGCTTAGCTTGCATCAAATTGCATTATTATCCTAAGACCTTCATTGCAACTCTCATTTAATAACATCATTTAAAATTTAATATAGTTAAACGGATGAATTTAAAGAGAGTATATATTTAATATGGTATTATGTGGATTAAAAACTAAAACAAATTTAATACGTATCATACTATGCAGTATTGTGAATCTGAAAATTGAAATATGCTTAAGACACATATGAACGCTTCTTGAGAACTGGCTTGTAAATCTTCGTGTAATATTAGAGGGATAGAGAAACAGAAGTAACTAAAATATTTTATATTTACGTTGTAATTTTTAGAGACGTACAAAAATGTTGATTTTCAGTAGCGATTTTTTACTATTTTTGATTAGAACTAATTTATTTTCATCGGTAATATCGGCAAAATACTGCGTAGTTATACTAACAAGTATTTAAAGTCTAATGTTATACGTAGTTATACGTAGTGATAGTTTCAGTTCACTGTTTTATCTTTATATATAATGTAGCATGGAGAAACGGGAGTTATAGTTAGCACTTGCGGACGATGTTGGGAGCAATTACTACAGAGGGTTTATTTTTTTTTTTAAGTTGAATGATTTATTACGAGTAATAAACCAAGCGGAATATATATATGTAATATATATATATATATATATATATATATATATATATATATATATATATATATATATATATATGTGTATAAATATATATATATATATATATATATATATATATATATATATATATATATATGTATAAATATATATATATATATATATATATATATATATATATATATAAGTATAAATATATATATATATATATATATATATATATATATATATATATATATATATATATATATATATATATATATATATATATATATAACGGTTTTCACGGATGGTGGAATGTGATACATTAAAATTTCGGATGTCAATCCGTTCGTCTAACAAAGAATTTGCAAGACCTTCTTATCTGACATTTTCAAGTACTCTTGCTGTAGCTGCACTAGTTAGTTAGCTTCGAGCGGCAGCAGCATCAAGATCACAGTATCGAGTAGCAGCAGCAGCAAGAGCACTTAAAAATGTCAGATACCCGTAATATCACGCTTAGTAAAGTCCTCTTACTTTTGCCGTTCCGAACCGACATTAAACTGTAGGTCCATTTTGTCTGTGAAACACTTAAAAACGTACCAACAACAAACCAAGGCGAGAGGGTCGCCTACGTCCGTATCGGATATGGCACTGTAGCCCGGGCAGGCTTAGCAGTCGAGCTAGGATCGATAAATGAGAGAACAAAACTTCAAGTACTTATTCCCGTACTAACATAACATTGTGGTAATAAATTTTACCTAAAACTAAACAAGTCTGAGGATTAAGTTGATTGGGTATTGAGAATAATTTTGTTGTATCTCCTTTTTTTGTTACTAATACTGTAATAAGTACAAAATAAAAGAGATATTTGTATCATATTTGGTAATAACTAGCTAATTATTAACATACCATTTACTGTGTTCCACCCCACTTACCTTGGTAAATAATTCCATGGTATTGAATGCTATATAGTATTTAGCCATAATCTCACCAAAAGCTGTTGGCGATACTTCAACTGATTCGTTCATTTTGATCATTCCAGCTTTTACTAGTTTGTTGAGATCAATCTGACATATTTCTAAAATATTTTACACCTAATTTTTTAATTTGATGTAGTGGAAAAGTAAACAAGAATATTAGTATAACCTTGATATAATAAAGAACCCAGCCGTTTTGAAGCCTGAGTCACATGTCATGCATTATAGAATAGAAGATCATTCGGAAAATAAACGAAGGTTGAAATATCCAAGTGCAGTCTAGAGAATGTAGCAGCATTATTTTTTTAGAACCTTTTTGCTCGTTAAAGATGTGTTTTAATAGCACATGTATAAGATTTTGCGAATATCCTAACTATATATTGCTGGCATTCAGCATATAAAATATTCTTTTCTCGGTGGTACATAATTTCGCACCTTGTTGATAATAAATCCAATTTTTTTGTGAACGACATCATAAATCATGTCCATAGATCCAACGAAATTGATGAATAGCACCGTATTATAATATGCACAATTTTTAACAAGATTTGCTATTACAAAAACTTTCGGTACGAAGAGAATAGAGTTTCTATAGCAAACTATGGGTGACTCTAGTTCTCAGGGGACTTGTGGAATGTTCAATTTTGACTTGATTAATACTCTTATTGTGTGAATTGGAGTGTGGAAATTCCACTGACTTACAACTTGAGAGGCTCTACAGCTCAGTTACTCAACCGGAATTTAAATTCCGAATTGCATAATCCATTTCTATTAAAATGATTGTACTAGGGATGTCTATGAAGATCCTCTACGGTGTTGTTTACTCAGAACATCCATAAAAAACAGGGCATAGTTCATTGTCATTGACAAAAAATTCACACATATTGTACGGAACCAACATTTTTCTGTTAGTTAACGTCGAAATCATTAGGTATTGCGTCGTTCGTGTTGTATAAAATTCTAAAGATAAACAAACTCAGGAAAATATATGAAGCTAAAGACACAGCCACCGTTTTACTGTTTCCTTTCATGGGCCTTTAAAATAGGAGTTAAACCACACTTTTGAACTAAGCTAAAATTTACCGAATATACACGTATTATCAGCTTACGGTCACCGAAAACATAAACAAATCATACAAAGATATTTTCGGTGATTACTGTCGTTTATTATATTTAAAGTCAAACTATGAAACAAAATTCGTCTATTAATTGCTAGTCACCTTTACACGACGTACACAAAGTTGCAGCTGTTTCAACCATCATTAAAGAGACAATTAAAACAGAAGAGAGAATAAAGGAATTCGTTTTAATATAACTTGTTTAGTTTGCATACACAAAATTATAACATATACACACAACAACTAGGCATAAGGAAGACTTTGACAATATAGAGTAAATTGGCAGTAGAAGCTGTATGGTATGCACGTCGCTGAGTTTTCGCGAAGATTTTGCTCGTGTGAAGGGTCGCTTAAAAGAAATAATAAAATAAGAATGAATTAAGATAAATAACTTACCTAGCAATTTTTTATCAATCTTCTCTTTCGACAGACCAGTAGGGAGTTTATATTTCTCTGGACATTTTTTAGCTCGGACATAGAGAAAAGTAGACGATAACCAACTCATTGCTTCTCCTAAATCGGTAATTGTTCTTAAAACAATTTCAGCATTCAGATGTTCTGTGAGATGTTTGTGGAGATTTGATTCAATATTTTGGGTACAGCTTAACATTTTTTCATACTTCGTCTGTAATTAACCCAAAAAAAAAACATTTGAAAGTTAAATTTTGTAGAAATGTTATGTTAGATGTCTCAACTAGAATTGGTTAAAGTTTTGTATTGTCACCGTTCAGAAACCCTTTATTAAATATCGTATCTGCTGGATTCGCTAAACAAAGTTTTAAGACTCAAACTCGATTAGGTGAACAGTAATTAGAATTTTTAATTGTTTTAGGTATTATTATAATTTGTATATTTAGACAATGTCACCAAAAAATTATTTCTATAAAAAAAGCAAAACCAGAATTAAGGTCTTGTAATGAGCAAGAAAGTTAGTAGTAGTCTTTCTAGTTTTAACACAATGTTTCAATTTTATTCACTTGATAATAAATACAAACGATTTTCCTCGTCTTGCTTACAAAATATTTACTTTGCCGTGGCATATGTCAATTTAATAAGTTTTTTAGTGAATTAGGTAGTTATAGTTCAATATTCACTTATTACATGTAAGAGTTAAAAGAGGAACGACTAACGACCACATATATATCGGAAAGTATTCATAAAAATTTATAAGACAAATTTAAGACTGTAGCAAAATCTGTATTGATAATTGATAATTTCTGTTTTATAATTTTTTATTGCAATATATAGGTATGAGATTTTTAAGAATATTAAAAAGTATATTTTTACCCTACTTATTTAACCTATTGATTTATCTCGAGTAAGCCCACCGTTACTAAAAAGTTAAATTTCCAAAATAATGTAGTAAAGAACATGTGTCATGTATTATTATAATACATTTTAATTAAAAAACATTATGTGATGAAGTTGATAAATTATAATCTGTAAATAATCAATGTAAGAACAACTATTAATAATATCAGTTACAAAACT
This sequence comes from Pachyrhynchus sulphureomaculatus, assembly GCA_019049505.1. NCBI lineage: Eukaryota > Metazoa > Arthropoda > Insecta > Coleoptera > Curculionidae > Pachyrhynchus > Pachyrhynchus sulphureomaculatus. Next base: position 143,742,091 of record CM032446.1, read on the forward strand.
CTGCCGATTCCGTGTCCAAAATGTATCTAAACGTTTCTTTATCTTATGTTGTTGATCTCGAAGAAAACCTTAATATAGAAATTATACATAAAATTAAAAAATAATAATTTTTGCTTCATAATACATCTCCTAAATTGTTTTAAAATCTGTTTACAATACTAAAGAACATATTACCTTGTCCTGACGACTAGTCAAAATTAAAGCTGTAGCACTAGTATCACATTGACTTCGACCTGCTCTGCCGATCATTTGAAATATAGACACTTCATCATAATCTTTATAGCCGTCTTTTGTATCGTACCGTTTGGTTCCTTTAACTACAACTAAATGAGCTGGCAAATTCACTCCCATCGCAAGTGTACTAGTCGCGACCTATAAAATAATATCCATAATTTTGATATTATCGAGGTATATTTTGAGTATGTGTAGACATAAATGAAAAATATATGTACAAACTAATTTCCGCACTTGAATGAGTACCTTTGATATTATTTTCTTACTCAAATACACTATATTTAGCTACTATTTACAAACCAATTCGTTACAGTACGTGAAAGGAACTGTAAACATGGGTATTTATTTACATCATTACATGGATATACTGGAAATATACACAAAATCACTACATTCATTGTATGCCGTGGAATATGAAAAATTGTCTTGATATATCCAAGGATTTTTTGTTTTTTACTCAATGTGAAATATTGCCACGTGTGAATAAAAATATGACGTTAGCCATTTATAAGTATATGTTCGTTTGGACATTATCTCAGTAATGTCACTTTGATATGTAATGCACAACAAAATTGTAAAAATGTATAGAACAACGCTTAGCTGACTTGCATTAATAAATAGTTTATTTTAATATACTTACTACAACATTTATTGCCACAAATTCCACTGGTGAGCAAAAAAATTGACAAAGGATTTTGCTTCATTATCACCGATCCTTGAATTTGATTTTCAAACAGTGGTATTATTTTTGGTATCATTAGAATCCTGATTTTCTACTATTTCCAATAATACCAAAACATTTGGATTTCGAAAAAGTTTTACTGATTAAAACGGTTTTACTCAATAGAATCGTGTTTCCTCGCTCTGCAACATACTCGTTGAGCGCTATTCACCCCTATAAAAACACATGCAACTGCATTTTTCTATCATTCCTTTATCGCAACTTGAACCGTCAACATTTCTGCTATACCTGCTCACTAAATACGTCATCGGAAAATGATACCACCCCGGAAGAAACGGCACAAGTCATTGTACTATTGCAAGAAGGACATAGCCAACGTGTAGTCGCTGAGTAACTGCACCTGAGCCAGTCAGCTGTCTCTAGAGTCTACAGACGTTACCAAGAGACTGGCGCCTTTACGCGGAGAGCAGAATCAGGAAGAAGAAGGTGAACTTCGGAGCGAAACGACCGCTTCATTGTCAACGCAACTATAAGAAATCGTCACTTGACCTGCGTTGAGTACCAGCAGGAGTTCCGACAAGTTCGTGGTCGGGCTGTCAATCAGTCAGAGGTAGACTTAAAGAAGCTAACCTGAAACCAGCTAACGGACCCAAATTAACAGCAGCCCATCGACAAGCGCGACTCAGATTTGCCCGAAAACATTTCGACTGGACCTTAGGACAGTGGCGCTCCGTTTTAATCTTCGACGAATCCCGAATGTGCCTACATGGCATTGATAGAAGAAGACGAGTCTATAGGAGGCTTGGGGAGCACTATGCGCAGTACTGCATTACTGAAATGGTCGCCTACGGAGAAAGTTCCGTCACGGTGCTGGGAGGTATCTCACTGGATGAGAAAACCGATTTGGTTTTCGTGACTGATGAGACTCGTAGCGGTGGATTAACTGCTTACCGGTATATCGAGATCTTGCAGGAACACGTCGTTCCTTACGCTGGGTTTGTTGGCGATAGCTTCGTGCTAATCTACGACAATCCGAGGCCAAATGCTGCTGCGGTGCGGCAATACCTGGCGGAAGTGGGAATACCCACATTAGACTGGCCTGCGCGGAGTCCTGATCTCAAACTAATCGAGCAGATATGGGATGAGCCCAAAAAAAGCGTTCGAGCCAGAAATCCAGTCCTTCCATCGCTGAGGGACTTAAAGGTTACGATGGCGGCAGAGTGAGGAAGAATCTCACAGACAGTGGTGAAGAAGTTCATCCGCTCCATGAAAAAACAATTGGAAGCAGTAATAAGGGGGGTTAATACAAAATACTAATTTTGGTTTTTATCAATAAATTTAATTGTTAAACTTAAAGTTTGTTTAATTTTTCCTTTTTTCTACCCCTATTTTCATCCCTTGTTCTCCTTGTTTTCCCTTTCAATCATTTTAATCAGTAAAAAGCATGAGGTATGCTATGGAATTTAGAATCATTAGAAAGAAAATAGAATGAGCTTTCAAATGATACTAAAATTCATAAAAATATAAGAACACTAAATTCTAGGATCCGTGTTAAATGAAGCCAAATACGAGGCTGGTTTGAAAAGTCCGAGAGATGGCACCACCGGCGCGTATCGAGGTCATGTTTAGTTAGTAGCATCTCTTAAATGAACGCACACCAAGTTTCAGCCATATTGGTGTATTTCTTTGTGTTTGGCATTCGTGTGAATCAAGGAACCCGAGTGATTTTCAAGAAATGGACGAAAAAGAATTTCGTGTGGTGATTAAACATTACTTTATGAAAGGCAAAACGCCTCAGGAGACTAAAGAGAAGTTTGATAAACATTATGGTGACTCTGCACCTTCGATTAGAACAGTTTATAAGTGGTTTCAAAATTTTCGGACTGGCCATATGGGCACAAGTGACGCTGAACGTTCTGGACGGCCTGTGGAGGTTACGACTCCAGAAATCATTGATCAAATCCATGATATGGTGATGGATGACAGAAGAGTTAAGGTGCGTGAGATTGCTGACTTTAAGCGTCGTTTCGTCACTGTGGATGAAACATGGATACTTTACTATACTCCTGAGACCAAACAACAATCTAAACAATGGGTTACCAAGGGGGAATCTGCACCAAAAAAGGCGAAGACCGTTCCTTCGGCCGGAAAGGTTATGGCGACTGTCTTTTGAGATTCGCAAGGGATAATCCTCATCGACTATCTGGAAAAGGGTAAAACTATTACAGGTGAATATTATTCATCGTTATTGGACCGTTTGAAAACCGAGCTGCAAGAAAAACGCCCGCGATTGGCCCACAAGAAAGTCCTTTTCCATCACAACAACGCACCAGCACACACCTCAGCAGTTGTGGTCGCAAAATTAATGGAAATAGGATTGCAAATCGTTTCACATCCCCCCTATTCTCCAGACTTGGCTCCCTCGGACTACTATTTGTTCCCCAATTTGAAGAAATGGCTGGCGAGACAAAGATTTTATTCAAACGAGGAGGTGATTGCAGACACTAATGGATATTTTGCAGACTTGGACAAATCCTATTATTCGGAAGGGATCAACAAACTAGAACATCGTTGGACGAAGCGTATAAGCCTAAAAGGAGATTATGTCGAAAAATAAAAAAGGTTTACCCCAAACACATAAGTAGTTTTTATTTTTGCACGGACTTTTCAAACCAGCCTCGTAGTTTGCGCCGATTTTTTTTAAATTTATTTCTTCTATTTTTAAAGTATTTTCTAAGTATAAAATAGGAAGTAGATAAATAAACTCACCAAAATTGGTAATTGACTTTCCCTAAAAGCGGTTTCGATAACATCTCGATTTTGAGGTATCAACCCAGCATGATGTAAGGCGATACCACTTACAATAAGTTGTTTTAATTTTGTGTCGCCGAAGATTTGTCTTGATATGTTTATTTAAAACCTCTTTTTGTTCTTGTGTTAGTCGAATTTGTAAATTAGTAAATAGGTAACTTGTTGTCATTTCGACGCTTCTTCTAGTGCTGCAAAAAAATCTAAAATAACAAATTATTAAATTAGTAAATGTTATATATAAAAATATGGTAAAAACTAGTTTCTTAAAATTAGTAAAACAAAATGAGTAACATTTTTTTTTCATTTCGTTTTAGTTAAGGTGATACGCTACACTGCTTTTTTTCATCATATGTTGGACTAAAAGAAATAAAAACAGGAATCTATGTGAATTATATCTATCAGTAGCAATATAAGGTGGATAGTTTCTGTAAATCTGTATTGTCTGAAGTCACTTAGGGCCACAGTTTCTACATAATATATACTACTATTTTGAAAACTGTTTTAACCCAATTTTTTTGTACTACATGCTGAGAAGTTTGTCATAAAACTCTTCACAGATGTCCTGAGATTAGACTCGCAATAATTTGTGTTTAAATAGTAGTCTGCTATAACATTTAAACGGAAATTTAAGGTCACTGAACATTGTGCTATATTCACAATGCTGATATAACAAAATCAATCAGATAGAGACTTTAGAAGTTATTGTGGTCTTTTATTATCATTTTGATAAAATTAATAATGAACCAAACAATACAATGGTATTTTTATTGTTCCGTACGGAACACTTATAAGATCACTTCGGTGTCCGTCCGTCTGTCTCTCTCTCCCGTCTGTCACACCCGATTTTCTCCGAAGCTATTTGACATAGAAAGTTGAAATCTGGCACCAATATAGGAATGATGACCCCATCAGAGCCGTGTAGTTTTGAAAGTTAAATTTTGACTTAAGGAATTAGTTTTGGGGGGTTTGGGGTTTGTAAAAACACGAGTTCAGAAATACAAACGATGTAATACTTGTGCACAATTTTCTTTGAATTAATTAAAAAAAAAAAAAAATGTTAAAAATCGCTGTCCCCCCTTATCTCAAAAAGTACTGACCAAAAAATTTTGAAAAAATTCTGGAATATTTTCCACACGATGTAGATTGAAAGAAAATTATCACCAGTGCATTACCTTTAATAATTTATCCGGTATATAAAAAAAAATTCAAGGTCATCAGTTTTCAAAAAAGATAGGAAATTGATTTAGGGAGACCAAAATTTTTTATTTTAGAAGCAATCACCGTACAGAACACTAATTGCGCACTTGGCTTGCACTTGGCCGGTTTTTTTATACTTTGGACTTGACAAATGTTTTGCTAATTAATTTTGACTTGACAACTTGCAATAGAACTTATTCCCTTCATCAGTCTTATACGTTATTTTAAGAAAATTGTGTTAATAAAGATATTTTCATTTTAAATATTAAAAAATTTCAAACCATAACGGATAGATAATTTATAAATAATTTGGTATTTATAATTGCTGTTATTTATTTTTATTACAATTTAGATTAATAAGTAAATAATGGATTCAGATTTTAAAACAATTTATAAATGAAATAAAGAAGAAGTGTATGACACTAAAATTGAAGGCGGAAATAATTATTCAGACACAGTTCATGAGACTGGAGTCGAAACACTGCATAATTAAAACTTAATACTAAGGTAAGTAACAAGAAAAATAAATAACTGAAACAAAATATTTTTAAAATTATGTAAGAGAAAAAATTCGAGGTACCAGTTATAAGTTAGTGGTGCAAAATACTTGAGTAAGCGATGATTATAACATATAAGTCTAAAATACTTTTTATAAGATCATTAAGTAAATCAAACTCAAATTACATCATTTTATTGTTAGAATTGTCTCTACTTTCATATATCCGGAATTTGATTTCCGGGTCCCTAAACAGATTTTGCGCACTAATTACGCTCACTGGAGGATGGATTTTGTATAACATGAATTTTAAAAAATATATATTTTAAGTGATTTATATTTTAAATGCTCATTCAAAAAATAAGCCATATATGGTTTTCAATGAAGCATTGGAACAAAAATCATGGTGCCTCTTAAGTACTTATAACTGAGGTCCATCAAATATGTTTGTACCTGATTAAAACTACTTACCAAAGTAGGTTTCCCTTGAGAATATTTGTATATAAGATTTGGAAGTTTATAATTTAGGGACAAATCAAACTTAAAGTTAGAGTCAGTTGCGAAACTGAATCCATAAACGAGTCTGTTCAGCTTTACGGGTCTCACATCTTCCGAAAATCTAAAAAAATATGGTTATTATTATTAATTTCAAAATAGAAATTCCCTTCTACTTGTTACTAATGTATCTATGCTATTACGTACTTGAAATATTTTCCGGTATTTTTAGGTTCAATCCATTCTGCAATATCTTCTACATTTGGAATTGTTGCTGACAACGCTATAAATCGCATTTTAGTTTTCCCTGAATTCAACATCAAAAAAGTCTCTGCAGTTTTCATTCGGTTCACCTTAAAAACATATGTCAGAATTAGTTCAGGTTATATATATATATATATATATATATATATATATATATATATATATATATATATATATATAAATAGACACGAATTTGATTTATCTCATCTGTCCCTCCTTATATCTCTGAGTAAAATGGATTACATTTTAAATTAGGTATTTTTCGCAAGAACCAGGAAATATCAAATATTTTTCTAGAGAGGACAGTAAAAGACACTCTTTTGAAGTTACTCAGTTAATAACATTCAGTACAAACTATTTCAGTTAAAACTGAAATTAATAAAGTAAAAATTTATATATCTATAATATATATAAAATGCAACGTCTCTCTGTCTGTCCGTCCGTTAGTCCGTTTATCACTGGAGAATCACTTATCCGATTTACGTGCTTTTTTTTTAAAACATACATATGTTCTCTGATCAGGATATAGGCTATATTTTATTACGTTAGGTAACATAAGGAATAAGCAGTGACGATAATAGTGAATCAAGTCGAAAAAAGTTTACCGCTAGCGCGTTCTCTTGCAATACACTGCCTAAACCATTAAATATGGAACAAAATCATGTAGCAAAGAATATCTATAATCTATAGTATATATAAAATGCAACGTCTCTCTGTCTGTCTGTCCGTTAGTGCGCTTATCACTCGAGAACCACTTAACCGATTTACGTGCTTTTTTTTAATTTACACATTTATGCTCTGGCCAGGTTATGCATTATCTTCTATAATGTATATAAAATGCAACGTCTCTCTGTCTGTCTGTCTGCCCGTTAGTGCCTTTATCACTGGAGAACCACTTATCCAATTTACTTGCTTTTTTTTTCGAAACATACATATGTGTTCTGGCCAGGTTATCTATAATATGTATAAAATGCAACATCTCTCTGTCTATCTGTCGGTTAGTGCGCTTATCACTCGAGAACCATTTATCCGATTTACGTTTTTTTTTTTTTAATTCACACATTTGTTCCCTGGCCAGGTTATCTATAATCTTCTATAGTATATATAAAATCCAATGCCTCTCTGTCTGTCTGTCCGTTAGTCCGCTTATCACTCGAGAACCATTTATCCGATTTACGTGTTCTTTTTTTAGATTTGTACATGTGTTCTCTGGTCAGGTTATAGGATATATTTTATTACGTTAGGTAATATAAGAAGTAAGCAGTGACGATAATAGTGAGTCAAGTCGGAAAAAAGTTTGCCGCTAGCGCACTCTCTTGCAATACGCTGCCTAAACCGGTAAATATGGAACAATATCATGTAACAAAGAATACAATATATATAAAATGCAACGTCTCTCTATCTGTCTGTTTGTCCGAAAGTGCACTTAACACTGGCGAAACACTTATCCGATTTACGTGTTTTTTTTTTTTTATTTCATACATATGTTCTCTGCCCAGATTGTATAATAATTATAATAATAATAATAAACCCTCAGGGGCTAGGGGAATCCCAGGATTCTCCTAATACGGGCATTGACGATCCCGAGGTACCTGAGTCATGTTGTGCTGGCTTGTGTTGTCCAGATTATGTGTAACAAAAACGCAATCTTAAAGTGTTTACCGTGCCGAGAAGATGAATGGTCAGTGTTTATGAGTCGCAAACGGTTCCCTCGGATACCGTGCGCCCTCCGGGTGTAAGTAGCCTTGCTGTGGCATCCAGGCTCTGCCGCAGTCGACCTTTCTTTCCTAGGATACTCGTGGGAACACTATGTCAAATAATAATAATTACAATAATGATAATTGCAGGGTGTTGCGGAGACGGACCCCTGTCGCACAAACAGCTATAGTAACACCACAACAACAACAACCACAGACGAACCAAACAACCGCCTCAGCCGAAACTATCCCCGATAGTTTTACCACATCCAACATTGTAGGTGATGGAAATTGCCTTTTCCGTGCAGTTAGCTTACACTTATATGGCCACCAAAACCAGCATGAGAAACTCCGAGAGGTTGCTCTAAGATATTTACAACAAAACTGGTCGGAACTTCACACATTTTCATTAATTGAAGACGACGATATGAAAGACTTCAATAACTACTGTAATTATATGAGGAAAAATGGCACCTATGGAACGAGCCTAGAGATACTTGTCCTCTCGGAAACCCAAAATAGCAACTTTAATATCTTCTCAAAACAACGAAGAACAAGAGATACAAAAATAACTTTTAGGGACAGACCAACAATAATAAGCACAGGAAAACACAACACAACCTTCTACTAAAAACATTGAAAAACATCCCAGATAACAGTAGACCAGTAAAAGAAGCATCGGGCTTACGACGTAACGGTCGAGGACGTCCCGGGAAATGGCAGCTCGACCAAAACGATGAAGACCGGGCAACTGAAAATGGACCTGCCAAAAGTGTTGTGCCGGCGAGTAAGCCGACACCCACCAAGGCGGGAAAGTCACAGCAACGCATGAGTTGCACCACAGGAATCAATGAACACGCCATATGTTGCTATAATGAAATCACAACACCTGACAAAGAAATCACTGACAAGAGAATCACTCGCCGCCTGGACCCACCACCATCAATCCCAAGCACAACCGACGTAGATGCGGGACAAATACAACCACCAAAGCCAGGCCAAGCCGCGTATGTTTTGCAAGGACAACATGCAACTACCAAGGCTGGCAAACCAAGACAGAGGTTAAAGTGGACAGGTGAAATGAATAGAACAGTGATGCGCTGTTACTACACCGCCACCAAACTAGAAACAGTGACATCAGGCTGCAGACTGGAACTACAGCGACTTTTCTTGACCGAATATTCACATCTGCAATTACTTGTTACAGAACAGAGAGTAATAGACCAAAAAAGAGTTATTACCAAGAACAATCGCCTCACACCTTTCGAATTGCAAACCATCAAAGATACAGTAGCTGCTGAACTGAACACAGACCAACCAAACAATAGAAACGGTAGAGCAGATACCGAACCAATCTCATATACATAACCACCCAGTCGAACACAACAAGACCCACCACCCAGCAGGAGCATAACTCACAATAATAGTTCAAGGCAAATAGCCAGCACCACACGACACCATATCACAGACGACAAAATGAATGACTCACCACACTCAACAACATCACCCCGAATCACCTCTCATACAAACACTCAAAGCAGAAATGCAGTCACATCTAGCTCGATGGTCAGGCACAGACCCTACAACAAGAAATCCCATCCCTCGTTTAATCTTCAAACAGAGCACACAAATAATCCTCAACACAATAAACAAGCACATAATACCACAGTACATAACAGACTTAAGCATGATCGAAGACATTCACACAATAATATATGCAGCAGCAATCACCACTCTAACACAAAATAATCAAAAACTCCCGCAACGACAAAGAGACCCCAACAGCAGAAAACCTAAATTTAAATGGCAAATAAGAATAGAAAACAAAATCAACAACATCAGAAGAGATCTGGGACACCTTACCCAGTTTATGAACGGGAACGCATCCAAACGTGTCACGCAGGGTGTAGACAAGATCAAATCTAAACACTGCCAGAAATCGTTGATACTCTGAAACAAAAACTATCCGTATATGCTGCAAGACTCCGTAGATACAAAGAATCAAACGAGAGAACAGACACCAACAACCTCTTCCGAAGAAGCGAAAAACAGTTCTACAGAAAAACTATGTACAACGAGCAGACAGTAGTAACTGAACCACCAAACAAACAAGAACTCGCAGATTATTGGAAAAGTGTCTGGTTAGAACCCCAACTACATAATAATAACACCCCCTGGATCAAAGCCGAAGAAGATAAACAGAAACGTGTGACAGAACAAAGAAAATTCCACACTAACTACAGAAGAAATTACAGAAACAATCAAACACACACACAACTGGAAATGCCCTGGGATAGACAATATACGAAACTTCTGGTACAAACAGTTTACCACCACACACGAAACATTCACACACCAAATCAACAAAGCCATTCTACAACCACACACATTCCCCACTTTTCTTACACAAGGAATAACAAACATCAAACCCAAAAGTTCAGACACCACAAACCCGTCAAACTACTGACCTATCACCTGTCTTCCAACCCTATACACCTAACAGACAACAATATTCTCACAGAAGAGCAGAAGGGATGCAGGAAAAATAGTCGAGGATGCAAAGAGCAGCTGATCATAGACAGCGTGATCATGGAATAAACTAGAAAAGAACACAGAAACCTGCACACCGGTTACATAGACTATAAAAAGCTTCGACTCCATGCCCCACAGCTGGTTAATCAGAGCTTTAGAAAATCAACCAAAACCTCAGGCAATTTCTCGCGCAAATTATGAAAACATGGAAAACCAAAATCCACCTAAAAACACAAACCGAACGCATCCAAACAGAAGAGCTGTACATCAGAAGGGGTATATTTCAGGAAGACTCGCTCAGCGCTCTATGGTTTTGCCTCTGTCTCAATCCACTCTCAAATACACTAAACAGAACAGACTATGGCTTCAACATCAGACACCAAAAAGTGAACCAACATAAAATAAACCACCTCCTATATATGGATGACATAAAATTCTACGCTGCCACAGAAACACAGTTGAAAGATCTCCTCAAAATCACAGAAACATTCACCTTAGATATCAATATGGAATTTGGTATAAGTACAACAAAGGCCAATGGCAAGGTTACCATGAGGCAGAAACTATCAACAACGAAACTCTCGATAATATGCTCGACAAAGAAACATACAAATATCTAGGCTTCCAACAAAGCACCAAACTCAACCACACTCACATCAAAACAGAGCTCATAACCGAATTTTAAAACAGACTGACGAAACTTTTACAAACAAAACTAAACTCAAAGAATCTCACTAAAGCTATCAACACGTTCGCCATACCTATACTCACATATTTAGTTGGTATCATCAAATGGACACACACGGACAAAGAAAACAGTCACATCCTTATACGTTCTCAATTTACCAAGGAAATTACACCCCAACGCATGCAAAGAGAGACTTACCATCGAGAGGAAGGTAGGAGGAAGAGGAATCATAGACATAAGATCACTACACACAAAACAAATACAAGCACTTAGGAAATTTTTTCAGACCAAGCAAACCAGCCTCCACACAGCAATAGTCAAAGCAGACAAAAACTATACCCCACTCGATTTATCCCGGGTAGACTACCCAGCAGATACACACAGTCACACCCAATTACAACAGGAAAAGATGAAAGCGTGGTCAGAAAAAACACTCCACGGAAAACACAGATACCACTTAGAACAAGACCACGTAAATAAAAAACAATCATACACCTGGTTACGGGATGGGCAGCTATTCCCGGAAACAGAAGGCTTCTTACTTGCCATCCAGGATAAAGTCATATTAACCAGAACCTACCAAAAGCATATCATCAAAGACCCAACTATTACAGAAGACAGATGCAGGAAATGCCACCAGCAGAAAGAAACGATCGAACACATAACAAGCGGATGTAAAATATTAGCCGGAACGGAATACACAGCCAGACATGACTCAGCGGCAAAAGTAGTTCACCAAGCACTAGCCACAACATACAAACTCATAGAAAACACAGATCCCTGCTACAAATACACACCAACATCCGTACTTGAAAATTAAGATTACAAACTCTACTGGGACATTAGTATCCATACAGACAAAACAGTGTCCGCCAATAGAACCGACGTAACTCTTCAGGGCAAAAAAAAAAGTCACCTATCTAATTGACATATCTGTCCCCAACGACACGAACATCCAAACGAAATACACAGAAAAAATTTCCAAATCACAGACCTTGCAATGGAAATAAAAAGGCTATGGAAACAAGAAAAAGTCATCATTGTCCCCCTCATTATATCAGCAACAGGCCTTACACAAATAACATCCACACCACACTTAGTACAATTAGGACTCAACACAAATATACATAAAAACATTCAGAAGTCAGTGATTTTGAAAACATGTAACATTGTCAGGTCATTCTTTAATACACAATGGTAATGCGTTTGTGCTGACTTGGTTTGGGCCCGTCAGCCAAACATGGAACCACATTGACCAAATGTGAGAAAGAAAAACAATAATAATAATAATAATCTATATAATATATATAAAACGCGTCTATCCGTTAGTGCGCTTAGCATTCAAGAACCACTTATCTGATTTACGTGTTTTTTTTTTTTTTAAATACATATATTCTCTCTCCAGGTTATAGGATATATTTTATTAAGTTAGGTAACATAAGGAATAAGCAGTGACGATAATAGTGAATCTAGTCCACGCGAGCGGAACCGCGGGCACGCCTAGTGAGATAATATATTTGAAATCAGCCTTTTTAAGTATTTAGGCTCAAAATTTGTTCTTTATCTCAACAAAAAAAAAAAAAAAAAATGTCTCAAATCATGATTTTTGGGATTAGTCAGTCTTAAATTGCAATGTTTTTCTGACGTTTCACCTACGATTGAATGAGACGTCATTAAGAATACTGTTCCAAATTAAAACACGCAATGAACCCAAAGACGTTCCCTGACTGGTGTTGGCCGAATCGTAATAAAGTGTGCTCAGTATTACGCTTTTAAACCTTTTAAAGTTGGCTCTAGAGGTATTTTGGTCAATTCTGATGATGAATCATTAAATACAAATATTCGAGTTAACGGTTGCATTACTATATATTTAGATATATTAGCCTTGATTCATCTTTGGTTGATTTAATAAAGGCATATCTGTTATCTACATATTTTATATTCCAACGGACATTTCGTGGATAAAAACTCTCTTGGAAGTATCTGCATAAATTTCACAAATAAGTGAATGACACATTTAAAATCTGGCCACGAGGTAATGAAAATCTGAATGCCTTGTTAGATTATCTCACTTAACAATATCCCGACCTAATATTTACAATGGAAACCGAAAGAGATGGTATCATTTTAGATGTATTTATACATAAGAGAGGTATCAGAGATTTTTTTTATCGTCCACCTCCCCGTCTGAGTAGGGATCTTACCCTTATATATATATATATATATATATATATATATATATATATATATATATATATATTATATATTATATGTATGTATATATATATATATATATATATATATATATATATATATATATATATATATATATATATATATATACATTATATATTATATATATATATATATATATATATATATATATATATATATATATATATATATATATATATATATATATATATATATATATATATATATATATATATATATATACATAAAAATATATATCTTGCAGGATCTCGGCGAGGATATCGTAATACTCGTCAACGTTGGACATACATTTTTGTATTTCACAGCACCTTTTAGACAACGTGCTAGTGCTGCCACGAACGTTATTGCAGGTTAAATTCCCTGTTTCGGTGGTGAAGCATATGTGAGAGAATACAGAGAGAATATCCACTAGAATTACGGAACGTGAAAGATGTATAAAAGTAATCAAATTTCACAATGAACTGTAGTTAAACACTCTAAAGGACATTAAATATCAAACCAAAGTTCTTGTTTGAGTTCCTAGTTTCTCTAAATGGGGAAATCAATCGAAATTTGCAAACGCCTCAACAACATTAACAGAGATCCGGGTTACGTGAAAACCAATAATTCACGGTTTGGTATGCACCAGTCCGGTATAAATATTCTCTCACAGTAGAGATTTCCTGAAGACGATAATTTGATATGGTTAGTCCCAAGAACCATGATTTCGCATTTAACCATTACCGTGAAAACTTTCGTTCTATTTAACGAATTTCTTTTATACCATGTAAAATCTACTAAATTTATCGATCCCAACTCCTTCCTCTAAAGCGATATTGTTCAAAATTTGTAGTTTTATCTCATTTTAAGTATCACGTATTTATTCCATTTGATATCCAATTTTGTACGGGAATTATCACAGCACCAAACAACCTGTCTATCAAGGACCGGCAGATAAACCGCCGAAAATAAGCAACGTTTTTCCTAAACTAAGTGAAGAGATATAAAAAACTAAAAATGTAGGTTTATTACGAATCATCACCCTCATTCTATCCTTAGTCAGATGTAAGCCTCCCCAAGTTGTCTCTGTCTCTAGACAGAGAGACATCTATAATGCTGATGAGACAGGCCTGTATTTAAGGGCTCTACTCGACAAAACGCTAACATTAAAAAAAGAAAAATGTGTTGGTGGTAAATAATCCAGAGAGGTTTACAATTTTGCAAATATGGCGGGAGAAAAAGAAAAACTCTTAGTCATTGGTAAGGCAGCTAAACCCAGAGCATTTAAAAATATTAACATAAACAACCTGCCTATAACTTGGAAATATAATAAGAAAGCTTGGATGACAGGAGAAATTATGACAGAGTGGTTGCAAGATCTTGATTGGAAAATGACAAAAGAAGAAAGAAACATTTTATTATTTTTAGACAATGCAGGATCTCATCCAAAAGACGTCCGCTTAAAAAATATAAAAATTTTGTTTCTGCCCCGTAACTGTATATCAGCTTGTCAACTGCTTGACCAGGGAATTATAAAAAATTTTAAAATTTTTTACCGAATTCTAATACTAAAAGACCGTGCGTACATACAAGTATACGTTTTAAATGTTCCAAATTCTTTAATTACAGTTTTCATTAAAAAAAAAACGATTTTTTAAGCGGACACCCCTCTAGAAACGACATTTTCGGTCAGTCCCGTTGATGTCCGCCCAAGGGAGATTTCAGTGTATATATATATATATATATATATATATATATATATATATATATATATATATATATATATATATATATATATATATATATATATGTGTATATATATATATATATATATATATATATATATATATATATATATATATATAATACATTAAAATTCTGGATTCCAATCCGTTCGTCTAACAAAGAATTTTCACGACGTTTCGGCAAAATCATTTGGCATTTTCAAGTGCTCTTGGTGCTGCTGCTACTCGATACTGTGATCTTGCTGCTGAGGCTGCTGCTCGAAGCTAACCCCAGTTAGCCTCCCCAAGTTGTCTCCAATGTTGATTGCTTTTTGCATCCGACTATGCACCGCTAACCTTTTTATATCCCGAACAGAATACTTCAATTAGTATGGGAGGTATAAACGTCTCGCTGGAAATTACTGATTTTAACAATGTGTCAAGTTTGTTTATTATGTAGAAACTGCCAGACAACATTAAAGGATAAATAAATTTATTAATCCATTTCAAAAGCGTGTTAAACAAAAAATAGCCAAAAGGCCTTCAAAATTGTTTGATCTTAGAAAAAGAAATGCAGTATGATGCAGACTCAGACATATAAGAAAATATAATTCTTTGGTTATTTTCGATTTTTGAACGCAATCTAACACCTTTTTTAAGTGTTATGTATGGATCAACATCTTTTCTTTTATCTTCGTTCTATTATGTTGGGAATTTAGAATCTTTGGCAAAATAACACTACTCAGTGTATATCACCACTACACCAAACACTTTATTTTTGCACTCGAGGCGCGTTTCAATCATCGCTCCTGATTAAGCTAACATGGTTAGCAAAACATTCGTCGAGTGTAAATTGTTTGGTATAGTGGTGATATAGAGTAAGTAGTTGGTTCTATTATTTGTAGTTCAGTAAATGGGAATTTTTTTGCAGATATTTATTTTAATGAAGTGTTAATTGCAAATGGAACTAACACCAAAGTACTTAACGAATCTAAATGTTTATTAATTATATAAAAGATATGTCGCAATTAATAGTGTGACAATATTTTTATTGAAGGGATCTAAAAAACAAATTAGGAGAGAAACACTTTGTGATATTGAAATAATATAGAATTAAATTATATTCCGATAATTCATAAACAGGTGTGTGCTACAATACTATAATGAACCGGTAAAAAATATGTTTTCAATATTGCAACACATCCGGCATATTATTGTCAGTTGAGTTTAGTATGACTCTATAACTGCATAATTTAATTTATATTTCATAAGTCGCAAAGGAGGAATGAATAACAAATGTGTTCTTTGGAAAAATCGTATCTTCTGAATATGGAATGAAAAATCTCATGTATCTAGAACTTTGTTCCACACATGACAAACAAAAAAGTTATGAGATTTTGGTAGCCTTCGTACAGGAACTGAAAATACCGAAAAAAAACTTGTATATTTCCTAATTTGTCGCCTACTGTAAATATCTAATAGAAATTAAAACACGAAAACCGAAGCTTTATTTATAAAAACGAATTTTTAAAATGGTATAATTACTTTTTCTTTAACACACTTTTGAAATTAGACATAAAAATTCAATATCTCTTAATTTTCTCCAATAGTTGGTTTTAACTGCTTGACTGCGAACCTTTAGTATAAAATATATACATTTTTTTTAAATAAAGATTGAACAAGAAAGTGACACTAAGGCTCGTTTCTGTTGCTACGGAAATAACTCTATTTGTTATAATTTTTACATTTTTTGTGCTGACAAAATTATTTTAATTTTATTTGCATATATGCTTAATGCTTTAAACTTACGATTACTTCTAAAGTTGAACCTCTAGTATCATCATTTAATAAATGCACTTCATCGATCATAATTAATTTGATTGCTTCTACAAGTTTTTGATTGTCTCTCCATCTTCGTGTCATTATGTCCCATTTTTCTGGTGTAGATATTATTAAGTTGTATTCAGATATATTCCTGATGTCTGTGTAATCAGTTTCGCTTGTTAGAGAAACACATTTTATGCCATAATCGGTAAACTTTTTATGCCAATCGATTAACCTTTCTTGGCACAAGGCCTTCATAGGGGATACTGAAAAAAAAACTACGTGCTGATTTACTATGTACTGGAAATGCCATATATTTTTTTTGCGACAGAGCGTATCAACTATCCTTATTAACTGAGGGATAGAACAACAAAATGTAGTATTAGGAATAGCTTATTTTTTATGCTGGCTAACAATGGAAAAATGGCTGAAAATTGCTACACGCATGGATATTACTTTTAAAGGAATGTCCATATTGGGTTAATAGAAATGTACTTAACATTAGTTTTTTAGGCTTCATCAGCCAGAGATGCAATTAGTTGTATCTTACTGCGATGTTATGCCAGTAAGGCAATGGATACTTTGCGTTTTGTTCTCTTCTTTGTCGATCCTAGGTCGACCAATGAGCCATGATATGGAGAAACACGTCCTGAGATGGATTGACAGATGAGAGAACAGTAAGTAACTGCTAAAATCTGAACTTTATTTTTAGTATTTGATTTTTAAATATTAGTGTACAGAACTTAAGTTTGCTGATGTTCGCTAATACCAAGTTAAGTTTTTTCGGTCTCCGGAAAAATACTTTGCAGCTGAAATACTTGTGCTACTGTTTTTCATTAAAATGCCCTACTTTTTTCTTGATTTTCTTTTAAATGAGATAATTCTAAATATGTGGTAGAATAAAAAATTTATCATCATAGTTTATTCCATTCAAAGTAGAATATAAACGCCCCCAAGTTGCCTCCAATGAGCTTTGTTTGCTTTTTGCATCCAATCATCTCCCGTTAATCTTTTTATGCCGTCTGTCATTTTGTCTGTGGTCTACTTCTGCATCTTTTGTGTTCTCATTCAACTATACGACATGTCCATCTGTTGTCATTCATCCTTGCGATGTGCCCCGCCCAATTCCACCTTAATATACAGGTTCGTTATGTCATCTCACTTTTGATCTCTTCTTCGATGTTAGGAATATCTAATAATTAGCATTCTCTTCTCCATAGCTCTTTGGGTTACCTGAAGTTTATTTATTGTAATTTTATTTAAAGCCCTTTCAGTGCCATATGTTAATACCGGCAGTACATATTAATCTAATACTCTGATTTTTATTGTATTTGGACTGCCCAATTTAAATGTAGATTGTAATCTTCCGAACGCAGACCAAGCTAATGAGACTCTTCTATCTAAGTCACCTTTTAAAATGTTTTTAGATTTTTTGTCCTAAATATATGAATGTTTGTACCTTTCCTATTCTTTCACCTTCTATTAATAGTTCCTGCCTGTTATCTTCACTTTATTCAAATATTTGGTTTTGGTGAAGTTTATTTTTAGACTTATTTCTCGAGACTTGAGCATTTCTTGTAATTCTTCTTTTGTGTTGGCAATCAGCGAATCTTAAGTGATTTAATCGTTCACCGTTCATTAGTATTCCTTTATTTTCCCACTTTAACGATTTAAAAACATGTCTTCTAGAGTCAACGTGAACAGCTTTGGGGATATCGAATCGCCTTGTCTAACCCTGTTTTAATTTTGATTTTATTTGTTTTTTCTTCAAGCATTATTTGTAATGTGGTATTTTTGTATATGTGTTCATGAAGAGTTGTACGAGGCTGGTTTGAAAAGTCCGTGCCAAAATAAAAACTACTTATGTGTTTGGGGTAAACCTTTTTTATTTTTCGACATAGTCTCCTTTTAGGCTTATACACTTCGTCCAACGATGTTCTAGTTTGTTGATCCCTTCCGAATAATTGGATTTGTCCAAGTCTGCAAAATATCCATTAGTGTCTGCAATCACCTCCTCGTTTGAATAAAATCTTTGTCCCGCCAGCCATTTCTTCAAATTGGGGAACAAATAGTAGTCCGAGAAAGTCTGGAGAATAGGGGGGATGTGAAACGAGTTAGAATCCTATTTCCATTAATTTTGCGACCACAACTGCTGAGGTGTGTGCTGGTGCGTTGTCGTGATGGAAAAGGACTTTCTTGTGGGCCAATTGCGGGCGTTTTTTCTTGCAGCTCGGTTTTCAAACGGTCCAATAACGATGAATAATATTCACCTGTAATAGTTTTACCCTTTTCCAGATAGTCGATGAGGATTATCCCTTGCGAATCCCAAAAGACAGTCGCCATAACCTTTCCGGCCGAAGGAACGGTCTTCGCCTTTTTTGGTGCAGATTCCCCCTTGGTAACCCATTGTTTAGGTTGTTGTTTGGTCTCAGGAGTATAGTAATGTATCCATGTTTCATCCACAGTGCCGAAACGACGCTTAAAGTCCTCCGGATTCTTCTGGAACAACTGGAAACCATTCTTGCAACACTTCACACGATTCCGTTTTTTGGTCAAGCGTGAGCAATCGCGGCACCCATCTTGCGGATAGCTTTCTCATGTCCAAATGTTTATGCAAAATATTATGTACCCGTTCAGTCGAGATGCCCACAGCACTAGCAATCTCACGCACCTTAACTCTTCAGTCATCCATCACCATATCATGGATTTGATCAATAATTTCTGGAGTCGTAACCTCCACAGGCCGTCCAGAACGTTCAGCGTCAATTGTGCCCATATGGCCAGTCCGAAAATTTTGAAACCACTTATAAACAGTTCTAATCGAAGGTGCAGAGTCACCATAATGTTTATCAAGCTTCTCTTTAGTCTCCTAAGGCGTTTTGCCTTTCATAAAGTAATGTTTAATCACCACACGAAATTCTTTTTTCGTCCATTTCTTGAAAATCACTCGACTTCCTTGATTCACACGAATGCCAAACACAAAGAAATAGACCAATATGGCTGAAACTTGGTGTGCGTTCATTCAAGAGATGCTACTAACTAAACATGACCTCGATACGCGCCTGTGGTGCCATCTCTCGGACTTTGCACGGACTTTTCAAACCAGCCTCGTATATCTTTCATCGACCCTGCTGTTACTTAAGGCGTTTCCACTAGTAAATAAATAAATAAACATTTATTTCCTTTTCGACTGATGCAGATGCACAATATAGCACAAATACATAGTATAGGATATGTCAAAAACAATTAAAAATACATGTAACATATAAACGTAAAAAAAATAGTAATCATTACATTATTCACATCTGGGTACCAAAAATCTAAACCTATATTAATCTAATTGTTTGAAGATGGTCCAAAGTGCTGAACCCCGTCTAAATCCCGCTTGTTCACGTGGTCGATAACTATCTAATTTGTTCGTTAATCCATATCTTATGATTCTAGTGAGGATTTTGTATAGTACCGATAACAGGCTGACGGGTCTGTAATTCTCCAGTTTAAATTTGTTCCCCTTTTAAAAAACAAGCACAATCAAGGCGTTTACTCAAGGTGTTGGTGTTTTACTTTTTATAAGGCACCTGTTAAGTATAGCTTGAAGAGATTGTATTATCCATGCTCCTCCATATCTTATCATTTCTATAGTTATTTCATCGTCCTCTGGTTCTTTGTTGTTATGTATATGTTGTAGGGCGTTCATTATTTAATCCGTTGTTACATCGGGAATTTTTTTCAGATCCCACATTTCTTACTATCACTCTATTTCCTTCTTCTTTCCCGGGCGGTGACGATATTTTCGTGTCATATAGTATTTGATAATATTTCTTTGTAGCTTCCTTTATCTCTTTGATTTGTGCGATCTCTTGGTTATCGTTATTTATAAGTTTTATTATTTGATGTCTCCCTTTATTATTTTGTTTGTTTAGGTGTTTCAAACTTTTTCTCTCTTTCAGAGCTTCTTCTATTTTCGAGGTTTTGTACTGTTTGGCGTCTTCTCTGATCTTTTCCCTTATTTTTCTGTCAATTTCTGCCAATTCTAATCTGCTATTTGTAGGACCATTTCTTAATAGTTTCTCTCTGTTTCATAAGATTTTATGTCTCCTTTATTCTCCTTAATTTTTGTATTTTTTCTTGTTTCGATGTTGCTATTTGTCTTGTAGTCATGAGTAGGCTGTCGGTTATTTGAACGTTTAGTTCATCAAGTGCGTTTTATATGATTTTCTACTGCTTGTCGATATTCGTCTGTGTTTTGCTTTATTATTTTTGTTGGTGTCTTTAGCTTTATATGCGTTAGCAATATACGTCTCTCCTGCTACTGCCATTATTTACCGTATTCAGGACTGTCGTGTCGATTACAATATTTTTGTCTTTGGATAAAACATAATCAATTTCATTTCTTGTTATACCATCTAGGTCTTACCATGTCCATCGTATATGTTTTGGATTTTGGAAAAATGTATTCATAATGTATAAGTTATTTTCGTTTACAAAATTTGATAACATTTCTCCTTTGCTGTTCCTCGTACCCAAAACAAACTTCCCGACACTCTTCTCGTTTGTATTCGCTGGTTTCCCTATTTTGGCAATGAAGTCGCCGATTAACATGATATATCTTGTTTTATGGGGTAGTAATATATAACAAATGTTATGTTCTTTAAGCAATTAATAAAATAATTAATTGAAAATAAATTAAATCTAACAACGATGTCTTTATCAAATGTTGTTATTTTCTTATTATGATCTCAGAAATGATGTTTTCTACTTGAAAGCTGTACACTTCACAACGGCTTTTAATGTTCTGCACAGCTCAAACTCCACCATTAATGAAGTACTCATTCCATGTTTGGGACACTGTTTACAAACTTACTTGCCATTTGTTAGATTTTATCTAGAAGAGAGCTTCTGGTTTTATTGGGTACTCGAAACTATCGAATTAGGTTAGGTGACATGAGGGTCAATCAGATGCATTCTTTTATTCAGCGATGGATTCACCGATTAATCATCGAATATATTTTAAATTGTTGCATCCATCAGAACACCGGTAATGACCATCAATTCCCACCGTGCTTTCTAGTGGGTTTAATGGAGCCAATATAACCTTAAACTAGAAATTAAATCTAAGTTTTAATATTATCTTTAAATTGATACTGATAAACTAAATAAAGTCTATTTGGTTTCAGGCGATAAAATATATAAAAAAAAAATATTTATTATATTAATGCACCAATTCGGCTAAGGATGGGATGCACCGCTAAATATAAGAATCATGGGAAGTATTCGTAACCAGCTTGTTTCCTTCCAGGAAGTTGCATATTGAAAATAGAAGTAGCGCCAATATAGGTCATCCTATATTCGCGCTACTTCTATATCATCCATTCCGCTCACATCATTCTTTGGAATAAACTACCCAAGACCTGCAGCAATTCAAGACCAATGTAAATAGCTACATCCACGCAGGCCTTGCTCCTGTTGCAAATTATATATTAGATACACACACGTGTGTTCATAAAAAAATAAATAATAATGTTTTGTGATTCTACTCAAGACAAATGTTAGCACTCACTTTATCCGTTTTTCTATATAAAAATTACAAATGTAGCCCTAAAGATTAGAAGTTAGGATATAAACACAAAACTTTTAGATGCGTCGTTATTGTAGCGGCAATTAAAAATTAGCAACCGACAACCAAAAAATTACAATGGCTTTTTGGTTGGACATGATTGCACTATTAATGGCGATTATCAATAATAATTCAGGGCTACGCCGCGAGAAATACCGATCCATGGCTTCAAAAGTTTTTTTGTGTAAATAAAATTCTATATGTATGGTATATTTTTGCCATTTCACATCTTTAAGCATATTAAGTATAATGTGAAAGGACCACACCGTATCCTTATGGAAAATGCAAGTGTTCAAACTTTTGGAAAATATAATTTTTGAGGAGTAGAACAAAAGTTCTGATGAGCACGAAACTGAAAGGTTCATAGTTTTTTAGATATCTCACCTCGAAGTTGGCATTTTTAGGAAGATTATTATCTATACGCGGGTTAATACGTAAGCAACAGTCGGACGATTATGAGTATCACTATTTATATGTATACAGGGTCCACCTATATATGGAATAATGATTCCACAGCATTTATTATTCAGTGTGTCAAAAAAAATGTTTAAATAAAAGTTATAGGGTGTTATACGGCGCATATGCTGACGTTGACAATAAAATGTTTTGAACTGTCAGTTCGAAAAAATTACGCTATCTTGATTTTTTTTTAATGGAAAGCCCTGTATATTATTTTCCTTTTGAGTCCTACTAAAAATTCTAGATATTATGTGTCAAACATACCATATGTCTAAATTGAACTGTTTTGGAATTATTGTCATTTGAAATGTAAATTAAAAAAGACAAAAACCTATTAATAAATACTCTACTACTACTAAAAATTGATAACAATTGCTCAAAATGTCTGCCGTTAACAGCGAGGCAATGACCAATCTGTCACAAACAGCCTGACCAGAGTTTTGCAGAGAATCCGGGGTGATCTGTGCTTCATATTGAATTCTTTGTTGTAAATCTTCTACTGTTTCAGGTCGACTTCGGTAAACTTTGGTTTTCAAATGACCCCATAAAAAAAATCGAGTAGCGTAAGGTGCCACTTGCAGGCCATTCTACAGCACCTCTTCTGCCTATCCATCGATTAGGAAAAATCGCATCCAAATATCTACGAACATTGATTTCATAGTGAGGAGGTGTTCCGTCCTGTCAATTATCTAGTGAAGATTCTCAGTAGACCAGTATCGGCAGTTAAGCCTGTTAACTCTTCCGTTAAAACAAAATGTGGCCTCGTTATTATGAATTAGGTAAGATCATTATTGATTCGTTCCATAATGACCTCGCAAAATTCAATGCGTCTATCGTAGCCATCTTCAGATAATTCTTGCAATAGAGTAGATTTGTATGGATGCAATTTTTCTTCATTCAGTATACGACTTAAGGTACTTTTACTTATGTTGTAGTCTAGGCCAAGCTGACGAGTGGCTGTATGAGGATTTTCTGTAATTTCCAATAAAACATCTAACTTTTTATCATCGCTCGTTTTAACTTTTGAAGGTCCAGATTTAGAACGTTCCTTAGCATGACCTGATTGTCTAAATCGTTTTAATGTTTTACTAACTACGGATTGGGTTATAGGTTCTCAAATCGGATATTCTGCGTTAAAAAAGATCACATACCTCCTGTTGTGTTCTTCTACGGTCTCCGTAACCAACCATCATTAACAAAGTGACTCTTTCAGTTTCTGTTAAATGTACCATTATGATACTACGCTCCAATTACAGTGTCACAAAACGCAGCAATGAACGTTTTCGGCAATAATAAATCATTTTTTGACGCCTTAAGTCGTTACCTGACAGTAAATGTTTGACACAAGCCAGCTTAATTTTTTTTTTAATTTGATCCCCTTTATTTCAAATCTCAATAACTCCAAAACAGTTCAATTTAAACATATGGTACAAATAATATCTAGAATTTTTAGTAGGACTCAAAAATAAAATAATATATAGTTCAAAACATTTAATGGTCAACGTCAGCATATGCGCTGTATAACACTCTTTAACTTTTAAACTTTAAATATTTTTTTGATACACTGATTAATAAATGCTGTGGAATCATTATTCCATACATATGGGGTACTCTGTGTATATATATCTATAATATATATAAAATGTAACGTCTCTCTGTCGGTCTGTCTGTCTGTCCGTTAGTGCGCTTATCACAGGAGAACCACTTATCCGATTTACGTACTTTTTTTTAAACATACATATGTTCTCTGGCCAGGTTATAGGCTATATTTTATAACGCTAGGTAGCATAAGGAATGAGCAGTGACGTAAAATAGTGAATGAAGTCGGAAAAAAAGTTTGCCGCTAGCGCGTTCGTTTGCAATACACAGCCTAAACGATTAAATATGGAACAAAATTATGTAGCAGAGAATATCTATATTCTATAATCTATAATATATATAAAATGCAATGTCTCTCTGTCTGTCTGTCTGTCCATTAGTACGTTTATCACGCGAGAACCATTTATCCGATTTACCTGTCTTTTTTTAAATTCATACATATATTCTTTGGCCAGGTTATATAATAATAATAATAATAATAATAATAAACAACACCTAATAGACAACAATATTCTCACAGAAGAGCAGAAGGGATGCAGGAAAAATAGTCGAGGATGCAAAGAACAGCTGATCATAGATAGCGTGATTATGGGACAAACCAGAAAAGAACACAGAAACCTTCACATCGGTTACATAGACTATAAAAAAGCCTTCGACTCCATACCCCACAGCTGGTTAATCAGAGCCCTAGAAATCTATAAAATCAACCAACACCTCAGGCAATTTCTCGCGCAAATTATGAAAACATGGAAAACCAAAATACGCCTAGAAACACAAACCGAACGCATCCAAACAGAAGAGCTGTACATCAGACGGGGTATATTTCAGGGAGACTCGCTTAGCGCTCTATGGTTTTGCCTCTGTCTCAATCCACTCTCAAATATACTAAACAGAACAGAGCATGGCTTCAATATCAGACACCAAAAAGTGAATCAACATAAAATAAACCACCTCCTATATATGGATGACATAAAACTCTACGCTGCCACAAAAACACAGCTGAAAGAACTCCTCAAAATCACAGAAATATTCACCCTAGATGTCAATATGGAATTTGGTATAAGTAAATGCAAAGTGCTCCACATCAACAAAGGCCAATGGAAGTACCACCATGAGACAGAAACCATCAACAATGAAACACTCGATAACATGTTCGACAAAGAAACATACAAATATCTAGGCTTCCAACAAAGCACCAAACTCAACCACACTCACATCAAAACAGAGCTCAGAACCGAATTCAAAAACAGACTGACGAAACTTTTACAAACAAAACTCAACTCTAAGAATCTCACTAAAGCCATCAACACGTTCGCGATACCTATACTGACATATTCATTTGGTATCATCAAATGGTC
This sequence comes from Pachyrhynchus sulphureomaculatus, assembly GCA_019049505.1. NCBI lineage: Eukaryota > Metazoa > Arthropoda > Insecta > Coleoptera > Curculionidae > Pachyrhynchus > Pachyrhynchus sulphureomaculatus. The sequence goes on from CM032446.1 coordinate 143,767,982, forward strand.
ACAAACAGACATAGAAAATATTCACATCCTTATACGATCTCAATTCACCAAATACAGGAAATTACACTCCAACGCATGCAAAGAAAGACTTACCATCGAGAGGAAGGCAGGAGGAAGAGGAATTATAGACATCAGATCATTACACACAAAACAAATACAAGCACTTAGGAAATTCTTTCACACCAAGCAAACCAGCCTCCACACAGCAACAATCAAAGCAGACAAAAACTATACCCCACTCGACTTATCCCGGGTAGACCACGCAGCAGATACACACAGTCACACCCAATTACAACAGGAAAAGATGAAAACGTGGTCAGAGAAAACACTCCACGGAAAACACAGATACCACATAGAACAAGACCACGTAAATAAAAAACAATCATACACCTGGTTACGGGATGGGCAGCTATTCCCGGAAACAGAAGGCTTCTTACTTGCCATCCAGGATAAAGTCATATTAACCAGGAACTACCAAAAGCATATCATCAAAGACCCAACTATTACAGAAGATAGATGCAGAAAATGCCACCAGCAGAAAGAAACGATCGAACACATAACAAGCGGATGTAAAATATTAGCCGGAACGGAATACACAGCCAGACATGACTCAGCGGCAAAAGTAGTTCACCAAGCACTAGCCACAACATACAAGCTTATAGAAAACACAGATCCCTACTACAAATACACACCAACATCCGTACTTGAAAATAAAGATTATAAACTCTACTGGGACATCAGTATCCATACAGATAAAACAGTCTCCGCCAATAGACCCGATATTACTTTTCAGTGCAAAAAAGGAAAAGTCACCTATCTAATTGACATAGCTGTCCCCAACGACACAAACATCCAAACGAAATACACAGAAAAAATTTCCAAATACACAGACCTTGCAACGGAAATAAAAAGGCTATGGAAACAAGAAAAAGTCATCATTGTCCCCCTCATTATATCAGCCACAGGCCTTACACCAACAACATTCACACCACACTTAGAACAATTAGGACTCAACACAAATATACACAAAAACATTCAGAAGTCAGTGATTTTGAAAACATGTAACATTGTCAGGTCATTCCTTAATACACAATGGTAATGCGTTTGTGCTGACTTGGTTTGCGCCCGTCAGCCAAACATGGAACCACATTGACCAAATGTGAGAAAGAAAAAGGAGAACAGTCATAATAATAATAATAATAATTACACCCCAACGCATGCAAAGAAAGACTTACCATCGCGAGGAAGGCAGGAGGAAGAGGAATTATAGACATCAGATCATTACACACAAAACAAATACAAACACTTAGGAAATTCTTTCACAGCAAGCAAACCAGCCTCCACACAGCGACAGTGAAAGCAGACAAAAACTACACACCTCTCGACTTAGCCCGGGCAGACCACTCAGCAGACACACACAGTCACACCCAATTACAACAGGAAAAGATGAAAACGTGGTCAGAGAAAACACTCCACGGAAAACACAGATACCACATAGAACAAGACCACGTAAATAAAAAACAGTCATACACCTGGTTACGGGATGGGCAGCTATTCCCTGAGACTGAAGGCTTCTTACTTGCCATCCAGGATAAAGTCATATTAACCAGAAACTACCAAAAGCATATCACCAAAGACCCGACTATTGCAGAGGACAGATGTAGGAAATGCCACCAGCAGAAAGAAACGATCGAACACATAACGAGCGGATGTAAAATATTGGCCGGAACGGAGTACACAGCCAGGCATGATTCAGCTGCCAAAGTGGTTCACCAAGCACTAGCCACAACATACAGTCTCATAGAAAACACAGATCCCTACTACAAATACACGCCAACATCCATACTTGAAAATGAAGATTACAAGCTCTACTGGGATATCGGTATCCATACAGATAAAACAGTCTCCGCCAATAGACCCGATATTACTTTTCAGTGCAAAAAAGGAAAAGTCACCTATCTGATTGACATAGCTGTCCCCAACGACACAAACATCCAAGCGAAATACACAGAAAAAATTTCCAAATACACAGACCTTGCAACGGAAATAAAAAGGCTATGGAGACAGGAAAAAGTCATCATTGTCCCCCTCATTATATCAGCCACAGGCCTTACACCAATAACATTCACACCACATTTAGTGCAATTGGGACTCAACACGGACATACACAGAAACATTCAGAAGTCAGTGATTTTGAAAACATGTAACATTGTCAGGTCATTCCTTAATACGGAATGATAATAGCGTTTGTGCTGACTTGGTTTTGGCCCGTCAGCCAAACATGGAACCACATTGATCAAATGTGAGAAAGAAGAACTTTTTGTAATAAATAATAATAATAACTTGCCCTCTCGGAAACACAAAATAGCAACTTTCATATCTTCTCAAAACAACGAAGAACAAGACATACAAAAATAACTTTTACGGACAGACCAACAATAATAAGCACGGGAAAATACAACAAAACCATTTACCTTCTACTAACAGGCAACCCAATGTCGGGACACTTTGAGCTTCTGACACCACAAAACATTGAAAACATTCCAGAACACAACAGACCAATAAAAGAAGCATCGGGCGAGCGACGTAACGGTCGAGGACGTCGCGGGAAATGGCAGCTCGACCAAAACGATGAAGACCAGGCAACCGAAAATGGACCTGCCAAAAGTGTTGTGTCGGCGACTAAGCCGACACCCACCAAGGCGGGAAAATCACAGCAGCGCATGAGTTGCGCCACAGGAATCAACGAACATGCCATGCGTTGCTGTAATGAAAACACAAGACCTGACAAAGAAATCACTGAGAAGAGAATCACTCGCCGCTTGGACCCACCAACACCAATCCCAAGCGCAACCGACGTAGATGCGGGACAAACACAACCACCAAAGCCAGGCCAGGGCCCGTATGTTTTGCAAGGACAACACGCAACTACCAAGGCTGGCAAACCAAGACAGCGGTTAAAGTGGACGGATGAGATGAATAGGACGGTGATGCGCTGTTACTACACCGCCACGAAACTCGAAACAATAACATCGGGCTACAGACCGGAACTGCACAGACTTTTCTTGACCGAATATCCACATCTGCAATGACTTGTTTCAGAACAGAGAGTAATAGATCAAAAAAGAGTTATTACCAAGAACAATCGTCTCACACCTCTTGAATTGCAAACCATCAAGGACACAGTGGCTGTTGAACTGAACACAGACCAACCAAACAATAAAGCAGATTCCGAACCAGTCTCACACACACAAACCACCCAGTCGAACACAACAAGACCCACCACCCAGGAGGAGCATAACGCAAAATAATATTGCGAGTACCGCGCAACACCATATCACAGACAACAACATGAATTACTCGCCACCCTCAACAACATCAACACAACATCACCCCGAATCACCTCTCATACAAACACTTAAAGCAAAAATGGAGTCACATCTAGCTCGATGGTCAGGCACCGACCCCACAACAAGAAATGCCATCCCTCGTTTAATCTTCAAACAGAGCACGCAACCAATCCTCAACACACTAAACAAGCACATAATACCTCAGTATATAACAGACTTAAGCACAATCGAAGACATTCACACAATAATATACGCAGCAGCAATCACCACTCTAACACAAAATAATCAAAAACTCCTCCCTCAACGACAAGGAAACCCCAACAGGACAAAACCAAAATTCAAATGGCAAATAAGAATAGAAAACAAAATCAACAACATCAGGAGAGATCTAGGACATCTTACCCAGTTTATAAGCGGGAACGCGTCCAAACGTGTCACACAGGGGGCAAACAAGATCAAATCTAAGTCTCCCAACAGAACACTGCCAGAAATCCTCGATACCTTGAAACAAAAACTATCTGTATATGTCGCAAGACTCCGTAGATACAAAGAATCAAATGAGAGGAAAGACACCAACAACCTTTTCCGAAGAAGCGAAAAACAGTTCTACCGGAAAACTATTTACAACAAACAGATAGCAGTGACTGAACCACCAAACAAACAAGAACTCACAGATTACTGGAAAAGTATCTGGTCAGAACCCAAACTCCACAATAATAACACCCCCTGGATCAAAGCCGAAGAAGACAAACATAAACATGTGACAGAACAAGAAAATACCACATTAAATACACAAGAAATTACAGAAATCATCAAACACACACACAACTGGAAATGTCCTGGAATAGACAATATACAAAACTTCTGGTACAAACAGTTTACCACCACACACGAAGCACTCACACACCAAATCAACAAAGCCATTCTACAACCACACACACTTCCTACTTTCCTCACACAAGGAATAACATACGTTAAACCCAAAAGCTCAGACACCACAAACCCGTCAAACTACCGACCTATCACCTGTCTTCCAACCCTATACAAGATCATCACAGCCACAATTTCGAAGAAAATAGAACAACACCTAACAGACAACAATATTCTCACAGAAGAGCAGAAGGGATGCAGGAAAAATAGTCGAGGATGCAAAGAGCAGCTGATTATAGATAGTGTGATTATGGGACAAACCAGAAAAGAACACAGAAACCTTCACATCGGTTACATAGACTATAAAAAAGCCTTCGACTCCATAACAGCTGGTTAATCAGGGCCCTAGAAATCTATAAAATCAACCAACACCTCAGGCAGTTTCTCGCGCAAATTATGAAAACATGGAAAACCAAAATACGCCTAGAAACACAAACCGAACGGATCCAAACAGAAGAGCTGTACATCAGACGGGGTATATTTCAGGGAGACTCGCTCAGTGCTCTATGGTTTTGCCTCTGTCTCAATCCACTCTCAAATATACTAAACAGAACAGAGCATGGCTTCAATATCAGACACCAAAAAGTGAATCAACATAAAATAAACCACCTCCTATATATGGACGACATAAAACTCTACGCTGCCACACAAACACAGCTGAAAGAACTCCTCAAAATCACAGAAATATTCACCTTAGATGTCAGTATGGAGTTTGGTATAAGCAAATGCAAAGTGCTCCACATCAACAAAGGCCAATGGAAGTACCACCATGAGACAGAAACCATCAACAATGAAACGCTCGATAACATGTTCGACAAAGAAACATACAAATATCTAGGCTTCCAACAAAGCACCAAACTCAACCATACTCACATCAAAAACAGAGCTCAGAACCGAATTCAAGAACAGACTGACGAAACTTTTACAAACAAAACTCAACTCCAAATATCTCACTAAAGCCATCAACACGTTCGCTATACCTATACTTACATATTCATTTGGTATCATCAAATGGTCACAAACAGACATAGAAAATATTCACATCCTTATACGATCTCAATTCACCAAATACAGGAAATTACACCCCAACGCTTGCAAAGAAAGACTTACCATCGAGAGGAAGGCAGGAGGAAGAGGAATTATAGATATCAGATCATTACACACAAAACAAAATACAGGCACTTAGGAAATTCTTTCACACCAAGCAAACCAGCCTCCACACAGCAACAGTCAAAGCAGACAAAAACTATACCCCACTCGACTTATCCCGGGTAGACCACCCAGCAGATACACACAGTCACATCCAATTACAACAGGAAAAGATGAAAACGTGGTCAGAAAAAACACTCCATGGAAAACAGAGATACCACATAGAACAAGACCACGTAAATAAAAAACAATCATACACCTGGTTACGGGATGGGCAGCTATTCCCGGAAACAGAAGGCTTCTTACTTGCCATCCAGGACAAAGTCATATTGACCAGAGGCTACCAAAAACATATCATCAAAGACCCAACTATTACAGAGGACAGATGCAGAAAATGCCACCAGCAGAGGGAAACGATCGAACACATAGCGAGCGGATGTAAAATATTAGCCGGAACGGAATACACAGCCAGACATGACTCAGCGGCAAAAGTAGTTCACCAAGCACTAGCCACAACGTACAAGGTCATAGAAAACACAGATCCCTACTACAAATACACACCAACATCCGTACTTGAAAATAAAGATTACAAACTCTACTGGGACATCAGTATACATACAGATAAAACAGTCTCCGCCAATAGACCCGATATTACTTTTCAGTGCAAAAAAGAAAAAGTCACCTATCTAATTGACATAGCTGTCCCCAACGACACAAACATCCAAACGAAATACACAGAAAAAATTTCCAAATACACAGACCTTGCAACGGAAATAAAAAGGCTATGGAAACAAGAAAAAGTCATCATTGTCCCCCTCATTATATCAGCCACAGGTCTTACACCAACAACATTCACTCCACACTTAGTACAATTAGGACTCAACACAAACATACACAAAAACATTCAGAAGTCAGTGATTTTGAAAACATGTAACATTGTCAGGTCATTCCTTAATACACAATGGTAAATGCGTTTGTGCTGACTTGGTTTGCGCCCGTCAGCCAAACATGGAACCACATTGACCAAATGTGAGAAAGAAAAACAATCAAAATAATAATAATCTATATCTATAATATATATAAAATGCAACGTCTCTCTGTCTGTCTGTCTGTCCGTTAGTGCGCTTAGCCCTCGAGAATCACTTATCCGATTTACGAGATTTTTTAAATTCATACATATGTTCTCTGACGAGGTTATAGATATATATTTTATTACATCTATAATATACATAAAATGCAACGTATCTCTGTATGTCTGTCCGTGAGCTTATCACTGGAGAACCACTTATCCGATTTTCGTACTTTTTTTTTTAAAACATACATATGTTCTCCGGCCAGATTATAGGCTATGTTTTATTACGATAGGTAGCATAAGGAATGAGCAGTGACGATAATAGTGAATGAAATCGGAAAAAAGTTTGCCGCTAGCGCGTTCTCTTGCAATACACTGCCTAAACCACTAAATATGGAACAATATTATGTAGCAAAGGATATCTATAATATATAAAAAATGCAACGTCTCTCTGTCTGTCCGTTTGTGCGCTTATCACTGAAGAACCACTTATTCGATTTACGTGCTTTTTTTTAAACATGCTAAACCATTAAATATGGAACAATATCATGGAGTAAAGAATATCTATAATATATATAAAATGCAACGTCTCTCTGTCTGTCTGTCTGTCCGTTAGTGCGCTTATCACTGGAGAACCACTTATCCGATTTACGTGCTTTTTTTTTAAACATACGTATGTTCTCTGGCCAGGTTATAGGATATATTTTATTACGTTAGGTGACGTAAGGAATAAGCAGTGACGATAATAGTGAATCAAGTCGGAGAGAAGTTTGCCGCTAGCGCGTTCTCTTGCAATACACTGCCTAAAGCATTAAATATGGAACAATATCATGCAGCAAAGAATATAATATATATATAAAATGTAACGTCTCTCTGTCTGTCTGCCTGTCCGTTAGTGCGCTTATCACTCGAAAACCACTTATCCGATTTACGTGTTTTTATAAATTTATACATATGTTCTATATAATTCGATATAAGCCTAGATAATGGGAGATAAGATGAGATATTGGGAGATAAGAAGAAATAATGGGAGATAAGTCGAGATAAGCCTCGATAATGAAAGATAAGGTGAGATAATGGGAAATAAGTATAATGGGAGATAAGGAGAAATAATGGGAGATAAGCAGAGATAAGTCTAGATAATGGAAGTTATGATGAGATAATGGGAGATAAGGAGAAATAATGGCAGATGAGCAGAGATAAGCCTAGATAATGGAAATTATGTAAAGATAATGGGAGATGAGGAGAAATATTGGGAGATAAGGGGAAATAATGGGAGATATTTTATTACGTTAGGTAACATAAGGAATAAGCAGTGACGATAGTAGTTAACCAAGTCCACGCGAGCGGAGCCGCGGGTCCGGCTAGTATATATATATATATATATATATATATATATATATATATATATATATATATATATATATACATATATATATATATATATATATATATATATATATATATATATATATATATATATATACATACATATATATATATATATATATATATATATATATACATATATATATATATATATATATATATATATATATATATATATATATATATATATATATATATATATACATATATATATATATATATATATATATATATATATATATATATATATATATATATATATATATTGAAAATCACTCGACTTCCTTGATTCACACGAATGCCAAGCACAAAGAAATAGACCAATATGGCTGAAACTTTGTGTGCGTTCATTCAAGAGATGCTACTAACTAAACATGACCTAGATACGCGCCGGTGGTGCCATCTCTCGGACTTTGCACGGACTTTTCAAACCAGCCTCGTATATATATATATATATATATATATATATATATATATATATATATATATATATATATATATGTATATATATATATATATATATATATATATATATATATATATATGTATATATATGTATATATATATATATATAAAGGGTGATTCATTTAGAGGTACTTTTTTTTAAATAAAAAAAAAGTGAATAAAAACAATTTTATTTTATAATCTTTATTATCATATAAAAGAACCATTCTTTACAATTATTTCTTAAAGATAATTTCTTTCAAATGTTGTCCGCGACTACGGTTAACAACGTCCATTCTGAAGTTCCAATTTTCAATGTGGTATTTGGCCAATGACTCGAGTAATATTGGCCTCCAATGCCTCAATTGTAGCTGGCTTATCCATGTAGACTTTGGACTTTACATAGCCCCAAAGGAAAAAGTCAAGAGGTGTGATGTCACATGATCTAGCCGGCCAATTCGCTGGTCCAAAGCGTGAAATGATCTGTTCGCCGAATTACTCTCGCAGTAAAGCCATGGTTTCACGGGCTGTATGGCAAGCGGCGCCATCTTGTTGGAACCAAATTTCGTCGAGACCACGGGTTTCAATTTCTAGCATCAAATAGTCTGTTATCATGGCGCAATAACGGTCACCATTCACAGTAACATTCCGGCCGGCCTCTGTTTTGAAGAAATATGGACCGATTATTCCACCGGTCCATAAACCACACCAAACAGTTGTTTTTTTTTCTGGATTTAATGGCAGCTCTTGAACCTCTTCAGGTTGTTCATCACCCCAAATACGGGCATTTTGTTTATTCACGAACCCATTAAGCCAAAAATGGGCCTCATCGGTGAACAAAATTTTTCTCGAAAACAGTGGATCTTCTGCAAGCTTGTCAAGAGCCCAACGACTAAAACGGAAACGATTCGGAAGGTCGGTCGGCTTCAGTTGTTGCACTAGTTGAATTTTGTATGCTTTTAAAGAAAGATCCTTACGTAAAATACGCCAAGTTGTTGAATATGACAGGCCAAGCTGTTGAGAACGGCGACGAATCGACACTTCACGGTCTTCGCGTACACTCTCCGCTACCGCCCCTATATTTTCTTCACTACGTGCTGGATGTGGTGTATTCGGTCGAGCATTATCCAGTAATGAAAATTGGGTCTCAAACTTATTGATGGTAGAGCGAATTGTACGTTCGGTAGGCCGATTATGTGGACCATAAGTTGCTCTAAGCGCCCGATACACATTCCTCGTAGAACGCCCATTTTCGTAATAAAGTTGAACAATTTGTAGACGCTGTGCCGGGCTAAGTCTTTCCATTATGAATTGTCAAACACTACTGAACAGGAATGCCACTTCAGTTGACACGACGCATGCGCAATCTGCAATTAAATCTCCATTACAAAAAGTACCTCTAAAAGAATCACCCTTTATATATATATATATATATATATATATATATATATATATATATATATATATATATATATATATATATGTATATGTATATATATATATATATATATATATATATAATATATATATATATATATGTATATATATATATATATATATATATATATATATATATATATATATATATATATATATATATATATACATATACATATATATATATATATATATATATATATATATATATATATATATACATATATATATATATATATATATATATATATATATATATATATATATATATATATATACATATATATACATATATATATATATATATATATATATATATATATATATATATATATATACGAGGCTGGTTTGAAAAGTCCGTGCAAAGTCCGAGAGATGGCACCACCGGCGCGTATCTAGGTCATGTTTAGTTAGTAGCATCTCTTGAATGAACGCACACAAAGTTTCAGCCATATTGGTCTATTTCTTTGTGCTTGGCATTCGTGTGAATCAAGGAAGTCGAGTGATTTTCAAGAAATGGACGAAAAAGAATTTCGTGTGGTGATTAAACATTACTTTATGAAAGGCAAAACGCCTCAGGAGACTAAAGAGAAGCTTGATAAACATTATGGTGACTCGGTGACCATCGATTAGAACAGTTTATAAGTGGTTTCAAAATTTTCGAACTGGCCATATGGGCACAAGTGACGCTGAACGTTCTGGACGGCCTGTGGAGGTTACGACTCCAGAAATCATTGATCAAATCCATGATATGGTGATGGATGACAGAAGAGTTAAGGTGCGTGAGATTGCTAGTGCTGTGGGCATCTCGACTGAACGGGTACATAATATTTTGCATAAACATTTGGACATGAGAAAGCTATCCGCAAGATGGGTGCCGCGATTGCTCACGCTTGACCAAAAAACGGAATCGTGTGAAGTGTTGCAAGGATGGTTTGCAGCTGTTCCAGAAGAATCCGGAGGACTTTAAGCGCCGTTTCGTCACTGTGGATGAAACATGGATACATTATTATACTCCTGAGACCAAACAACAATCTAAACAATGGGTTGCCAAGGGGGAATCTGCACCAAAAAAGGCGAAGACCGTTCCTTCGGCCGGAAAGGTTATGGCGACTGTCTTTTGGGATTCGCAAGGGATAATCCTCATCGACTATCTGGAAAAGGGTAAAACTATTACAGGTGAATATTATTCATCGTTATTGGACCGTTTGAAAACCGAGCTGCAAGAAAAACGCCCGCGATTGGCCCACAAGAAAGTCCTTTTCCATCACGACAACGCACCAGCACACACCTCAGCAGTTGTGGTCGCAAAATTAATGGAAATAGGATTCCAACTCGTTTCACATCCCCCCTATTCTCCAGACTTGGCTCCCTCGGACTACTATTTGTTCCCCAATTTGAAGAAATGGCTGGCGGGACAAAGATTTTATTCAAACGAGAAGGTGATTGCAGACACTAATGGATATTTTGCAGACTTGGACAAATCCTATTATTCGGAAGGGACCAACAAACTAGAACATCGTTGGACGAAGCCTAACAGGAGACTATGTCGAAAAATAAAAAAGGTTTACCCCAAACACATAAGTAGTTTTTATTTTTGCACGGACTTTTCAAACCAGCCTCGTACATATATATATATATATATATATAATATATATATATATATATATATATATATATATATATTCATACACATGTTAGATCCACGTAGGAGTTTATATATCTAAATAGTGATACCCCTAATCGTCCAATTTTGGCTTACGTATCAATCCACATAGAGATAAAAATCCTTTTAAAAATGCCAACTTTAAGGTAAGATATCTATCAAAAACTATATTTTCCCAAAGTTTGGACAAATTTAACCGAGAGCCATTTTCCATCAGGATACTGCGGGGTTCTTTGGCATGTAAATAATAATTTAAACAACGCCAGCCAGATTCAATAAAAAGATCCAATTTCAAAACTTGAGTTTAAATTGACAGTATTTATGGCTAATCCAATAAAAATGAAATATTGTGTTAATGTTCTTAATTTTTTTTTATTTTCTACTAGTTCCAAGTTCTAAACTTTCGATGTATTTAAAATATCCCAAGTTTCCTTATAAAAATGTTAATTTAGTGACATTTACAATTCAGAATATTACATTGCGAAACAAAAAAATCAATTGGACAGCCATAGATTTTAAACGTTATGGTAACTAGACCGGGTGTAACTTTTACATTCTTTTGATAAACCTGGTTTTACTCGTCCAATTTTGCTTTAAAACGCTTTTAGCGTCTTACGTCCGAAAATATACCCTTAGTTCTTGAAAATGGCAAATCTAGAAACTACTTACTCTATAAACGACAAGTCCTGTTATTGGTTATTACTTACTGTAAATCATTTTGACATCGGATATTGACCACCCTGATGCTTCATTTAACATTAATAGGCGAACAATGGCCATTTCGAATATGGCTGTTTTTCCAGATCCAGTGGGTGCTGAGACAACCAACGAATAATCTAAAACGCAAATAATACAATAATTATGTGAAGGGCTAAAGAAAGCACCATGACAAAAAGACTTTTTTAAACATCCGTCTAAAATACAAAATGAATTTTGTATTTTCGCTAATATGTTCGCCTTCTGCGATAGGATGACGGAATGTATGTTGCATATTATATTTATTATAACGAATTTTGATAAATAAATATTTATTTATAATATCGTTTTTTTTTTTTTAAAAAACTAATTTTGAACATGTCAAGTTTGCAAAATGATAATACAAGCAAGTGTTGCCAGGACTCAACGACTTTCAGTCCTAAGGCAAAACGACCTACAAAATATCTACCGATTTAAGGTCTTGGATAATATTTTCTTCAGAAGATAGTCTTTGCAGTCCTAGTTTGGAAAATACAGTTTTCCATACTTTCATACAACTTCGATGGGCGGCAACAAACTATGAGATCAGATAATCGAGTAAGAATAAATTGGTAAGAGTTTTTACAAATAAACGATTGCTTATTGAATTGTTAAGAATGTATAAACATTTTTGTACACATCATCTACGAAAAGTGATAGTATTGTAGTAGAGCTCTTAGAAATTTCAGGACTTTACATGTAAATAACTATTTATATATCCTGAAACAAGCATTTAGTTAATACAGTTTACAAATTCATTTAAAGCTATTAAAAAAATAATTGCTACTCGTATTATTGCATTTCAGATTATATAAATATTACAAAAACTAAAATGTTTCTTCTCGATCGATTTCGCATTCAAATAAGTATGACATTTAATACTTTTTAGTGTTCTGTACGGAACACTTATAAGATCACTTCGATGTTTGTCTGTCTGTAAGTCTGTCACACCCGATTTTCCCCGAAACTATTTGACACAGAATTCGGCACTAAGATAGGAATTGATTCCCTTATTACAGCCGGGCCCTGACCTGTAGTTTTGAAAGTTTGACTTAAGGGGTTAGGTTTTTAATAATTTATCTGGTATATAAAAAAGAAAATCGTGGTCATCAGTTTTCAGTAAAAATCGGAAAAAAACTTTGTTGAAAATTGATTTGGGGTGTGTTTTGTGAAGTCATTGATCATTTTATAGCTCCATAACAAACATTTTTATATTAAAAGTAATCAACGTACGGAACACTAATTACGCTAGTTCGACTTGCCAATTTTTTAAACATAAAATGCCTGATATCTATCAGCTCCGCTGCCAGGTATTCGACTGTGTTTAACATGACGGACTAGTAGCTAAGCTTTGCTTTTGTGGTATGTATGAGGAATTTTATTTATGACTGACCACCCTTTTACAATACTATAAATAAAAGAACACAGGGAAGATATTTATAGCAACTATAATTTAGCTTTAATAACTGTCTGTTTTGATTGATATTGTTAATCCCGCCAAATTATGGTGGCTACAGACATCATGCATTCTTTTGTTTACAGTGTTTGAAATGGTGTCCCTCTTAACTACAAACGCGCATAACTTGCTAATGACACCACGCTTCTTTCTTCGTTTATCGTAGATGTTTGAACATTAGCTGCCCATGTAAATATTTATATTGATATTAGAAAATTCTACAAATTAACAAATTCTGTGTGACCGAAATTAAGAAATTAACACTACAAAAATTCAGGCAAGCGAGTACGTGTGCTATGACCAAAAATGCAAACGTACGTTCATTAGGTACAGGTATATCGGGTAAATCGAATATCAGGATACCAACCACCGAGACTGCAGTTAATCTGCTAAATTTACATGGTTTATTTTTGCGCATCCTAAGAAGAGCATCTAGGGTGACACCGCCGGACAATACAAATTTATACAATCTGTAGAGCACCTTACTGAAGCTAAATTATATAAAAGTGTTAAAAAATACATACAAAAATGTATATTGAGGTGGCCACCATGAAAAAATTTTACTTAAATTAGGTTAATGAAGAATGTCCATTCTCAATCGTTTCTTTAAAATTGATTCTAGTTAAAATGCCCTTTAGACATCAAGAATCGGTTAAAAAAACAAAACTAGTTAGGTCTTACATACTTATAGGTTCTTTTAGAAAATGTAACAGAACTATATACAAGGCGTTTGGTATTGTAAACGCCACATACGATCATTTTTAGAGAGAAATGGCTAGAAATTCAAACAGACAAACTTCCGTATGGTATGAGTTTTAATGAAATCTTAGTATAGAGCAAGCAAATTATCTTAAAAAGTAATATATATGAGAAATTTTTTCCGTTATTTCGATTTTAATGAGGTCATAAATGAAATTGGATGAGACCATTGAAAGTAGACTGTTGGTTTAAAATTAAAGTGACTTTAATTCATGAATTCTGTAAATGAAATATACTTTTTTTTAAATTAAAATTTTACCTGTCTTAAGGGCATCATCTAAAACACTAGACTGTACAGTATTAAAACATGGATACTCTCGAAATACATTTCGATAATTAGGTGGAATTTCTTCTACATAACGTGTATTCCCGTCTGAAGCAATCATATCAGTTTTAAAAGATTTTACTCCTTAATTTTTTAAAAAATATCATAAAATATTACAGGTCAAAATCATTTATAAAGGAAATAAACTGCCACGACTACTTATGACAGATACAATTTTACGTCGTTTGTTTTCCAAAGCCTCCTTAGGTAACTAACTGTTAGACAGATCTTTTATTCGGCATTATATATATATATATATATATATATATATATATATATATATATATATATATATATATATATATATGATATGTGGATCTGTATGGATATCTACGATTTATTAGCGGATAGATTTCGTTGCATGTTTATTGTCAGAAGGTTTCACCGAGATAGCTTTAGTATATACAGGGTGCCATATATGTAAGGAATAATGATTCCACAGCATTTATTAATCAGTGCATCAAAAAAATATTTAAATAAAACTTATAGAGTGTTATACGGCACACTTGCTGACGTTGAGAATAAAATGTCAGTTCTAAGAAATTACGCCATCTTGATTTTTTTTAAAATGGAAAGCTCTATATATTATTTTATTTTTGAGTTTTACTAAAAATTCTAGATATGATTTGTCTAGCATACCATATGTCTAACTTTAACTGTTTTGGAATTATTGTCATTTGAAATTTAAAATAAAAAAAGACAAAAAAAACTATTAATAAATACTCTAGGTTTATTTTTAACGTAACAATTTCTCAAAATGTCTATCGTTAATAGCGAGGCAATGACCCAGTCCGTCATAAATAGCTTGAACAGTGTTTTGCAGAGAATCCGGGATGATCTGTGCTACATCATATTGAATTCTTTGTTGTAAATCTTCTACAGTTTCAGGTCGACTTCGGTAAACTTTGGTTTTCAAATGACCCTATAAAAAAATCTTGTGGCGTAAGGTCAGGACTCCTTGCCATTCTACAGCACCTCTTCTGCCTATCCATCAATTAGAAAAAATCGCATCCAAATATCTACGACCACTGCTTTCATAGTGAGAAGGTGCTCCGTCCTGTTGATACCACAGATTCCTGTTAGAGGTATCCAAATTATTTTCATCGGGAAAAAGACCTGTACAAGTTGGAATAACTTGCTCTTGGAGTAACTGTAAATACCGCTGTCCTGTAAGATTTCCATCAATAAAAAAGGGACCACAAATCCCTGCCCCCAGATTTATCTTTTGTGGTCTTTGAGAATGACTGTCGATGATCCAGTGAGGATTCTCAGTAGACCAGTACCGGAAGTTATGCCTGTTAACTTTTCCGTTAAGACAAAATGTGGTCTCGTCAGAAAAAACAATATTATGAATTAGGTTAGGATCATTATTGATTCGTTCCATTATAACCTCGCAAAATTCCACGCGTCTATCGTAGTCATCTTCAGATAATTCTTGCAATAGAATGGGTTTGTATGGATGCAATTTTTCTCCACTCAGGACTTAGGGTACCTTTACTTATGTTGTGGTCTAGGCAAAGCTGACGAGTGACTGTATGGGGATTTTCTGTAATTTTCAATAAAACATAACTTTTTATCATCGCTTGTTTCAACTTTTGAAGGTTCAGATTTAGAACGTTCCTTAACATGAACTGATTGTTTAAATCGTTTTAATGTTTTGCTAACTAAGGATTGGGTAATAGGGTCTCGATTCGGATATTCTGCGTTAAAACGATTATACATCTCCTGTTGTGTTCTCCGACGGTCTCCGTAACCAACCATCATTAACAAAGTTTCTGTTAAATGTACCATTATGATATTATGCTGAAATTGCAGTTTCACAAAATCCAGCAATAAACATTTTCGTCAATAAATCATTTGTTGACGCGTTAAGTCGTTTCCTGACAGTAAATGTTTGAAACAACCCAGCTTAATTTTTTTTAAATTTGATCTTAATTTCACATATCTATAATTCCAAAACAGTTCAATTTGGACATATGGTATGTTAGACAAATAATATCTGGAATTTTTAGCAGGACTCAATAATAAAATAATATACAGGGCTTTCCAATTAAAAAAAATTAAAATAGCGTCATTTCTTGGAACTGACAGTTCAAAACATTTTATTGTCAACGTCAGCGTGTCCGCCTTAAACTACACTATAACTTTTATTTAAATATTTTTTGATACACTGGTTAATAAATGCTGTGGAATCATTATTCCATACATATGGAGCACTCTGTATAAGTTCAAAACGATAGATTTAATTATGGTTAAATAATAAAGTTTTTCAACTCATTTTGGGAATTTTTTTTTGTTGTCATAGATAACAAATATGGGATTCACTTTCATAAACTCAAAATGGCGAATCCATACGGAAGTTTAAAACGATAATAATTTTCCACTCAATCAATTTTAACAAAATTAGTACTGAGGTGTTTAAGTCTTAGTTTAAGAACGTTTTTAAAAATAAAAATTTAAAATCCGATACAAAATTGATATTAAGGAAATATTTGATCCAGAACTTTTAGTAGTTAGGAATAAAAATTAAAAAAAATTGATTCCATAGGACAGATTAAAAGTTTAATCATCCAATAACCGATTATAATAATAATATTGCTGTATGATACAAAAAGTTTTATTTTAAATTTTTTTAAAATTGAAATTAAATTAAAAAAAATGGCGAAGTGCAAGTCAGATTTGCGCAATTAGTGTTTCATACAGTGACTGCTTTTAAAATAAAAATTTTTGTTAGGGAGGTATAAAATGATCAGTGACTTCACAAAACACAGTCTAAATGAGTTTTCTGATCGGCTGAAAATGTAGTATGTTATGCTTCAAGTCATTCTGATCAAAAGTCTCTGTGGACACAAAGTCCAAAAATGGATAGATTAGGAATTATCGAGCGTGGAATTAATAAAAAAAAACCGCTGAGAAAATGCTATTTTGCGTTTTGATTAAAACATGATTTTACGAAAAATTCCAACGGGATTATATGTTTTTAGGGTTGCTAATTATGAATATAACAATTATTTTGACCCATTTCGCTCCTCCTTTTGAATATTGGCCATTCTGGCCATTTCTGGAGTCTTTTTTTTACGAGGCTGGTTTGAAAAGTCCGTGCAAAGTCCGAGCGATGGCACCACCGGCGCGTATCGAGGTCATGTTTAGTTAGTAGCATCTCTTGAATGAACGCACACCAAGTTTCAGCCATATTGGTCTATTTCTTTGTGTTTGGCATTCGTGTGAATCAAGGAAGTCGAGTGATTTTCAATAAATGGACGAAAAAGAATTTTTTGTGGTGATTAAACATTACTTTATGAAAGGCAAAACGCCTCAGGAGACTAAAGAGAAGCTTGATAAACATTATGGTGACTCTGCACCTTCGATTAGAACAGTTTATAAGTGGTTTCAAAATTTTCGGACTGGCTATATGGGCACAAGTGACGCTGAACGTTCTGAACGGCCTGTGGAGGTTACGACTCCAGAAATCATTGATCAAATCCACGATATGGTGATGGATGACAGAAGAGTTAAGGTGCGTGAGATTGTTAGTGCTATGGGCATCTCGACTGAACGGGTACATAATATTTTGCATAAACATTTGGACATGAGAAAGCTATCCGCAAGATGGGTGCCGCGATTGCTCACGCTTGACCAAAAACGGAATCGTGTGAAGTGTTGCAAGGATGGTTTGCAGCTGTTCCAGAAGAATCCGGAGGACTTTAAGCGTCGTTTCGTCACTGTGGATGAAACATGGATACATTACTATACGCCTGAGACCAAACAACAATCTAAACAATGGGTTACCAAGGGGGAATCTGCACCAAAAAAGGCGAAGACCGTTCCTTCGGCCGGAAAGGTTATGGCGACTGTCTTTTGGGATTCGCAAGGGATAATCTTCATCGACTATCTGGAAAAGGGTAAAACTATTACAGCTGAATATTATTCATCGTTATTGGACCGTTTGAAAACCGAGCTGCAAGAAAAACGCCCGCGATTGGCCCACAAGAAAGTCCTTTTCCATCACGACAATGCACCAGCACACACCTCAGCAGTTGTGGTCGCAAAATTAATGGAAATAGGATTCCAACTCGTTTCACATCCCCCCTATTCTCCAGACGGCTCCCTCGGACTACTATTTGTTCCCCAATTTGAAGAAATGGCTGGCGGGACAAAGATTTTATTTCAAACGAGGAGGTGATTGCAGACACTAATGGATATTTTGCAGACTTGGACAAATCCTATTATTCGGAAGGGATCAACAAACTAGAACATCATTGGACGAAGTGTATAAGCCTAAAAGGAGACTATGTCGAAAAATAAAAAAGGTTTACCCCAAACACATAAGTAGTTTTTATTTTTGCACGGACTTTTCAAACCAGCCTCGTAGTTCGTCTAGAACATATTTTTGCGAAAAATTCTAACGGAATTTTATTTTTTCGAGTTTATAATTATTTGAAACCAATTTGATCCTACTTTCCAATAGCGTTTATTTTTGGCCAACTTTTGGCCCTTTTATGGATTTAATTACACTAGAACATATAAAAGTTACATTTTATTTTCAACAACTCTAAGGAAATTGTTAAGAAAGAAGTGTGAAAGATATACTTATAATTAAGGCCAAAAATGGCCGCTTTTCTACAATAGGACCCAATTGGATTTAAATAATCATTATAGTCGTAATCGACATCGCAAAATTGAAATTTATCGTAAAAATATGTTCTAGTCGAATTAAATTCAAGAAAGGTAATAAAAACGCGTGAATGTGTGTGTGTATGCGAACTCAACAATAGAGTTTAATAACTCCCGGAATATTGCAAAATGTACGAAAGTATATCGTCGGCGTTAGCGTTACCCAATGTACACCACGTAGAGGTCGCGTGAACGGATTTTGCACATCTTGGCCCTGAAAATGGCCGATTGGTTGTCTTGGGTTATCTACCATTTACATTCTTCACAAACATATGTTCTAGAAGAATTAAATCCACAAATGGCCAATATTCAAAAGTAGGAGAGAAATGGGTCAAAATAATTATTATATTCATAATTAGCAACCCAAAAAACATATAAATATTTTTCGTAAAATCATGTTCTAGTCACAATAAATCCTTTAAAAAACGCAAAAATGGCATTTTCTCAGCTTTTTTAATAATTCCACGCTTGATAATTCATAATCTATCCATTTTTGGACTTTGTGTCCATTTTTTTTTATGGGTCTAGCACACATGCTGCAGGAAAGTCCCTAAAGCGCTACAGAAGCGACATGTATGCGAAAAAAAAACGATTCACGTTGTTCTTGAATCGCTGTAAATTGTACTTGGTGTCCTCGGTCCTGGGTAAATTATTCCAAAGGGATGATGTTCTCCATATAAAAGACTGCTTGAAAAGCGTTATACGAAGAGTAACAAGCTGAACGGATGTGAAGTATTAGCGCGACGTGTATTTCTAACATGCACCGCTCTGGGAGGAATTAAGCGGGCTACATCTTTCGAACACCTTCCATGAAAATACTTGTAGAATATACTCAAGTCGCAAACCGTTCTCCGATGTTCTAGCGAATCAAGGTCACCGGTCAGTTCCGGGTCTCCAATCAGACGAACAGCTCTTCTCTGAATAACGTCCAACAAATGCAGTGTATGTTTGGGAGCGGAGCCCCAAACATTGGAGCAGTATTCCATAGTTGGTCGAATTTGAGCTTTGTAAAGAATTAACAGTTATTGTGGAGTGTAAAGCTTCCTGGCTCGAAATAATATTCTCAACTTTTAAGAAGCTCTCCTTGCTATGCCTGCAACATGTTCATGCCAGGATATATTTGCTCCCAAATTAAACGACCAACAAATTGAGTAACGATGTTAGAGGAATGGAGTTCCCCAACATAACTATATCGGGTTCAGCAACCTTAACTTTTTTAGAAAAAACTGCCGCCTGGGTTTTTGTAGCGTTAATTCCACTTGGTTATTGTCACCCCAAGATAGAATTTCTTCCAGGTCTTTGTTAAGTTGAATGACTTTCTGCTGTCTGCGGATATTTGCCTGAGTCGCCGATGTCCAAGCGTTGAAAATGAATGAAGAGATAAGCGTACTCTCATCTGCAAAGCTGTAGACTGGATTCCCGGTCTTTTCCAGCAGATCGTTAATCTAAATGAGAAAGAGAGTAGGAGATAGTATGGAGCCTTGGGGCACACCGGACCTGAAGGACGTGGTCTATTATGAGTTGTTAAAACCTGGGGAAACGGTTAAGACTAAACGTTACCAACAACAATTGACCGATTTGAACCGTTCGCTGCTTGAAAAAAGGCCAGAATACCGAAAGAGGCAACACAAAGTCACTTTTCTTCATGACAATGCTCCATCACATACGGCAAAAACCAGTTCGCGACACGTTGGAAGCACTCAGCTGGGAAGTTCTACCCCATGCGGCTTACTCACCAGACTTGGCTTCTTCCGATTACCACTTGTTTGCATTGATGGGTCACGCACTTGCTGAGCAGCGCTTTGGTTCGTACGAAGATGTGAAAAAATGGCTCGATGAATGGTTCGCAGCAAAAGGGGAAGATTTTTACTGGCGTGGTATTCACAAATTGCTCGAAAGATGGGAAAAATGTATAACAAGCGACGGAGCATACTTTGAATAAAGCACTTTTTAACATTCTTTCGAATTTAACATGTTTTTTTAGAAAAAAATCCGCATTTCATACTTCTACACCTGGTAAATATAAGGTGCATACTGCATATATTGAAACGGGTGGCTAGTGGGGTCATGCAGAGATACATTCAGAACCTTTTTCAAATTCGAAACTTTTTAAAAAATTTTAAAAAAGGCCACCATCGTACTAACTAGCTCAGACATATTGTTGCTTTCATACAATGTGCCTGCGTAAAGTCTGAATCTACTTTTTACTTGATGAAAAAAATAATCAAATGTGGGTTATGTGGCATAAAAACCATGCGAGGTTGTGGAAAAAAGCTAATACTTCATCTTTATGGAAACATGGAAATTTAAACTAAGTTAATATACAGAATATTTTGGGACAACCAAACAATGGAATATAAATGATCCTGAAGTAAAATTTGTCCACACGGCAATAGGAGAGATGATAGCCTCGGACAACCAGCCTTACCTAGAAATTAGAAGTAACCCTAAAATGAACTGTTATTGTATTAAGGTTATTGTTGCTATGTACTTTTGTAGGATAAAGGTAACAACAAATAATGTCCTTCCTTCTTTACCCAAGAATAGGCCAGGAAAATATTCTTATAGTTAAAAACAAAAATGCAAAAATTCTAAATACTTATTTTTTTAGGACTCAAAAGGCTGTTTGCTCTACTTGAGGCGAAGTATAATATTCCAAGATGATCATTTTTGAGCCAAAGCATCATTTCCGAAATATACGAAAAATGCAAGACTGGAATTGATAACGTAAATAACAAGAGCAAAGTTTGACGGAACATTGGCCGACTAAAGGTTTTCAACAAAAACATTTTGTGCTTAATATGAAAGGCCTAGAAGCGAAAACATCAAAATGCCTTAAATCGGATTCTCGACGAAAAGAGAGACAGTGGAGTTAAGATGTTATTTGAACCTTCTAGTCAAGAGAAATTGGCCGTTTTTATCGTTTTTTTTTCTTTTGTGATTTTTATGATTAAATAAGTGTACTTGCAAACTGTAAGCTATTTTTTTAGTTAACTCTGGAAATATGTTCCATGGATATTATTTTAATTGACCCAAACATAATTTTAGCCATTTTTTACATAATAGATATATTTTTCACTCCTCATAATATAGATAAATTTTACCGATTCATGTTTTTTTCTTCCGACGAATTTTTTAAACAACTTTTTTTCAGTACACCATTTTAGTCTAGAATTTAATTTTTTTCTAATGTAAATTTACGATTTATTTTTAAAACAATATTTTTCATTAACTTTTATATTTTCATTAACCAAAGTAAATTTTAATTATTATACAGACTACTGTACATGGCTGAGGACGTCATTTGGTCCATTTAGGCTGAAAAAATTGGTCATATTTTTTATCTAATATTATTTAATCAATATTTATACAAATAAAAAATAAATTAACCAATAATGATGTTGAAAAGATTACTTTTTTTATTTGATAATTTTATATGAAGATATAATAATTAAATTAATAAAAATATAAAGTAACTGCACAAAATAATAATTTTAATGATACAATTTTAACTAGTTAAATAAAATAATAAATTATATTTAAATTGTTGTGGCAATGTATTTTTTATTTAATACAAATATTACTACTGTTTCAAAACATGAAGTGAAATAAAATTAATTTTCTTTAAAAAAAAATCCTACGAGATAAAACATAAAACGGGGTTCTTAATATATCGATGAAACCTTACTCTCTACCAAGTTTCATCCAAATCGGTGACCCAAATGATCTGGCCTTTCCTTGTAATCATTTTATAACTAATAAATATGATAAAATTCAAGAAAAAATAATTTTTTAAAAGTAACTGTATATTTGAAACAAAAAAAGCATAAAATTGAAAGAAAAAAAGCCAGTTTTTTCAGCCTAAATGGACAAAATGACTTCCTCGGCCACTCAACCTATGTATATGAATTAAAAATAACTTTGGTTACTGAAAATATTATAAAACTTAAGAAAAAAATAATTTAAAAAAAAGAATCGTAAATTTGCAATTACAAAAACAAATTAAAGAGACTAAAATGCCCAATTTCTCGGGACTAAATTGTTTAAATGAGTTCTTAAGTACCTCAAATGAAAGTTTAGGGACCAAGGAACATTTCTGGTATTTTAGGTAAGGTAGTAGTATACTGAAAAAAAGTTGTGCACGTCAAGACGAGTATTTTTTTTTTTTTTAAAAAGTAGCAGAATTCGACGATTTCTGTGTTTGGCCTGTTTTAGTCGTATTTTAACTGGACTATTAGAAATACACAGAGAATCATGTTTATACATACCCAACAACTGGTAATAATCCACTCTCTCAAAGTACATGGACATTATGTGTGTCGGAAGAAGGATCATAGCTCATTTGAACCACTTATCTTCTTTTAGAATGAAATTAGAACAAATCCAGAGTTCTTCAAATTGGAGTAAAGAAATGGTACAAGATGTACCTAAGCGCTCGAATTCCACACATTATCTATTGAAAAGGCTTTTAGAAGAAAGAAAAGCTATCTGGTAGTATGCTGCTGAATATGATTTACTTTTTTCTTTAACATCAAATCAGTGGGACTTAATTAAATTCTTACTGGAACTTTTACACCAAGGAACGTAAGGAACAAAAGCAGACAGTTTGGGATGTATTCTCTAATATTGGCCCAAGCCGAGATAAAAATAAAAAGGTTTCCAATGAAATAAAAGAGGTAGAAACAGAGTTCAGTTCTTATTTAATTTTGCCGTTGATAGATCGTAAAGCAAGTCCGTTTTTATGGTGGCAGATTAATTTCAAGAATTTTTCTACGTTAGAAGAACTTACTCTAAAGTTTCTTTCAGTACCAGCTTCTTCAATATTTAGTGGGCGATTATTTTCTGAGGTTGGAAACATATTTGAAGACAATAAGAGCACATTGTCATCTGAAAATGATGAAATACTAACATACCAAATTCCCGAATTCAGACTAACATTTTACTTTGTATTTCATAATACATTTTGTGTAAAAAGGCACAGAATGCGCACAATTTATCTTTGTTGGATTTTAAATATTTAAATGTTCTGTATCTAAGTTTTATATTAATACTAGCTGTCCCGCGGCTCCTCTTGCATGGACTACGGAATTATTGTTTAGGATTTATTGCTGGCGGCTTTCCAGCTTGATTCACCATTATCATCACTGTTTATTGCCTATGTTACCTAACGTAACAAAATATATACTAAAACCTGGCCAGAGAACATATGC
Organism: Pachyrhynchus sulphureomaculatus; assembly: GCA_019049505.1. Classification (NCBI taxonomy): domain Eukaryota; kingdom Metazoa; phylum Arthropoda; class Insecta; order Coleoptera; family Curculionidae; genus Pachyrhynchus; species Pachyrhynchus sulphureomaculatus. Next base: position 143,792,578 of record CM032446.1, read on the forward strand.
ATGGATTAAAAAAAAAACACGTAAATCGGATAAATGATTCTCGAATAATAAGTGCACTAACGGACAGACAGACAGACAGACAAACGTTGCGTTGTGCGAGATAAATAGTTTAGGTTTATTGTTCTTTTTATGTTTAAAATGTTTCTCTTATAAATATTTTGAAGTGTTAGTCTCATTTTTGGTAAATATTTACCAAGTAAATGAAATTTTTTAATACTTTTAGGGTAGTGTTACTGCAGTATGTAAAACAGAAATGCACAGTGCCCATTCTGTTCTATATTACAAGAATTTTTATCATTTTCGGCTTAAAAAAAAAAACACAAAAAAAAACGACAAAGTGGGATATAGACGCACCTGATATTTTGCATTATTGTCATTTTTTTTTATTTATATATACTTCTCAACAACGAAACCAATGTTATAATAATATAAAAATTTATTTAAATGTAGCATGTTAAAGGGCGTGTTTTAATTTAATAACCTTTTGCTTTAATCTGCTTATCATACCAAGCCAACATCTACGTGAATTGTTTAGAAGATCAAGATAACGACTTTTTACTCTAATAATTCTTTCATTAACTGAATTTACGTGACTATGTTCCAATCATTGTTCGCGCATAGCAAATATTTTGATCTATATTACATATTTATAACGATTCTACCAGTACTTTAATTTCTTGTTGTTTTTTTTTTATCACAGACTAGTATCACAGTCTATAATTTGTAAATTCTCTTATTGTAATTATTCCACCAGTATATTACGTAAGACTAGGGCTTTTGAAAATGGCATAGGAGTTGTTAAAAACTCCCAAGTTTGGCATATATAACAAGGTGGTTATTATTAAAACTTTAGAAGAAAATTTGATACCATATCGGTAACTGATGAACACGCGTTTTAGTGCCTTATTTCTGTCTTACTACCGCTTCCACATTTTTGGTTGCTATAAATATCTTCATTGCGCTCATTTTTAGTGTTGTAAAATGATGTTTGGCTAAATTTCAACAGCTAATGATCCTTGATAAGTAAGAAAAACACTTTAGAACACTGCAAACAAAAGAGCACTGCGAAGATGTTTACAATACCTTCTTTGCGCTCCTTTGATGGCAGTACTGTAAAATGTTGTTTCTTGTTAACTGCAAACGCGAATACCCTTAAACTCCAAAAAAAAATTTCAGAGTAACCTAAATTAATCACTCATCAAATAACTAATAAATAGTTTTTTCAAGATAATTGTCAGAGAAGCCACATCCATTGAAAACGCCTGCTACCACCTCGAAATAACACGCAATTGTAAATTATTCTTCTTTTTTAATAAACGAATATTACATGTTCAAGTTAAACCTTGATGCGGTTGTGCTATTGCATCGAATATTCCGATCGACGACTATAAATCAATCATTTCTTTAATTCTGTACAACCAGAAATACTCGTTTGTATAAAGTTCAGAAAAATTATTAATATTTATAAATAAAATTAACCTGTCTTAAGTGTATCAACCAGAACGCTAGACTGTACAGTGTTGAAACATGGATACTCTCCAAATACATTTCGATAAGTAAGTGGAATTTCTTCTACATAATGGGTATTCCTATCTGAATCAGTCATATTCCTTTTAGATGATTTTTAATATTGAAGTTATTAAAAATACCCTAAAATACTATACGTCACTTTTACAAAATAAATTAACCTCACAGATTTCTTATGCTGGCTTTCTTTTTTTTTCATGCCGTCTTAGTAGTATGTATCTATGTCCACAATTTTTTGTAAAACTACATGAAGGATTAGGAGGTAGTTTTCATCGTCTTTTAGACGTTTGAACGCCCATTTCACAATAGTATAAACAAAAGAGGGGGGAAGATGTTTATAACAAACTGAATTTGGCGGGATTAGAAATACAAATCAAAATAGACAATAGAATTTTTAGGGATTAATTGTATGTTGATTGGCACTGTTAATTACAGTGTTGTAAAACGGTGTTTTTTCTTATTTACAAACGCCCATAGATAATAGAACCTGATAATGACGTTTATGATTTCTTCATCATCTTGTGAGAAGATATCAAGATTTTACTATGAATGTTGTATACAAAAATCGTCCGAAAGACTGGGTCACCTGAGCAAAAATTTTGATTTGCTTTTTTTACCTTGGTGGTAGAATTAGAATTAAAATATTTCCAATTATCAAACTATGAAATAAGCTAATTATAATAAATATCAGACTATTCAAAATAACTTTAATTATGAAAAGAGGTTAATAACTGGCAAAATTTTGCTAATTTTCTAATTGTTCTGATTACTACCGCTGTGTTTATAGAGTCGCTAAAAAATATGCAAGATGTGAGAAAAAGTTATTTAAAAAATAGATATAAAATTCTTGTACTTTTTATGTGTAAATTTAGCTGTAAATCAAATACTTAAAATAAAATAGCAAAAATGAATGTATAAATTAATTCTCAACCTCTATTTTTCATAGACTACAGAACATATTCAAATCGGAATGTTTTCACTACCTTACGGTAATTTTAAAGTGTCATCTGTTGGTTTTAAAACGAAGGATAATAGTTGATTGTACTATAAATATAACTTGAAAAGCAGTTATGGGCTTTTATAATTAAGAAACAGCACCATTTTACAACACAGTAAACAAATGAGAACAAGGAAAATGTTTATAGCTACCAGAATTTAGCGGGATTGACAACATCAATCAAAACAGACAATTAATCCCGCCAAATTCTATTGTCTGTTCTGGTTATTATAAACGTCTTCCTCGCGTTCTTTTGTTTACAGTGTTGTCTTAATTATAAACTCCCATAGATGTAGCATTCGAAAAGCAACATTTAGGACTATTCGCATTTCAACATAAAAAAACTCAATTGGGACGAAAAAAAACGATTTGTACAACTCTTAATAAACTTGTGTCATACGCACGCGTAAAAAGTGGTTCCAACAGTTTCGAGAGAATTAAATTTCAACCTTCGGGATTGGGCGTTTTCCCATCTACCGGCAACGGCGCCGACCCCGGGGAAACGTTTTCACACAACAGGACACCGACAAAGTGATATGAAACTAAGGCAAATTTTTTTTTAATTGTTCCCGATGAGTGCCATAGCAGCTGTTAATAAGTTATTTGTTACATCTTAGACGTAAAAGGCTAAAATGTAGTTAAAGCCTGCCAATTTTTTTCTCGTAGAATTTTATTTTCATTATCTTCGTTGGTTTTATCTCAAAGACAGGGTTTAGTTTCCACAACTTCAATTAACGTGACAATATCAAACTTGAGGGACATGGTGCAGCTTGAAGAGCACTCAGTAGTTTTATTAAATTTATAAAAATCGGGACGGCACGAGTGGAGAGACTGCTCCTCGACGACAGTCGGCGACTGCAACGACATGTCGAATGTGAAACCACTCTCATTTATTCAAATGTCATTTTTAATCCACCGGCTCCGTGGTCTCTGCCTTGTCGGTGTCGGGTCGGTGTAGACCAGTGATTCCCAAAGTGGTTTAAGTGGACCCCCAGGGGTCCACGGGAGACTCGACGGGGGTTTACGTTGGCGTGAAAAAAAAAATGGGGTTCACAAGTTGTAAGTGAGGGTCCACGAAAATTTATCTGGTTTCGATAGTAAAGAACAAAAATGTTGGCTTGGCTTTACCTATCAATGTAGGCAGATAATACACTACTCAAAAAAATTAAGGGAGCAAAAAAAAATTCCAAATTTTTCGGTGGAAAATGGTCGTATTGAGACTTTAAAAAAAAAGCATTTTGAAGCTTTAAGATTCTAATTTTCAGATTTTTTGGCTAAAATTTTTTAGGAGCTACGGTTCTCATGCAATCCTAACAGATAGCGCGAAAAAAAATATTGCAAATATTTTGCTTTTTTTTTGGTTCATGGGCTCGAAAAAATTTTTTTTAGTTAGGCCGGCATATGGATCAGATAGCCTGTTTATTTAGCATTAATTTCCCTGTTTTAAAACCTTCCTTAATTTTTTTGAGTAGTGTATTTTAAGAAGGTCAGCGACTGTTACTTGTAAAAACTTGCATATTCGATATTCAGTACAACGCGCGTCGAGACTTGCAAAGCGCCGCCCGCCCGCAACGCAACCCGTTCAGACGTGCAAAGGGACGACTTGTGCTGTGCTTGCAATCTTGCATGAACTTGTTTGATTCTTCACCAATATAAATACGAATGCCAAGGACAAACGTTACTCATTTGTTTCCGGAATTTTGAAATGTGTGAGTGAATCGATGTCAGTGTTTGCCAGTGCCGGAAAAAGTAAGCACCTTGCCTATTTGTTATCATACTTTTATTTTATATTGTAATAATATTATATTTGTTATGTTTGCGTGTAGTAGGTACGTAATAAAAATTAAATACTGAACAGGGCCATTATTCGATACTTCTATAAAAGAACAGAAAGCCGAGAAAGATTGAACTTTTAGTACTTTTTATTATAAAATTATTTATTTACCCGACTGTGGTGATTCACTAAAGGAGAGATATATGATTGACCTGCATGTTTGTACATATTTCAGTGCCCTCGTAGTTGCTAATGCTAAATGACTAAAAATATTTTCATAAATTGTACGTGTCTTTATGTACCACTCATAACGTACATCAAAGTAATAAATAAATCATTAAAATCGCGGAGTTTTGATGTCAAAATATTCTTTAAAAGTATTTTCTCTCGAATTTACAGAAATGTATCAAAATATAATTAATCAAAAAACATTTCATATTACATTAAAATAGGTTCAGCCGTTTTGTGAAAACCTCTATATGGGTCTTAGCAGTTTATTGCTTTTAATAATTAAAGTCAGTTTTGCCGCCGGCATTTTGGTTTTTCCATTGCTATAATTAATTAATCCTATTTTATTCTGTTAAAATAGCCATATCCTGTTAAGGTCGTCTTATGATTACTAAAACAAACTAAGAAGAAATGTCGACAGTACAGTGTTGATTATTTGAAATTTGGTTTCCTTCCATCAAAGGCAGACAAACGATTGCCCATATGCCTTTTATGCAACAAAGTTTTGAGCAATGACTCGATGAAACCATCGAAGCTCGAAGATCATCTAAGAAGGTGTCATCCTGATAAAATAGGTAAAGATTTAAAATATTTTCAAACATTGAAGGAAAAATATGAAAAGAGACCCACCGTGCACAGTATGTTCGCTTCAAAGTCTCAAAGTAACGATGATGGCTTGCGGGCATCTTACAATATCTCATTGCTTATAGCGAAATCTGGAAAACCACACAGTTAATTTTACCCGCTGTTGAAGAGGTTTTGAAAACTGTTCTGCACAAACCTCCATTTGACGTACTTAAAAGAAATCCCTTGAGTAACAACACTGTACAAAGACGTATTGATGAAATGAGCTCCGATATTGAAAGCTTCTTGTGTAATTATCTGCAAACAACTCATTTTTCTATTCAACTGAACGAGTCAACTTTACCTGGTAATGAACCATTATTATTGGCATATGTTCGATTTGTTATGGACGAAGAAATCCATGAAGAGCTGCTATTCGCGAAAACTTTGGAGACGGACACTAAAGGCGAATCAATATTTAATGTCCTGAGTGATATTTTTAAGGAAAAATCGATTCCATTTACAAACATTATTTCGGTGGCAGCAGATGGAGCTCCTGCCATCTTCGGGCGATATCGTGGGTTTATAAGCCATCTTAAAAGAATTATACCAGGAGTAACTGCAATTCACTGTGTCATCCACCGACAACACCCGGTAGCGAAAAATTTGAGTGATGATTGCACCAATCGCTTCAATTTGTGATTAAAGCAGTTAAACAAAATAAGAAGCACTGCGTTGAATACCCGTTTATTTGCACAATTGTGCGACGAAAATGATGAAGACTTCCAACGATTGCTCTTACATACTGAAGTACGCTGGTTGCCGAAAGGTGCATGTTTAACACAGATTTTACTCACTTTTTGAATCAGTTTTAGAGTTTCTGGAAAGTAAAGATCCAGATTTAAAAGAAAACCTAATCAAATTCAAAGCAGACATCGCGTATTTGACAGATTTGTTCAAAAAATTTAATGACATTAACTTGCAGTTACAAGGGGACAGCCTAAATTTAATAAAAACAAAGGGTGTAATTTCGGCTTTTCTTGGAAAATTGAAATTTATGAAGCAAAATATTAGTCGGCGCGAATTCTCCCAGTTTCCAAACTTGTCACAGGCACGTTCAACATTTAAATGCCCTGCATGATGACTTCAAAAATAGATTTGAAGATATTCTGACGATGGAAATACCACCATGGATCATAAATCCATTTGATGAAACGGAAGTGGCGAATGTGGTATTATAAGAGGAGCTACTCGAGCTTAGCTGCAGGCAGAAATACCCGAAAAATATCCTGGGCTGTGGGAAACTGCGAGAAAACTTTTGATAGCGTTTCCCTCGTCATACCTTGTCGAAAAAAGTTTTAGTGTCGTTACAAACCTATTAACAAAAAACCGGTCAAGTGCAAGTGGAACTTGCACAATTAGTGTTCCGTACGTTGATTGTTTTTAAAATAAAAAATTTTGTTAGGGTGGTATAAAATGATCAGTGACTTCACAAAACACACCTCAAAGGAGTTTTCAACAAAGGTTGTTTCCAATCTTTACTGAAAACTGGTGACCTTGAAATTTTGTTTTTTTTTTTTTATATACCAAATAAATTATTAAAGGTAATGCACTCGTGATAATTTTCGTTCAATCTATACCCCGTGGAGAATATTCCAGAATTTTTTCAAAATTTTTTGATGAGTACTTTTCGAGATAAGGTAGGGGACAGCGATTTTTTAAAAGTAATACGAAGAAAAGTGTGCGCAAGTATTACATTATATACGAGTACATATATATAAATATATATATATATATATATATATATATATTATATATATATATATATATATATATATGTATATATATATATATATATATATATATATATATATATATATATATATATATATATATATATATATATATATATATATATATATATATATATATATATATATATATATATATATATATATATATATATATATATATATATATATATATATATATATATATATATATATATATATATATATATATATATATATATATATATATATATATATATATATATATATATATATATATATATATATATATATATATATATATATATATATATATATATATATATATATATATATATATATATATATATATATATATGTATATATATATATATATATATATATATATATATATATATATATATATATATATATATATCTTTTTAATCGTGTTTTCACAAGCTTTCATTGGACATCACACTCGATGACCTAGTAAAAAAAACATTTTTTCACTTCCGATTTCACCCCTCAAAACGAATCCCTTAAGTCAAAATTTATGTTACGGTGATATAAAATGATCAGTGACTTCACAAAACACACCCCAAATGAGTTTTCAAGAAAGTTTGTTTCCAATCTTTACTGAAATCTGATGACCTTGAAATTTTTGTTTTTTTTTTATGTACCATATAAATTATTAAAGGTAATGCACTCGTGATAATTTTCGTTCAATCTACACCCCGTGGAGAATATTCCAGAATTTTTTCGAAATTTTTTGATAAGTACTTTTCGAGATAAGGCCCGGGACAGCGATTTTTCGCGAATTTTTAAAAATAATACAAAGAAAAGTGCGCGCAAGTATAATATTATATATATATATTTTACTCGTGTTTTCACAAGCTTTCATTTGACACCACACTCGATGACCTAGTAAAAAAATTTTTTTTTCGCTTCCGACTTCACCCCCCAAAACTAACCCCTTAAGTCAAAATTTAATTCTCAAAACTACATGGCTCTGATGAGGCCATCAATTCCTATATTATTACCAAATTTCACCTTTCTATGTCAAATAGTTTCGGAGAAAATCGGGTGTGACAGACAGACAGACAGACAGACAGACACCGAAGTGATCTTATAAGTGTTCCGTACGGAACACTAAAAAGGAGCAGATTGAACATCACAGAACGGGGAGATTTGCATCCCTCCCATTAAAATTATGACTATTTTTTTTTTAATTGTTGATTTGCATTGTTGAAGTTACGGTACGTTATTAATGTTTAATTTTAATTCTATTAAGTCTGTAATCATATTATTTTAATAAATAATACAATTCTTTTTATTTTTACCACTCCAAATTTAGGGTTGGAACTCGGCCACGACGCAAATTTCCATCGTTAGATCTAATCTTCACATTTTTGGACGAGTTTTGGGAATATGGTAGAAATGTAGCAGCAGGGGGTCCACCGAAACCAGTAAAATTTTGAAAGTGGTCTACGAGAAAAAAAAGTTTGGGAACCCCTGGTGTAGACAGATGTGAAAACGCCCATACTGAACGCCCTGATGAAACAGAGTGGAAGACGAGTCGTGGAAGACCATTCTAGACAAGAATCACCTTGGACTGAATAACAAAAAATAATACTCCTAAAGATAATAATGTATACGAGAGGTTTACGAGTTCAATGTTTTCTCTTCACTCATCCAAAGCCTCCATGTGGGGCGCCAAAATTTTGTGTTGTTAAGCTTACCATATTTTAATTCACTAAAATAGTTTTAGTAATTCATACCTTTGGGAGCTGTAATGGAGCATTCGTCATTAGTCTTTTTCTTATGAAGACAAGACGCACAAGACTTTTATTCAAATTAAATCACATACTGTTTTTTAAAAAATAAATGATAATCTTATAAAGGGCTTATGGCGCAAATAACGTGACGTGTTAACAATATTTCCAACGTAAATTGTTTTAACGAATCTTAATTTTTTTTTATGGGTATAGCATACGTGCTACAGGAGCAACACGTTGTTCTTGAATCGCTGTAAATTATACTCGGTGGAAAACACAGTCCTGGGCAAATTATTCCAAAGGGATGATGTTCTCCATATGAAAGACTGCTTGAAAAGCGTTGCACGAGGAGTCAAGCTGAACCTCATACGGAATTAAGCGGGCTACATCCTTTGAACACTTTCCATGAAAATACTTGTAGAATAGGCTCAAGTCGCCAACCGTTTCTTCGATGTTCCAGCGAATCAAGACCACCTGTCAGTTCCGGGTCTCCAATCCAGCAAATGCAATGTATGTTTGGGAGCAGAGCCCCAAACATGGGAGCAGTATTCTATAGTTGATCGAATTTGAGCTTTGTAAAGAATTAACAGTTGTTGTGGAGTGTAAAGCTTTCTGGTTCGAAATAATATTCCTAACTTTTGAGAAGCTCTCCTTGCTATGCCTGCGACATGTTCATGCCAGGACATATTTGCTCCCAAACTAACGCCCAACAAATTGAGTGACGATATTAGAGGAATGGAGTGCCCCGCCATAACTATGTCAGCAACGTTAACTTTTTTAGAAAAAATTGCCGCCTGAGTTTTTATAGCGTTAAATTCCACTTGGTAACCTCAAGATAAAATTTCTTCCAGGTCTCTGTTAAGTTGAACGACTTCCCGCTGTCTGCGGATATTCGTCCGAGTGGCCGATGTCCGAGCGTTCAAAGGGAATGAAGAAATAAGCGTACTGTCATCTGCCAAGCTGTAGATTGGCAGATGACAGTACACACATTCATACACAAAATCGCTACATATCGTTTAATAGACGATAAGTAAACTAATTGAACCAAAAATATTTATCATTCTCGCAGAAAACCGTGTATTTAAACGACTCTTCTTCAAACGGTAATTTTTTAAAGCTGAATACTTGTATTCCTCCCCTCATAACCTTTCGAAGATATAAATTATTATTAATGAACTATAAAAATATGATAAAATAAAATTTCTTGGTGCTCCATCCGGAAATGACGATTTGTACAAGTCGAGGCAACAGCTTTTTGGCACCCAACAAAGAGGATTTAAGATTGGTGGATCCACCACGGATCTCCGGGTGGGGACTGGTTGGGGGGCGTCGACATGCAGAGATCATAATTTTAAAATAGATTTTTGCAACATACGAGGTTTAAATTCGAACATAAATTCAGTGCACCAACACCTGCAATCAAATAAAGCTCATGTACTCGCTTTCTGTGAAACCAAGGTCAGTTCGTCGATAAGCACAGTCAACTATCTTTATCCTGGGTACGACTTAAATTCCCGATTTAGGCGTAACTTTGGAATCTGTCTTTTTGTCACAAGCGACCTCTCTTGCCAACGAGAAAAGGCTCTGGAACCCCGAAACTTTGATGTTATGTGGTTAAAAATAATGATTCAATAAACCACACGATTCATCTGTATCCTCTATCGACCATCAAGTGATACTAACTCCAGAACACTTTTCGCTTCTCTTGTAGACACCATCGATCATTTACAACTATCCAAATGCCGAAATTGCCATCCTGGGCGACTTTAATGTCCACAACAACTGGCTTAAATATTCAAATACTACCGACGAACCAGGTCTTGAAGCTGAATCATTGTCAATCAGTTGTAGCTTAACTGAGCTTATTGATGAACCAACACGGATGCCTGATCGAGACAGGGAGTTCGCCAGTCTTCTTGATTTGTTTTTAACCACCAATCCGGAAATTTACATGGTAACCGTAAATCCGCCGTTAGGTTCTTCCGATCATAAACTGAACTCGACATCGAGTATCCGACCAATCAGTGACAGGGAGGCGCCTAAACTGCGCAAGATTTGGCACTACAGATCTGCTAAATGGGAAGATCCCATGGAATATTTTCGAACTTTCCCTTGGTTGGACGTTTGTTTTCGATCTGACAACCCATCTGACTGCGCCAGGGAGGTTTCCGATGTTATCTTGGCTGGTCTAGAGGCTTACATTCCTTTTTAAAAAAAATGCCCTTCCAACGGCTAGCCTTGGTTTGACCGAAAATGCAAAGAAGCTGTTGCTTCTAAACATGTTGCCTACCGACAATGCGGGTAAATCCTGACACCATAAATGGTAACAACTTTGTTCGGGCCCGGAACAGATGCAAAGAAATTATCGACCAAACCAAGGAGGCACACAATCAACGAATTAGAAACAAACTTCTCGCTTGTCCCAACAATTCCAGGTCCTTTTGATCAGTCGCTAAGGCAGTTAGTCAAAATTTCATTAAATCCGCCATACCACCACTCATACGGCCAGATAATTCTATTGCAACAAAACCTGTTGAAAAAGCGAGCTTGTTGGCTGAAATCTTTGCTTCACATTCTACTATCCATAAACCTACTATTCCCATAGTGCAGTCAGGATGCCCGATATTGTCTTCAGACAACGTATCATTAAACGTATTTTAATAAAGCTAGACACCAAAAAAGCTTCTGGCACTGACGGAATACCTGCCATAGTTCTCAAAAACTATACGGGGGAACTAACATCAGTTTTCTGTAGACTTCAACCTATCCTACAGAAAGGGAATATTTCCTTCCTGCTGGAAATGTGCTACAGTTCAGCCGATACCTAAAAAAGGCAAGAAGACCTTGCCAAATAACTAGCAACCAGTCGCACTGCTTTCAATAATATCGAAAGTCATGGAAAAGGCTATCAATCAGGATCTTCTAAAATATTTTGAAGGATTCAACATTATTAGCGATCACCAATATGGCTTTCGTAAACATAGATCAACAGG